>MCJB01006703.1:72392-95055 GCA_002018475.1 Nicotiana obtusifolia
CACCGGGCTACAAATCCCATAATATCCTTCTTCATCCTTCTCCACCAATAATGTTGCTTCAAATCCTGGTACATTTTTGCGGCACCCGGATGAATAGAATACCGTGAGCTATGGGCCTCCTCCAGAATCAACTCTCGGAGCCCATCCACATTGGGTACACAAATCCGGCCCTGCATCCTCAACACTCCATCGTCGCTGATGGTCACATCTTTAGCATCATTATGCTGGACTCTCTCCTTAAGGACAAGCAAATGGGGATCGTCATACTGACGCTCCCTGATGCGATTGTATAACGAAGACCGAGAAACCACGCAAGCCAATACCCGATTGGATTCCGAGATGTATAATCTCACAAACCTATTGGCCAAGGTTTGGACATCGGCTGCGAGAGGTCTCTCTCCAACTGGAATGTATGCCAAACTCCCCATGCTCACTGCCTTTCGGCTCAAAGCATCGGCCACCATGTTGGCCTTTCCCGGATGGTATAGTATAGTAATATTGTAATCCTTGAGCAATTCCAGCCATCTCAGCAGCCTCAAATTCAGATCATTTTGCTTAAAAAGATGTTGAAGGCTACGGTGATCAGTAAATACCTCACAAGGTACGCCATACAAGTAATGCCTCCAAATCTTTAAAGCATGAACTATGGCAGACAGCTCCAAATCATGCACGGGGTGGTTCTTCTCATGAGGCTTCAACTGACGAGAAGCATAAGCAATAACTCTACCCTCCTGCATCAGTACACAACTGATCCCAACTCTCAAAGCATCACAATATACGATATACGAACCTGAGGCTGATGGTAGAACCAATACTGGAGCTGTGGTTAAGGCTGTCTTGAGCTTTTGAAAGCTCTCCTCACACTTTTCCGACCATACAAATGGAACACCCTTCTGGGTCAATTTGGTCAAGGGCGACGCAATGGATGAGAAACCCTGAACAAACCGGCGATAGTAGCCTGCCAACCCAAGAAAGCTACGAATCTCTGTGACCGAGGACGGTCTAGGCCAACTCTAGACTGCCTCTATCTTCTTTGGATCAACCTGTATACCCTCGCTGGACACCACATGTCCCAAGAAAGCCACTGGATTGAGCCAAAACTCGCACTTAGAGAATTTTTCATAAAGCTTCTCCTCCCTGAATCTCTATAATACAACTCGCAAATGTTCTGCGTGCTCTTCCTGATTATGCGAGTACACTAGTATATCATCAATGAATACCACCACGAACGAATCCAAATAAGGTCGAAATACATTGTTCATTAACTGCATGAACGCCGCTGGGGCATTGGTCAGCCCGAAAGACATAACAAGAAACTCATAGTGGCCATAACTAGTCCGGAAAGTAGTCTTAAGAATATCTGCATCCCTAATCTCTAACTGGTGATATCCTGAACGGAGATCAATCTTAGAGAACACTCGTGCTCCCTGAAGCTGGTCAAATAAATCATCGATGCGAGGCAAAGGATATTTGTTCTTGATTGTTACCTTGTTCAACTGCCTATAATCGATGCACATTCTCATCGTGCTATCTTTCTTTTTCACAAATAGAACCGGTGCACCCCAAGGTGACACACTAGGCCGAATGAACCCCTTATCTAGGAGTTCCTGAACTTGCTCTTTTAACTCCTTCAACTCTGCTGGAGCCATACGATACGGTGGAATAGAGATGGGCTGAGTGCCCGGCACCAGGTCAATACCGAAATCAATATCCCTGTTTGGCGGCATGCCCGGCAGGTCTGCAGGAAATACATCAGGAAAGTCCCGCACAACTAGAACAGAATCGATGCTTGGAGTCTCAGCTCCAACATTCCTCACAAACTCTAGGTATGCAAGGCAACCCTTCCCAACCATACGCTGGGTTTTCAGGTATGATATCACCCTACTAGGAATATAATCGGTTACGCCACGCCACTCGATCCGCGGCACACCCGGCATAGCCAAGGTAACTGTCTTGGCATGACAGTCTAAAATAGCACGACATGGAGATAGCCAATCCATGCCTAAAATGACATCAAAATCTACCATACTTAGTAGCAATAGGTCCACTCGAGTCTCCAGACCCCCAATAGTCACTATACACGACCGGTACACATGGTCCACAACAACAATATCGCCCACCGGGGTAGACACATAAATCGGTAAAGCAAGAAACTCCCGGGGCATACTCAAATATTGAGAAAAATATGAGGACACATATGAATAGGTGGAACCGGGATCAAATAATACATAGGCATCTTTGTGGCAAACTGAAACAATACCTGTAATAACGGCGTCTGAAGCACTGGCATCTGTCCTGCCTGGGATGTCATAGAATCAGGCCTGGCCACCACCTGCTCGACCTCCCCCTCTTGGGTGGCCTCTGGCTGCCTGACCTCCACCCTTAACTGGCTGGGCGGGTAGTAAGGTAACTGGATCAGCAGTCGAGGGTTGACCCCTCTGTTGGGACGATCTAGCACCACGATGAGGACAATGCTTCCGCACGTGGCCCATCTCGCCACACTCATAACAGTGTACTGGTTCTCTAGCAAATGCAATCGGCCTAGAAGGACCCTGGGCTGATGGAGCATGAGCTGGAAGGGCACTGAGTGATGACTGGCCTTGCTGCAATCCATGATAACCACGACCTGCAGATGCCCCACTATACCCTGGGCGGACTGGCTGAGCAGGCTTGAAGGAACGACCTCTACCTTGTTGAAACTGGCCTCTCGAAGGATTACCACTGTAACTACCCGATCCTCGAGGCCTCTTAGCCTCCCTCTCCTCTCGCTCCTGACAGAGAACCGTCTCAATCTCGCGAGCTATATCGACCACTTCCTCGAAAGTAGCACCCAATACTCTCTCCCTGGTCATAAGAATACGGAGATGATAGTTAAGGCCATCCACAAACCTCCTGATCCTTTCACTATCAGTCGGAACCATCCAGACAGCGTGTCTAGCCAACTCAGAAAATTTTGACTCATATTACCACACAGTCATATCCCCCTATAGCAGCCATTCGAACTGTCTACGTAGCTCCTCTCTGTGAGACTGCGGCACATTCTTCTCTCTGCATCAACCGGCCTACGCCTCTCATACGCCTCCCACCAATTAAAGGCAGCTCTCGTGAACTGAAATGTGGTAAATGCCACACTACTAGACTCAAGAATCCCGACTGTTCGGAGCATTCGCTGACACTTGTCAAGAAAACCCTAGGCATCCTCGCCCTCAGCACCACTGAATGATGGAGGCTGGAGTCTGCTAAACCTCTCAAGGCGACGCTGCTCATCATCTGGCATAACTGGCACTATGAATTCCTGAGCCGGTGCAACTGGCTGGGCTGGAGGTGCCCCCGGCATCTGAAGTCCCTGCACTACCTGCTTAGGCGTACGGGCAACTGGAGTCTGATTGCCTCCCCCGGCCTATGAAGTAGTTGCGGCTGTGGTAGCTGAAACCGCCTGAGCCAGGCCAGTGCAAACAGATAATATCTGAGCCAAGGTCTCCTGAAGACTTGGAATAGCGATAGGCACAGCTGGTGCCTGAACTGGTGCTGCTGGAGCCTGTTCCTGAGCTGGGGCAGCTGGTAGATCAACAGATGCTGCCCTCGCCGCTCTGCCCCTACCACGACCACGACCGCGTCCACGGCCTCTAACGGCCTTAGTGGGTGGTACTGGTGGTCGTCCACCTCGTCCGGTAGTCCGCGGCCTCACCATCTGTGAGAGGACAGGATAACAGAAGTTTTAGTACTCGGATCAACAAGTTCGCACGATAAGAATTTCAAGAATATGGAATTTTCCTAAAAAGGTTTTGCAGCCTCTCAAAAATAAATACAGACGACTTCGTATTGATCCGCGAGACTCTACTAAACCCGCTCGTGACTCGTGAGACCTACGTAACCTAGGCTCTGATACCAAGCTGTCACGACCCAAAATCCCACCCATGATCGTGATGGCGCCTCTCATGAAGACAAGGCCAGCCAATTCAAACTAAACTTCATTCAAATAGTTAAACAATATGAAAATAATATAAGTATGGTCTAATAATAGTAATTTGCGGAAAAATATAGTGAACCATCCAGACAACAGCCCGAACTGGGGTGTCACAAAGTCACGAGCAACTAATGAAAATCCTAATAATAAGATTACTATTACAATATCTTTGGCACAATTGTTTGAAGATAGTGGAAACAACAAGATAAAAGAGATATGGGGCTGCGGACGCCAACAACTACCTCGTAGTCTCTGAATCGCCGCCCTGACAGTAATAATCAATGTCTCGGAGCGGAACCGATAAAGCCTGAATCTGCACACAGGGTGCAGGGAGTAATGTGAGTACTTCCAACTCAGTGAGTAATAATTATAAATAACAATTGAAGGGAAGAAAACACATAAGGCATACAACAATCCATAATGAAACAATAAAACATGTAAATATCTCAAGTAAATAACATGAAGTGAAAGAAAATAGCATGACTAACCACGTCATGTATCGTGACGGCGTGTCACCTAATCCCATGGGTACCCTGTGCTCACTGTGGGGGGTGCAGACTCCGGGAGGGGCTTCTTACGGCCCAAGCGCAATATCTCATGACTGCGTGTCACCCGATCCCTTTATATCATATTCCGTGGCGGCGTGCCACTCGATCCATTCATATCAAATCCCGTGGCGGCATGCCACCCGATCCATTTATATCATTTAAAATGTCATTTAAATCTCAGAATTGAGTAAAAATGGCTGTTTTGTAAAAACAGTGGAAAATAACATGAATGAGTTCAAGTAATGAATCAAACAGTGAGGAAATAGTGATAACTACCCCTCAAGGGTTCAAATAATCAGCATGAAGCCCAAATATGGCAATCAGCCCAAATCATGATGATATCAAATCAGTTCCAATCAAATATGTAGTAAAAATCATCAATCAGGAAGGACCAAGTCACAATCCCCAGTAGTAGACGACCCCACGCTCATCATCGAGCGCATGCCTCACCTCAACATAACACTACGATGTGCAATTCGGGGTTTCAAACCCTCAGAACATGATTTACAATCACTACTCACCTCGAACCGGCTAAATTTCTAGCCCACGATGCCTTTGCCCTTTGAATTGGCCTCCACGTGCGTCGAATCTATCCAAATTCAGAACAAATACGTCACAATATGTTGAGGGAACAAAGCCCAAGCGGAAATAATCAAAATTAAAGAAATCCTGAAATTAACAAAACCCGAGCCCCAGTCCCACTTCTCGAAATTCAGTAATTTCCATCCCAACGAGTTCCTTATCTCCTCACGAGTTCAGCCATACAAAATTTATCGAATTCCGACATCGGATCGACCTCCAAATCTTAAATCTAAACTTAAGGGTTTTCCACAATTTTTCCCAACTTAAATCACCAATTAATTGCTAAAGTTAGTGATAAACTGAGGTAATTCCTCAAAAATTGAGTTAGGAACACTTACCCCGATGTTTCCCTTGAAAATATTCCAAAAAAATCCCTTCAAGATTAGTTGCAATCCAAGTTCTATAGCTCCAACTTTATTCAAGATGGCCAAAATCCCCTCTTTTAAGAATTTGTCCAAGAAAATCTCCTTTGGATATAGTTTTGAGGTTGATTTGCTGTGATTCTATGGTGTTTGGAGGTGTTTCTCTTTGTGGATAATGAAAATGGGTTTTGCATGGCAAATGGACACTTATTTCTATTCATAAAGAGGTCAAAAATCGGAACAATAAAACTTTCAGGTGTTCAAAATGCTGTTCGCATTCTGGTCGCATAATCAGAATGCTCTTCGCATTCTGGTCGCATTTTTGACATTGCAATCTGCTACACTTTGCTGCGTAGCATTCTGGTCACATAATCAAAATGTTGTTCGCATTCTGGTCGCATTTTTGACATTGCAATCTGCTACACTTTGATGCGTAGCATAATCTAAAATGCTGCGTAGCATAATCAAAATGCTGTTCGCATTTTGGACAGCATGCGTAGCATTTCTAACATTTATGCAGATTTTCCTTTCCAACGATGAAATAGTCCGTTTAACCACGCAAAACTCACCCGAGGCCTTCGGAAACTCAACCAAACATGCCAAGATATCCCATAACATTATTCAAACTTGTTCCAACCATCGGAACGCCCAAAACAACCCCTCAACACCAAATTCGCAATGGATTCAAGCCTAAGGATTTCAAAATCTTCTAAATCGCTCTTTTAATCTAAACCCAACCAAACCACATCCGAATGACCTAAAATTTTGCACACAAGTCATAAATTACATATCGAAGCTATAGCAACTATCGAAATTCCATTTTGACCCTCGGATCAAAATCTCGCCTATCAACCGGAAATCGCCAAAATTCTAACTTCGCCAATTCAAGCCTAATTCTACACGGGATCTCCGAAACCAATTCCGATCACACTCCAAAGTCATAAATCACCTCCCGAAGCTAACCGAACCATCGGATCTCACATCCGAACCTTCTAACTCATAAGTCAACATCCAGTTGACTTTTCCAACTTAAACCTTCTTAAAAGAGACTAAGTGTCTCATTTCTTACCAAATTCACTCCGAACGTAAATTACTCAACTCGATTACATAAAACACGGATAACGAAGCGTAAATAAAGTAGAAATGGAGAAGACGGAGTGGTAACCCACGAAACGACTAGTTGGGTCGTTACAATAGTAATACTAAATTCATCTCAATGAAATACAATAAGGAAGTGTAATATTAGTTATAAGTATAAAATACCCATGACACAGAAAATGACAATGGAGCGACTCTAAGAGTTCAAAAATAAAAGATCATAACAAATGAATAAACTCTTCGCCCACGTGAACAAATGTGTGGCTCACCAGGAACTGTCAACTCGTGTACTCTAAATAATGAAATCCTCGCTAGTGTCAACTTCTGTCTCTTCAAAAAAAAAGAAAATAGTGAGGAATCAGTCGCTAGCTCAGTAAACAATAACACTTAGCCATAATCATTTTTAATCGTGGACAAGTCAGAAAATATGCTAGTATATCAAAAAAGAAAATTTCATAAGAATGCCCTTTCAAAAACGATAAATATAATCAATCTATTCATGTGTTTCCTGTAACAGAAATTAATTTACAAATCGGTAATAAACTCGGTAAACACTACGTCATAGCAAATCTTTATGTTTAAGAGGTTTCCAAGAAAGGATCATGTATCAATGTGTTGACCCCTTTGTAAAAGGAGTCAAATATAACTGTAGGTCCCTACGCGAGGGAAAAACTGTAACTGTATGCTAGTTCCACCTTCCCACTAGCGAGGGCTATAATTGTAATCGGTAATCTGTAAATACAAGGTGCACCAGATCTAACAAGCCCGCCGTTAGATATGGCATTCTTATAAGTCTCTTCCTATTTATGCTTTTATTTGTAAATAATACATATTCATACGAGAGCATTTTTAAAATAGTACGGGCCATTTTAATTATTATCAAAATCATGTAATCCCATTCCGGTAACGGTAATCATATCTCAAGTAATAGTAAAACATGTCTAGTAATAGAGAGCATCTTAAATAACTGTAAACATCTCAAGTAAATTGTTCAGTACCATATCAAGTAATGGTAAAAATATTTAGCAACAATGAGAATATTTAAACAACATTAATCATCTCATATGACTATTTTGGTATCATATCAAGCAAACGGACTTGTTCCGCATGCAAATTCAAAACAATCTGTAATATGTTCATATTAAAATGATGTGTAAATCATGCAGTTGTAGAAACACAAATTGCTGTAAAGTTACTACTCACAGTACTTGTGTTGAAATACCAAACTCGTCACTTCGAGCGATCTGTACGACTTTCTTCAATCAATCTATAATCACATCAACATTAATCTCGTGTTAATTTCCTCGTTTAAGCTAATTTGTAGCTAATTTAGAATACCCAACCCTCGGTATTTCATGTTTGACTCTTAATTCCCCGATTTATTTTTACCCACGTTATGCCTCTTCTTCTTCTTCTTCTTCTTCTTCTTCTTCTTCTTCTTCTTCTTCTTTCTTTGTATTTACTTTTTTATAGCTTCTGTTTCCTTGGGGCATAAGTGACGGCCAAATCCCGTGTTCTAATTGCTTAGAACTTGGTGCCCTTTTGTTTAAGGGCTCTACGCCACCAATGTTTTCTTTTTTATTTTGTTTAGTTTTATTTAATTCTTGGTCTTGTTTTACTTGATTGTTATTTTTCTTGGCCAACTACTTAACTACCCTTTATTTTAATGAGAGGTGTTGCATTCTTCCCATCTTATGAAATTTGGTCCCCGAATTTAACTCAAGTATGTACCTGTATACTGAAATAAATAAAGATACTTGACTCGCACAACATCTTCTACTTCCCAAGTGGCTTCTTCAACGGTATGGTATTTCCATAAGATCTTCAAAAACATAATTTCTTTTGATCGTAACTTTCTTCTTTGCCTGTCAATAGAAGTGATCGACTCTTCGTTATAAGTTAATATATCATTATATTGTATAGACGGTGCTTCAAGCACATGAGAAGAGTTCGATATAGAAACATGGAACACTAGATGAATAAAAAAAACCAACTCAGGAGTATGTGTCAAATGATAAACGATGAATCTCATCCTTTCACGTATCCCGTATAATCTTATAAACCTTGAATTCACCTTTCTTATTTTTCCAAATTGCATAATGCCTTTCATCGAGGAGACTCGTGGGATGACTCAACCTCTAACTATAAATTCTAAGTCTATTTTTTTCTTATCTGCACAAGACTTTTTATCTGCTTTGTAATGTGAGCAATCTCTGTCTGAAGGAAATAGACTTATCAATTGCTTCTTATACCAAGTTTAGTCCTAATACCTTTTCTTTTATCTTTAAGTATAGTTCTAATATTTGAATGTCACCGACTTAAAACCGTCTGATAAAAGAATGACACCTCCTACTGCACTAGACTTTATATGGATTCATTGGGATGCTTGACTATAAGCTATTGTTATAAACAAACTTAGGTAAAAAGATTGTTAAGCATCTCAACTATCTCAAAAATAAATAATGCAAGCTCTCAGCATATTCTCCAAGATCCGTACAATATGCTAGGATTACCCATCTGCCAGCGAATGAAATACATTATAATAATCTACTCGTATACCTAATGTTTCTTTAAAAGATTTTTAAAAGCATGCAGTAAATTGTGATTCTCTATCAGAAATGGCGGCGGATAGAACCCCTATGGAGTCGAATAATTTTTAATATATTTATATATGCATATTTTACCTCACTGTCACAAGTTTTGACTAGCAAAAAAAATGTGCCTACTATGAAAGCCAATTTTTTTAATTTTCCAAATATAATCATATCTTAGTCTCAGTTTTCTAAATATCTTGTACTGTCATTACTTGATATCGGTGCTTTTTTCATCTTTTCTTTAGTTGAGAGTTTATCAGAAATAGCCTCTCTACCCGTCTAGGGTAGGGGTAAGGCTGCGTACATCCCACTTTTTCCAGACCCCACTTGTGAGAATACACTGAGTCGTTGTTGTTGTTCCAAATATAATCATAACCTCTAATTGTTTGAGGTAGTTCAATCATAAAATTCACTAAATTCTGTTCAATTTTCACTTTGGAATCTTGAGTTGTTGTAGTGGTACTGTAAGTCATAGATGCTTGCCTTGACATACTAACAAGTCAAATAGTAAAAAAACTAAGGAAATTTTCTTCTTTATTATCTCACAAATGCAATTTTGTTCTAGTCATGGTACACCTTATGGGACCCTGTACAGTGTATCAAGAGTTGTGAGCTCTTCATGCATAACTCGTCTTAACCTGTCTGCATCTGGAGCACATAACCGGTCACCTAGTCCAAAAATGCCATCAATATCAATAATCATATTTTTGCTTCCACTAGTTAGGATCTCATCTCAATATTTACATAATCACTCATCTTCATATTGAGCGGCTCTTACGTGCTCTACTGGTGAAGACTTAAGTTTAACACAAGTCAGCAGTGTCTCTAAGTTACCTATAATAAATTTGATACATGTGCACTTTAATCTTTTCATATCTTTAGCCATAAATCTTTTTGGTAGAACTATATATGCCAAACTGCTCATAAATTTTCTGCTCAATGTATCAACCACTATATTGGCCTTTTCACGATGATACCAAATGGAACAATCATAGTCATTGTGTAGTTCCATCCACCAACACTGCCGAAGATTCAGATCTCTCTGCTAAAAATGTACTTCAAGCTCTTGTGGTCAGTATAAATCTCGCAAGTTTTGTTGTATGAGTAGTGTCTTAACATATTTAAGGCAAATATCATTGTCGCAATCTCCAAATCATAAGTAGGATAGTTCTGTCCATTTCTTTTAGCTTTTAAGCATAAGCTATCACATAATCATTCTACATGATAACACATCCTAATCCAACCTTTTGAAGCATTACATAGTATCGTGAGTCCTCCAGAACCTAATAAGGCAGATGTTGGTGCAGTTGTCAAATATGTCCTGAGTTTCTGAAAGCTTTACTCATATACTTCTGTCACAAAAATATCACATTCTCTTTGTTAACTTGGTGTAATGACCTGGCCGGTCATTTGGAGTATTATAGTTCTGTTGCCCTATTTATTACTTAATCTATGTTCGTTTGTTGTTATGTGACTTGACGGGTGGTTGGTTTAGTTCCGGGGATGTTTCAGAATGAATTGAGATACTTAGTCCCAAGGTTGGAAGCCTAATTTGAAAGAGTTGACCGGATGCTGGCTTATGTGCAAATGGCTTCGAAAAAGAGTTTTGATGGTTCTGATAGCTCCATATGGTGATTTTGGACTTAGGAGTGTGTCCGGATATTGATTTGGAGGTCCATAGGTGATTTCGGTTTGAATTGGAAAAAGTTGGAAAAATTGAAGTTTGGAGAGTTAGGGAGTTTGACGGAGAATTGACTTTGTGGTTACCGTGCTTGAATTTTGGTTCCAGAAGTTGTAATAGGTCCATTGTATCATTTATGACTTATGTGCAAAATTTGAGGTCAATTGGAGTTGGTTTAATAGGTTTCGGCATCGATTGTGGAAGTTGGAAATCCATTAGTTTCATTAGGCTTGAATTGGGTGCGATTTACATTTTTTGATATTGTCTGACGTTATTTAGGACTCAACTAAGTCCATATGATGCTTTGGGATGTGTTGGCATGTTTGGACGGGATCCTGGGGGCCTTGTATTCAGGTTGAAATCGAAATAATCCTGGGGGCCTTGTATTCAGGTTGAAATCGAAATAAGTTGTGGACTTGAGGAATTTCAAATCTACTGCTGGTCTGGTGTGATCGCAGGTGCGCGACCGTAGAAGTGAGCATGGCATTGCAAGTGTGGATTTCGTTGGGGATGAGGGGATGCACAAGAGCAAGGTTTTTTCTGTGTCTGTGGGATCGCAGATGCAGGAAGTGGAGCGCAGATGCGAATGTGGCAAGCGGCAGGAGTTTCCGCAGAAGCGGAGCGGAGGTCGTAGGTGCGACCACGAAGAAGCGGAGCCTGGTCCGCAGAAGCGAAGGTAGGGGCCTTCATGGAAACTGCAGAAGTGGAATTTTTCGTCATGCCTATGGGACTGCAGATGCAGTTAAGTGAACCGCAGGTGCGAATGCAGTGGCCAAGGTATTAAATTCGAAAGGGTTCCAACATTTCTTCATTTGTGGACTTTGCAAGCTCAGCTAGAGGCGATTTTTGAGAAGGGTTTCACTAGATTTCAAGAGGTCAGGCACTTTTGATCATTTTATTCATTAATATTGAATACCCATAGAATTTCCCACTTAGATTATGTGTTTTTAAGGTGGAATATGGGGAATTTGGGACTAGGATTAGAGAGTAAGATTTGGGGATTTGAGTGACGATTTGAGGTCGGAATTGGGTGATTTTGGTACGGTTGGACTTGTTGTTTGTGTTCGGATTTTGTAAGTTTTGTTGAATTCTAGTCGTGGGACCGGATTTCACTTTTTGGGTTGACTTTTTGACTTACGTTAAAGAGCCTAGCTTTATCATATGGACTTGATGCCTCTAGTTTGTATTGATTGTATTAAGTTGTTTGTGGCTAGATTCAAGTCGTTCGGAGGTGATTCGCGAGGCAAGGGCTTGTTGGAGTAGGGATTTGCACGCGGTTTGATGTAAGTAACACTTAAACTTGATACTGAGGGTATGAATCCTTGAACTACGTGTTATGTGGTTGGTGTTGAGGTGACATACATGCTAGGTGACAGGCGTGTGGCCATGCACCACAGTAATTATGACTCGATTGATTCCATGGAATTGTGTAGTTACCTAATCTTTTTCTTATTCATGTAATCTCCATTTGTTAGAGAAATTGAACTGTGATTCATGTTAGAAATCATGTTTATCCAGCAGCTTCATATGTAGATTTTGGATTTAGGCGTATGTCTAGATTTGAATTTGGAGGTTCCTAGGTTGTTTTGGCTTGAATTGGCAAAAGTTGAAAAGTTGAAGGTCTGGAAGATTGATAAGTTTGATTGGGGGTTTACTTTGATGGTATCAAGTTTGAATTTTGGTTCCGTGAGTCAGAATAGGTCTGTTGTGTCATTTGGAACTTGGATGCAAAATTAGAGGTCATTACGAGTTGTTTAGGATTATTCGGCATAGGTTTTGAATTCTGAAATTTGGGTTAGTTTCTTAGGTTTGAATTGAGGTATGATTCATGGTTTTGATATTTTTTGTGTAATTTGAAGCCTCGAATACGTTTGTGTTATGTTCTGGGATTTGGTTGGTGTAATTGGATGGGATCCCGAGGACCTCGGGTGTGCTTCAGATGAGTTTCAGACCATTCCACCATATGTTGGACTACTGATTTCTGAGTTCTGATTTCCTTCTTTGTGATCGCGACAAAGTTGTCGCGTTTGCAGAAGGTTGGAGTGAGTTGGACAGTTGCCTTACTTAACCGAGTACCCACCTAACGTATCTTTCTTATCATACCATCATGCATAAAGGGCCGGGACGGTAGTTATGAGATAACCAGAATAAAACATAAGGAAATAATCTACATAGAATGACCCAATATAATATACAAACTTATACATGTGACATACGGGCCTATAAGGCCGACATGACCATTTGTACACTCAAAACATATGTCGACAAGGGCTTACCAGCATCAATATACATGACATCTATCTACAAGTCTCTATGAGTACATAAACATCATAAGAGTTGGGACAGGGCCCACCATACCAATCAATACATGTCCAAGGCATGCTAACCAAATAAGCAACTCTGAAGCAAGTGGAGTGCACCAGCACCTTCTGTTGAGCTGATAGCCTATTAGGAGGACAATCAACCTGTCTATCGGGACCTGCAGGCATGAAACGCATTGTCCCTAGGCAAAAGGGACATTAGTAAGAATAAAGTACCGTGTATGTAAGGCTAGAAACCTTAAATAAGAATAGTAATATAAAGAGGGATAGAGAAGATGTAACTTGTAACATCTGAGTACCCCTGAGGGCTACTAACATAAATGCATGATACATATATATGCATAAGCTTTTAAAAACATTTGCCTCTGTAGGATCATCATCATCATCATCATATCGTACCCGGCCGAATAGGCTCGGTAAAAACTATTCGGCCATCATCAGGCTCGGTAGAATCATACACGGCCACGTGGAGCTAGGTAAAACCCAACTGATAAGTGATTGCACTGTAGGTGCCGCACTCCGCCGACTATAGCGCGACTCGGTAGAGTAAAATAGATACATATATGTAATGCATGCTGTACTCATGGAATCATGTTCTAAATCTTTCGGAGTGATGTAGGGTTGTTGCACCTTCGACTAACATTATGGACATCCATACAATCAATATGGACCTCAATAGGATTCAAGGATCATACGTACATACTTAGAATAACTTTATAAGGAAAGAACAACATGGACAACTTTAGTTGCTAGGAGTAGATCCGTTATGAAATAGCGTATCTTTTACGCTCATTTCGCTTTAGATTATGCCAAAAGAAAGAAGGAAGCGCCTTAACATACCTGTATGATCTCTTCCTTATTCGTCAACCAAGCTCAACACAGCTTCTTGCATCTATAACAAGTTAAATGATATTGTCGTCAACATATAATGTCGTACCATCGTATTTGGCTAGTTGTATAGCTTTACATTGGAGGTAAGCAATTTTCACTTGGATTTGACTTTTTTTTTTTTTTTTTAAGCAAATATACCTCTAAGCGATTGCCTAGAGGTTGTATATATATATAAGAAAATAAAAATTACAGAGTTTACAAATTGTCCAGAAATAAAATAAGCAAGCCAAATTTATTACAAATAATAGAACAAGCCAAATTTCTCCGTGAAAGTCGTGAAAATTCCTCGCCAATTGCAAAACATATTTGTAGCGCCTCTATTGCTCTCACCAGGCGCCAATTTTTGCATTCCAAAGGAATTGGCAATTGTGATTCTCCATCGTCATTCACATTTCATCATGTTGGTTTGTTCATTGATCAGTCGCCAAAGAATATATTTATTTGTGCTGCGTGACTGTTCATTTGCTGAAAATCAGCAGTTGTCGATCTTAAAATCGATTTTCAGTCAATCTTGTTTTGATGAAAAGCCGACCTTTGATGCCAATGAAGGATAAATCTTCTGCTGTTAAATGTATTTCCCTGAAGTTTGCTGGAAAACAGGAACAAGATGAAATCAGTTTCTTATTTGTTCTCAGATGCTTCAGTTTTCCAGTGTTGTCATTGAGATGCTATGCTTGAGTTCCAGTAATTTCTTCTGTTCATCAGTTGTCCATCATAGATTCTCCTGAAATTGCTTGTGAAAATCGATTTCAACAGCAGTTCCTGGCTTTGTCGTTTTTGTTGTTGCTTTTTGTTCTGCTGTCCAAAAGCATTTTCCTGGATTTTGCAGCTAAACAGATAAAAAAGTTTGCAGCAAAACAGAAAAATAAAGAAATCAGTTTCTTATTTGTTCTCTGCTGCTTCACTTTTATTCCAGTGAAATTGGTGCATATTTCCAGTGTTGTCATTGATAAGCTATGCTTGAATTGGAATAGACCAATTTTCAGTGATTCCCTGTGGATTGCTGTATTATTACTTCCATACATTAATATCCCACTACCGGAATGAGCGCGAAGACGCACTAATACCACCGGACAGCTTTCCATTAATGAACAGTGTATAATCCAGCAACAGCCTTGTTTGACAGCTTGGAAAAACATTATTAATCAGGAGGTCTTCTTTTAGCAATCCTAATCCGTATATTAGGAGTTTGTGATTTGTCTAAGTTGACGAGCTTCCGTCCTTCACTTGGTAGTTCATTGAAGGAGTAGTACTGTACAGAACCTGCAAAAGAGAAAACCACGTTAGCTAAAAAATCTGCAAGTGCGTTGCCCTCTCGGAATACATGTTGAAGCACGACATTAAATCGATCCATCATCTCCTTAATCTTCATGACTTCTGTTGTTATCGCCCAGGGTGTATCCCATTCCCCTTCGATCACCCTCTTCAATGTCAGTGAATCAGTTTCTAAGATGAGAGGGTGCAGTTCATGTTCGACACAAAATTGTAGCCCCTGCTGAATTGCTTTTGCTTCGGCAATAATGTTAGTTGTAATTCCAATTTCCATTNCTCTTCCACGCTTAGATTGGTGGAAGTTATTTCATGCACTTTAGAGAATGGACAAGAACCAGTAGGTCGACTTTCATGGTTTTTCATTAATAGCCCATTATATTGCTCAACCACAAGAAGATGTGATATAAGTTCAGAATATTTTTTGAATCTCATCTCTTGATATTGCTGCTGCAGGAGCATATTCGTGGTATGAAAAGTGATGAAATTTTCTCAAACATATAATGATCAATAATATTATCACCATATAATTCAATTGGGAAATAATTATAAACATAGCAGAATTATATTCGCTGATAGATTTAAAATCTTGTTGCCTTAAATGAGTCCAGTCATAACGTGCCTGCGTAAGAATGACCATCTTCAGCAGGTCATATCTATCTTTCAAATTATTCCACAGTATAATTGGATCTTTAACAGTGAGATACTTCATTTTCAAGCCTTCATCAAGGTGATGGCATAGGAATATCATTGCTTTGGCACGATCTTGGTTTAATGCTTGATTTTTATCCTTGATGGTGTTTGCCAGCCTCATCGCATCAAGATGAATTTTAGCATCAAGCACCCAAGATATGTAGATTTTGCCCGATATATCGAGGGCTACAAAATCAAGTTTAGAAAGATTTGACATTATTTAGAAAAAGAAAGTTCGTACCTCTGGTACTTTCAAAGTATTTGCTCGAGATGGACTAGTCTCGTGCTGATAACGTGTTATAAAATAAAGACTTTAAAGTAAATAGATTGAAGACAAGTATAGAGAGAGATTGATATATTATTCAACTTCAAATTGATGTACATAATGAATTGAAAACTCCTATTTATAGAAGAAGGGAAGCAATTGCGAGGTTTTTCAGGAAACAGTTGCAAGGCTCTCTTTTTTTTTTTTTTTTTAAGCAAATATACCTCTAAGCGATTGCCTAGAGGTTGTATATATAAATAAGAAATAAAAACTTACAGAGTTTACAAATTGTCCAGAAAAAATAAAAAAAAATGCAAGTACTTATAGTTCTACGACTATCGTAAAACTATTTATTACAAATAATAGAACAAGCCAAATTTCTCCGTGAAAGTCGTGAAAATTCCTCTCCAATTGCAAAACATATTTGTAGCGCCTCTATTGCTCTCACCAGGCGCCAAGTTTTGCATTCCAAAGGAATTGGCAATTGTGATTCTCCATCGTCATTCACATTTCATCATGTTGGTTTGTTCATTGATCAGTCGCCAAATAATATAATTATTTGTGCTGCGTGACTGTTCATTTGCTGAAAATCAGCAGTTGTCGAACTTAAAATCGATTTTCAGTCAATCTTGTTTTGATGAAAAGTCGACCTTTGATGCCAATGAAGGATAAATCTTCTGCTGTTAAATGTATTTCCCTGAAGTTTGCAGGAAAACAGGAACAAGATGAAATCAGTTTCTTATTTGTTCTCAGATGCTTCAGTTTGATTCCAGTTACTTTGGAGCTAATTTCCAGTGTTGTCATTGAGATGCTATGCTTGAGTTCCAGTAATTCCTTCTGTTCATTAGTTGCCCAGCATAGATTCTCCTGAAATTGCTTGTGAAAATCGATTTCAACAGCAGTTCCTGGCTTTGTCGTTTTTGTTGTTGCTTTTTGTTCTGTTGTCCAAAAGCATTTCCCTTGATTTTGCAGCTAAACAGATAAAAAAGTTTGCAGCAAAACAGAAAAATAAAGAAATCAGTTTCTTATTTGTTCTCTGCTGCTTCACTTTGATTCCAGTGAAATTGGTGCATATTTCCATTGTTGTCATTGATAAGCTATGCTTGAATTGGAATAGACCAATTTTCAGTGATTCCCTGTGGATTGCTGTATTATTACTTCCATACATTAATATCCCACTACCGGAATGAGCGCGAAGACGCACTAATACCATCGGACAGCTTTCCATTAATGAACAGTGTATAATCCAGCAACAGCCTTGTTTGACAGCTTGGAAAAACATTATTAATCAGGAGGTCTTCTTTTAGCAATCCTAATCCGTAGATTAGGAGTTTGTGATTTGTCTAAGTTGACGAGCTTCCGTCCTTCACTTGGTAGTTCATTGAAGGAGTAGAACTGTACAGAACCTGCAAAAGAGAAAACCACGTTAGCTAAAAAATCTGCTAGTGCGTTGCCCTCTCGGAATACATGTTGAAGCACGACATTAAATCGATCCATCATCTCCTTAATCTTCATGACTTCTGTTGTTATCGCCCAGGGAGTATCCCATTCACCTTCGATCACCCTCTTCAATGTCAGTGAATCAGTTTCTAAGATGAGAGGGTGCAGTTCATGTTCGACACAAAATTGTAGCCCCTGCTGAATTGCTTTTGCTTCGGCAATAATGTTAGTTGTAATTCCAATTTCCATTGCCTTTGCGTATAGCAGATCCCCAGTGTCATTCCTAATGCAATATGCAATTGAACTTTCTCCTGGATTACCCTTTGACGCCCCATCCGTGTTACATTTGTACCACCCTTGGAATGGGTACTTCCAAACTACTCTCCTCGTAATCAAAACTGGTTTGTAGGCTTCAAAATATTGGATCATGTCTGCCCATAAGAGTGGAATATTTGAAAGCCATGGATATCTATTCCTCGCTAAATAAAATAGTGTCTTGTTCACTTCATGAATGACCCTATTTGTTGTCACATTTCCTCCATACTTTCCCTTGTTTCTTTTTTTCCAAATTTCCCATGTTATAATAGCTGGGGCAGCCTGGAAAAGAGGTCTCAATTTCGAACATGTTGCTGCACTCCACCAGCTTCTAATCACCTGTTTCAATTGTACAAAGGCTTCATGGATTCCTGCTGCACGCATAAAATGTTTCCATACGTTAATAGCTGTAGGACTGGTCATGAAAATGTGTTCAATTGTTTCCTCTTGCGGATGTTGACAACACCAGCATCTCGACATTACTGTGTATCCCTGTCTCCTCCATAAATCATCGGTTGCTAGTTTCTGCCTCCATAGCCTCCATATGAAAAAAGAGATCTTGAATGGTAATCCCTTAGTCCACATCAAACTGAATTCTTTATTCTCGTTAGCTCTATGGCGAACAAGCTTCCAAGCACTACTAACAGTAAATTTTCCCGATGGAGTCGGCATCCAACGAGGTATGTCCCACCCTTCTTCACTTTCATGAAAATGAATATTTTCCTTCACATGGGCTGCTATGTCTTCAGGTAGTATTTGCGCAATCAGCTGATCATTCCATTCTCCTCGTTGTCGCAATTCTTTTACCTCTTGAAGGTCTTCATCGATGTTGAAATCATTGGGCAGCGCATGGTACAAAGCGCCCAAACCTGTCCAGTTTTCATGCCATATGTTGGTTGAACCAGTGTTCATTTCCCACAATATTTCATGCTCTACATCATCTCTAGCTTTCAACATCTGTCGCCAAACATTAGATCCCTCTCTAAATTGAACAACAGTTGGTATTTCTTTCTTGCAATATTTGTTCCACATGAAGTTTTACCACAAAGATTTTGTTGTCCTAAACCTCCACCAAAGCTTAGCAAATAACGCTTTCGATACATCATGTATCGATCTGAAACCCAGCCCTCCTTCTTCTTTTGGGAGACATAGATTCTGCCATGATGACCAATGTCTGCTCCTCCCCTCTTCTGCTGTACTCCAAAAGAACCTAGCAAATATTTTATGAAGATGATCAAGTATATTTCTTGGCGGATCCATCACTGATAGCATATAAACTGGCATACTTTGTAGTACACTATTAATCAATGTGGCCTTTCCTCCGAAAGAAAGCAATTTCCCTTTCCAAGCATGTACTTTATTCTTCACATTTTTGATAAGATCTTGATAAAATTCTTTTCTCCTTCTTGTGTAGAAAATAGGACAACCCAGGTAAGTTAGAGGAAATTGTCCTCTGTTGAAACCAGTGATCTCCTCCACAGTTCTGAATAAACACTGAGCTGCATTTGCGTGCATAAAGAATGAACTCTTCGACTTGTTAATTAACTGGCCCGATACATCTTCATATCCTGCTAGTACCGACATTACTTTTCTCAACGAAGGAGGGTGTGTAGAAGCAAAGATGATTGTGTCATCGGCGTACGACAAATGATTCAAAGGGGTAGACCATTTAGGCATGCCAAATCCGATATAAGATCTGTCCTCAAACAAATTGTTCAAAGATCTTGACAGCACTTCGGACGACAGAATGAACAGAGCAGGAGATAGAGGGTCTCCTTGCTTCACTCCTCTTGAAGATTTAAAGAAACCTGCCGATTTTCCATTGACGAGCACTGAGTACCAATTGTTTGCCAGTAAATTCCAAATCATTGCAATGAAATGTTCAGCGAAACCCATCCTTCTTAGTACGTGCATCAAATACTTCCAAGATACCCTATCATACGCCTTTGCCATATCAAGTTTTATTACTACATTAGCAGGCTTTCCTCGCTTCCTAATGTCCGTAACAATTTCTTGTGTGAGCAGAATATTCTCAAAAATACTTCTTCCTTTAACAAATCCCGATTGGTTCTGTGAAATGTATTTAGGTAGGAGCTTTTCCAATCTATCATGCATGACTCTTGAGATAACTTTGTTGATAAAGTTACTCAAACTGATGGGTCTTAGTTCTGAGAATGTGTGAGGATTCAACTTCTTGGGTATTAGAACTAAGTTAGTGTGGGTGATGGATTTAGGCAACGGTGCTCCTCCAAAGAAATGTAATACAATATTGTGAATGTCAGTACAAATCACATCCCAGCACACTTGATAAAACAACCCTGTAAATCCATCTGGCCCACTGGAATTTTCTCCATTCAGTGTGAAAACAGCTGCTTTAACTTCCTCCAGCGTTGGGTATATGCACAGTTCAACATTTTGTTGCGCGGTAACAACTGATGGCAGGATATCGAGCATGGAAAAATCATCTGTATCTCCCTCAGTTGTGAACTGATTGTTATAGAAATTCACTGCTGCGTCAGCTATATCTTCCTGTTTTTCCACCCATGAACCATCTCCTTTTTGAATTCTTTTCAACTTTAGCTTTTGTCTCTTCCCGTTAACAAGGTTGTGAAAGAATCTAGTATTCCTATCACCTTCGTCGAACCATACAATCCCAGCTTTCTGCTTCCAAAATTGCTCCTCAATACTTAAATATCTTTTCAGTTCTGCTTGCGCTTTTTGAAGAACAATTCGATTCTGGATTGTTGGTTCCTCCTCAAATAGCATTTCCTTCACTCTGACGATATCTTCAAGGATTGCAAGCTGTTTAAAAATATCGCCGAATGTTTGTCTACTCCACTTAGAAAGTGCTGCCTTCACCTTCTTAAGTTTGTGCTTGAACATGAGAAATGGATCTCCAATAAAGTCTGCCGTCCAATTCTGTTTAACCACCTCCATGAATGTTTCATTCTTGGTCCAGAAGTTTAAGAATTTGAAAGGCTTCGCAAATTCTAAAGCTTGCTGTCCGCACGTCATGAATAGAGGTGCATGATCTGATCCTGTTCTTATTAGGTGTTCTATTTCGATCGTGGGGAACAAATTCTGAAATGGAAGGTTAACTAGAATTCTATCCAATCTTTTGAAAATGCACTCTGCATTCGATCTCCCATTCCACCAAGTAAATGGACTCCCTTTATATCCGGGGTCAAACAAGCCGCACGAATTAACGCAGAATGCAAAGTCTTCGTATTCCGGTGGTAATACGGGCAGCCCTCCTATCTTCTCTTCTTCGTTTATAATCACATTGAAGTCACCCCCGACCATCCAAGGAATATGCATATCACTAGCCAGGTAGTATAGATTATCCCATAATTCAAGTCTTTCCAGAGCATCGCATTTTGCATAGACGAAAGTCATAACAATTTGCCTATCACAATCATGTTGAACTAACTTAATTGTAACCTGCTGCTCCGTATCCATTACCAGTTCCCATTCCAGATTTGAGTTGAAGAACAACCAAATTTTGCCGTTAATGTTAGAATAAGCATCTTCCATATGCAATCTGTTCTTATACCTTTGTATATGACCAGATTTTTGAAATGGTTCCATCAATGCGACAACAGCATAATTATGTTCCTGATGCATTTTGATAAGTCTTGGGAATGCCTGTTCTGTGTTGACAGACCTAATATTCCATATTAGTGTCTTCATCATCATTTACTGTGCGGCGGTGCCCGCCGAGGCAAAATTCTTGTTGGTTGAACTTGTTCTCTGTTCTGGAGCTTTTGCTGTTTCTTATTTTTCTTCTTTGGACTGGTCGGAGGTGATATATCTGCTTCTCGAACGATTTGTTTGAAATTTGCAGCTGTTGACTCATTATCATCCTCGTCCTCTATCAATTGATGTTCAACAATAATATTTTCAGCATGTTCCACATTATGTGTCACTAAGTCATTCAAGATTTGCAGTGGACTTTTCACTGGAATATTGACCTGTAGTTGAATCTGCTGGTCAATATTATTATTGGGCACAATCATCATTTTTGAATCACCATCATTTAGCACATCAGTAGATTGACAATTGCGAGTATTTGTTCCCTTCGGATTATCTGTTGGGTTAGTTGGCAGTGTACTTTGGACATCGCTGTTTTTTTTATGAACCTCGATGTTCGCAACCTCATCTTGGTACACCGGAACACCATCCACTGTTGCGACCAATTCCCCTGTAATTGTTAAGTTGAAATCAACACCTGCTGACTTCGCAAGTTCTTCAACTGAGCATAGATTATCAGAAATAACATTGGTCGAGGCTGACTGCAAATTGTCTTCTGAGCTTTCACATTCCGCTGAAATTTCCTTTTCTTGATCTTCCAGTTGATTTCCTCTATTTTCAATAGCACTTCCAAAGCTATTTTGACCTTCATTGTTAGCTAGTTGTAGCTCAACACGAGTGTCTTGTGAAGGTATTTCCTGACAAGAAGTGTTAGTATCTACTAAGATTGGTGTGAATTTTCTTTGCACCCACTGTTTAGTAGAGTTTTTTTCTATCCTTTTTGAATTTACTTCTTTTCTGCCATTTTCATTAACTGGTGTGGCTGCTGCCCCTTCCTTTCGACCATTGTGATCTTCCCTCTCCACCAATTGATTATTCTCAAAATC
>MCJB01006703.1:95195-191795 GCA_002018475.1 Nicotiana obtusifolia
TATTTTTGCCGGTATTTTTATCATTGATGCGCAATCTAACTTTGCTTGGGTGTTTATCCAAAAGATTGATCAACACCTTAACTCTAGCCGTGCTAGGTCTAGTCCTGTCATTTGTCGCCTTGTCGACTGTAAGAGGTTTGCCAACAGCCGAAGCAATAGACATCACTGATTTTCTGGCAAAAAAATTGGGTGGCAGACCTGGAAGTGATATCCAAGCTGCTGCCATTGAAGTCTCCTCTTTCGGATTGAATCCCATTGTCCACGGAAAAGTTCCAAAGAGGAAGTCATTGCCATTTGCTTTTAGCGTTCCAGTTGAATACGACAGAAATTTAACAAAATCTGCGTAGAGGTCGAATCTAACCAACAAATGACGATACTCCAATTGCCCAATGGTAAAAGCACTTTGAAAATCAAATTGTGATGAGAACGACCTTCGAATCAGTTGGATATCTGGTTTTCCATATGAAAACTTCATGACTACAGCTTGGTGTAGTCCTTCTTCTCTCGTGAAGGCATTAACCTCATCAGTGGTGAATTCAATAGTGGGTTCACCATGCTCAACAGTAACTGGACATAACTCCAGTTTTGACGTCTTTGCGGCAGATTGTTTTGGTAATAGTTGTGATGCGTAAGAAATTTTGTGAATTGCTTCGTCTTTCTCTCCCACAGCCATAAGCTGGGGAGAGTTCACTGGATCCATGAATGCTCAAACTTGCATCGCAACAGAAACAAAGAATGCTCAAAAGAGAGTATCAACTCTTGATGAACAGTAAATCTGGTTGTTTGCTTCACAATATGAAAATACTGCAATCTCACTTTATCTTGGTCGATCGAGAATATTATAAAATACAATTCTGGAGTATACTACAAATCAACTGTTTCGCAAGAACAGCGATCTGAAAAAATTCTCCAGAGATCCAAAAACTTTTCCAACAATCGCTTTGCAACAAAATTGTAAATCTGTTCGATGATTAATATAATCAAACAAAATTCAGTAACCTGGATTGTTGCGATCTATAAATCTCCAGAAATGTTTGTGCAACAGTGTAGAAAAAGTACGATCCAGAAAATTGGAGATCTTGAATCGCTAAGTTGTTGTTGGTGCAGATTACAACAAATGCTGATGTTAATCAACACGTTGATTTACTTACCTGCTGAAATTGCTTTGGAAAAGAGAAATTTCGAGGTACTATTCATTGACAGTCTCCCATTCCTAGAGAGAAGGGAGAGCGTTTTAGAGAGATGTGTGGGGTTTAGGTTGGATTTGACTTTATATCTTAACTCCCCATGGTTTTTTAAAGTGAAAGTTGGGGTTGTTGTCTACAACTTAAGAGGGTGTATTTTTGGAATTTGAGGGTCGATTTTGACCCGATTTTAAAATCTAATTACATATTTGGACTAGTGGGAGTATGGGTAGTCGTGATCTACCCCTCAACTCGGGTTTTGACCATGTGGGTCCGAGTTAACTTCTATTGACTTTTGGGAATTTGATGTAAGATTGAAGTTTTATTGTTTGGAATTGATTCCTATGGCTTTATTTGACATTATTGAGTTGTAATTGACTAGATTCGAGTCATTTGTTGTTGGATCTGAATAGAAATGTGGTTAGTTGTTGATTAAAGCTTGTCGAGAGAAAGTATGTCTCTTGTCTATCCTTGTAAGTGGGAATTCTCCCATAAGTGATCTATTTGCTATTTGTTGCTCGATTTAGGAGCCACGTATATGCAACGTAATAAGCGTATATAGATAGCTAGGTTTTGACCATATCAGTATTATTAAGTTGTATTATGTTTTGTTTGGATTATGTGAAGTTAATATACATGTTTCCATTGATTATATGACTATGTGATAATTCGTAAACATGATTTAGGAGCATGCTTAAGGTTGTGACGTATTGATTTGGGCATAACGGATTGTTTGGCTGTGATAATGTAATTACCAGGCCGGTCGTTTTGAGTATCTTAGCCCCGTTCCCCAATTTATTGCCTCCTCTATGTTCAATTGTGGTTATGTGATTTGTCGGGGTAGTTGGTTTGGTTTTAGGTGAGTTTCGGAATGAATTGGGACACTTAGTTCAAAGTTGGAAGCTTAAGTTAAAAGGGTTGACCAAAGTTTGACTTTTGTGTAGACGATGCCGAAATGGAGTTTTGATGGTTCCAATAGCTTTGTATGGTGATTTTGGACTTAGGAGTATGTCCAGTTATAAATTTAGAGGTCCGTAGGTTTGTTTGACGTTTCTTGGCAAAAGATGGAAAGCTGAAGGTTTGGAAGGTTGACAGGTTTGACTGAGGGTTGAATTTATTGATATCGGGCTTGGATGGTGATTTCGGGAGTTGGTATAGGTCCGTTGTACCATTTGGGACTTGCATGCACAATTTGAGCTCATTAGGAGTTGGTTTAGTATGATTCGGCATTTGTTTTAGAAATTGAATGATCATTGATTCAATGGGCTTGAATTAGGGTGCGATTTGTAGATTTGATGTTTTTTATGTGATTTTTGGCCTCGAGTAGGTTCCTTATGTGTTTTAGGACTTGATGGTATGTTTGGATGGGGCCCCGGGGCCCCAAGTGTGATTCAGGTTGAGTTCAGAACTTTTAGCACTTAGAAGGAATGACTGAAGAGTGATGGAGTCTGGTGCAATCGCACATGTGATGGCATGGTCGCAAGTGCGGCACTGCAAAAGTAGCCTCTGAGACAGCAGATGCGAGTTTGGGCTTGGTGGACTGGGTCCGCAAGATGTGTGCAGATGCACAACCGCAGATACGGCTATTATCCACATAAGTGGATTGTTGGTAAGTGCTAATGGATCGCAGGAGATCAGACTCTCGCAGCCCACACTCCAGAGCAGCGAGTCCATGTCAATTAGGTCCCGGGGGTTATGCCAGCACAGTCTGTTGATCCAGTTCAACCTGAGGTCAGGCCAGTGACATCTGAGGAGGAGCAGGGGAGACTTGAGAGGTTCAAGAAGTATGATCCTCCTACCTTCAGTGGCACATCTACCGAGGATGCACAAGGTTTTCGAAAAAGGTGACATCGTATTATCCGCACCATGGGTATTGTGGAGGTTTAGAAGAGTTGGTTTTACTATATTTCAGTTGTTCGGAGCCGCGTATCGTTTGTAGCAGGCTTACGAGAAGGGTAGGCCATTTGATGCAGCCCCACTCACTTGGGCTCAGTTTTTGGAGATGTTTTTGACAGATTTTGTTCCCCAAACTCTTCGGGATGTATGACGCACAGAGTTTGAGCAGCTACGTTAGGGATCTATATCAGCGTCAGAGTTTGCTATCCGATTCAGTGAGTTGTCACGACATGCACCTACCTTGGTTTCTACAGTCAAAGAGCGAGTCAACTGATTCATCGAGGGGCCCACTATGGTATTAGATTCAGCTTGGCTCGAGACTATGAGACAGACATTGTATCAGCAGGAGGTACAGATCGCATAGAGGTTGGAGGATATGCTGACCGAGAGAGAGAAGATAGGGAGGCCAAGAGGCCTCGAGGCACTAGAGGATTTAGTAGTGGCCACGCTGCAGCTAAAGCCCGACATGGCAGGGGATATGTGAGCCGGCCAGTTCTAGGCCAAAGTTTGCCCACTATGTGCAGCCACTTCCTAGTGCACCTCCCACACGGGGTTCTTTCAGCGGTCAGTCCAGCCGACCAGGCAAGGGTCAGTTTCAGCAGCCATGCCCACCAAGAGCTTGTTTTAAGTGTGGCGATACCAGACACATGGTGAGGGACTGTCGCTGACTCAGGAAGGGTGCACCCCACAGACTACAAAGGCTCTAAGGATTCCATAGGGTCACAAGCCATCGTTGCCGCTTCAGTATTCGCCCCACCTACACCGCCAGCTAGGGCTCGAGGTCAAGCAGGCAGAGGTCATCATAGGTATTGTTCCGGTCTGTTTCAGAGATGCCTCAGTTTTATTGGATCCGAGGTTTACTTACTCATCTGTGTCATCTTACTTTGCTCTTATATTTGGATATACCTCGCGATTCTTTGAGTTCTCCTGCATATGTGATCACACCCGTGGGAGATTCTATTATTGTGGATTGTGTTTATTGGTCGTGTTTAGTTATTATTAGTGGTTTTGAGGCTAGGGTTGATATATTGTTACTTAATATGGTATACTTTGATGTGATCTTGCGCATGGACTGGTTGTCGCCCTATCATGCTATTCTGGACTGTCACACCAAGATTGTGACACTAGCTATGCCAGGTTTGCCGCAGTTGGAGTGGAGGGCTACATTGGATTATATTCCTAGTAGAGTTTTGTCCTTTCTTAAGGCGCAATAAATGGTGAAGAAGGGGTGTGATGCATACCTATCCTTTGTGAGAGATGTTACAGCTGATTTTCCTACCATTGATTCATTTCGGTAACGAGAGATTTCCAGATGTATTCCAACGGACCTACCGAGCCTGTCACGTGATAGGGATATTGATTTTGGTATTGACTTGATGCTGGGTACTCAGCCCATTCCTATTCCACCATATCGCAAGGCACCTGTGGAGTTGAAGGAATTGAAAGAGCGGCTTTAGGAATTGCTTAATAAGGGTTTCATCCGGCCTAGTGTGTCATCTTGGGTGCTCCGATTCTGCTTGTGAAGAAGAACGAGAGTGATGTGTAGTGATTATAGGTAGCTGAAAAAAGTCACAGTCAAGAACAAGTATCCATTAACACACATTGATGATTTATTTGACCAGCTTCGAGGTGCCAGAGTGTTTTTGAACATTCATTTGAGGTCAAGCTATCATCAATTGAAGATTCGGGATTCGGATATTTTGAAGACTGCATTCAGGACTAGGTACGGTCACTACAAGTTCCTAGTAATGTCATTTGGGCTGGCCAACGCCCCAGCATTATTCATGCACCTAATGAACAGTGTATTCTAGCCATATCTTAATTCATTTGTTATCGTGTTTATTGAAGACATCTTGGTGTATTCCAGCAGCTGGGAAGATCATGAGCAACCTTTTAGAACTGTGCTCCAAACCTTGAGCAAGAAGAAGTTATATGCAAAATTCTCAGTGTGAATGTTAGGCTTGATTTGGTGGCATTTTTGGGTCATATGGTATCTAGTGAAGGGATCAAAGTAGATCCGAAGAAGATTGAGGCAGTTTAGAGTTGGCTTAGACCTTCTTCAGCTAGTGGAGTTCAGAGCTTCCTCGGTTTGGCCAAATATTATCGCCGCTTCGTAGAGGGTTTCTTGTCCATTGCTGCACCTTTGACCAGATTTACCCAGAAGGGCGATCCATTCAAGTGGTCTAAGGAGTGTGAGGAGAGCTTTTGGAAGTTCAAGACTACCTTGACCACAGCTCCAGTCTTGGTTTGCCTTCACCCTCGGATTCATATACGGTTTATTGTGATGATTCGCATGTTGGTATTGGGTGTGTCTTGTTGCAGGAGGTTAGGGTGATTACTTATGCTTCACGCCAGCTAAAGCCCCATGAGAAGTACTACCTTGTTCATGATCTAGAGTTGGCAACCATAGTTTATGCGTTGAAGATTGGAGTTATGCATAGGTAGCGGAGGTGGTTAGAGCTGTTGAAAGAATATGATATCTCTCTTCTATACCATCTCGAGGAGGCTCACAGTTTGCAGTACTCCATTCATCAGGGTGCACTAAGATGTATCAGGATTTGAGGCAACACTGTTGGTGGAGAAGAATAAAGAAAGATATAGTATAGTATGTGGCTCGGTGCTTGAACTATCAGCAGGTGAAGTACGAGCATCAGAGGCCGGGAGGCTTGCTTTAAAGAATTGAGATTCCCGAGCGGACTTATTATGATGGATTTCGTTGTTGGGCTCTTATGAACTTTGAAGAAATTTGATGCAGTGTGGGTGATTGTGGATAGGCCGACCAAGTCAGCATATTTTATTCCGGTTCTGACTACCTATCCTTCGGAGCAGTTGGCTCAGATCTATATCCGTGAGATTGTTCACCTTCATGGGGTGCCGGTGTCCATTATCTCCGATCAGGGGACACAGTTCACATCGTATTTTTGGAGGACCATACAACGTGAGTTAGGCACATGGGTTAAGTTGACTATAACATTTCATCCCCAAACGGAAGGACACCATTCAGATCTTAGAAGATATGCTACGTGCATGTGTTATGGATTTCGGGGGTTCACGAGATCAGTTCTTGCCGCTTCTAGAGTTTGCCTACAACAACAGCTACTAATCGAGTATTCAGATGGTTTCTTATGGGGCCCTATATGGGAGGCGGTGCCGCTCTCCAGTTGGTTGGTTTGAGCCAGGAGAAGCTAGGTTGTTAGGCACTAATTTGGTTCAGGATGCCTTGGATAAAATCAAGTTGATTCGGGATCGAATTCGTACAACACGATCTAGGCAGAAGAGTTATGTCCATCGCAAGGTCGTGATGTAAAATTTATTTTGGGAGAGAGGGTTTTGCTATGGGTTTCACCCATGAAGGGTGCGATGAGCTTCGAGAAGAAGGGCATGTTAAGCCCTAAGTGTATTTGTCCTTTTGAGATCCTTGAGAGAGTGGGGGAGGTGGCTTACAAGCTTGCATTTCCAACCAACATATCGGCAGTCCACCCAGTGTTCCATGTCTCCAAGCTCCGGAAGTATTATGGTGATTCATCCCATGAGTTAGATTTTTGCTCAGTACAATTGGATAAGGATTTGACTTATGTTGAGGAGTCGGTGGCTATCTCGGATAGGCAGGTCTGAAAGTTGAGGTCAAAGAACATTGCTTCAGTGAAGGTGCAATGGAGAGGTTAACCAGTCAAGGAGGCGACTTGGGAGACCGAGCATAATGTGCGTAGCCGTTATCCTCACCTTTTTAGCACTTCAGGCATGTCTCTATACTCGTTCGAAGATGAATGATTGTTTTAAGAGGGGGAGAATGTAAGGATCCGACCAATAATTTTGTGTATTTTAGCCCTATTCCCCTATTTATTGCCTCATCTATGTTCAATTGTGGTTATGTGATTTGTCGGAGTAATTGGTTTAGTTTCGGGTAAGTTTCGAAGTGAATTGGGACACTTAGTTCCAAAGTTGGAAGTTTAAGTTGAAAGGGTTAACCGGAGTTTGACTTTAGCGTAGACGAATTTGGAATGGAGTTTTGATTGTTCGGATAGCTTTGTACGGTGATTTTCAACTTAGGAGTACGTCCGAATATTGATTTCGAGGTCCGTAGGTTGGTTTGAGACTTTTTGGTGAAAGTTGGAAATTAGAAGGTTTGGAAGGTTGATAGGTTTGATCAAGGGTTGACTTTATTGATATCGGGCTCGGATTGTGATTTGGGGAGTTGCTATAGGTCCGTTGTGTTATTTTGGACTTACATGCAAAATTTGAGCTCATTTAGAATTGGTTTGATATGATTCAGCATTTGTTTTAGAAGTTGAAATGTTCATTGATTCAATAGGCTTGAATTGGGGTGCAATTCATAGATTTAATGTTGTTCGATGTGATTTTTGGACTCAAGTAGGTTTGTTATGTGTTTTGGGACTTGATGGTATGTTTAGATAGGGTCCCTGGGGCCCAGGTGGGATTCGGGTTGAGTTCGGACCTTTTAGCACTTAGAAGGAATGGCTGAAGAGTGCTGGAGCCTGGTGCAATCGCACCTGCGATGGCATGGCCGCAGGTGCGGCACCGCAGTAGTGGCCTCTGAGCCGCATATGTGAGTTTGAGCTTGGTGGACTAGGTCCGCAGGAAAGGATAGATGCGCGTAGATGTGCGACCACAGATGCGGCTATTGTTCGCAGAAGCGGATTATTGGTAAGTGTTGAGGCCGCATCTACAATGTATTATTCGTAGATGCGGAGTTGCAAATGCGACCAAATTGTCCGCAGGTGCGGAATGCCTGGGGAGAAATAGTAGAGATCGAGGGTTTTATTTCATTTTCCACACTTAGAGTTAGAGAGCTCGGTTTTGGGCGACTTTGGAAGGAATTTTCAAGGGTCGGATCGGGGTAAGTGTTTTTGACTTGGATTTACTTGTTATTCATGATTCCATCATTGCTTTTATCATTTAATTAGTGTTTTGAGTTTGAGAAATTGAGGATTTTGTGAAAACATTTCTAAACCAAAAATTGAGGATTTGAAGGTTGATTTGAGGTCGCAATTGGATAATTTTTATATGGTTGAACTCGTATTGGAATGGGTGTTCAGATGTTATAAGTTTGGTCGGGTTCCAAGGTGCGGGCCTAAAGTTATATTTTTGAGTGGAATTTTTGATCTTCTATAAAAGATTGCAACTTTATTTTCTGGAATCGTTTCCTAGGGCTTGTATTTATGGTATTAAGTTATTTTGACTAGATTCAAGCCGTACAAAATTGAATTTTCATGGAAAAGGCTTAGTAGTGGGTCGATTTAGCTTGTTTGAGGTAAGTATCTTGTCTAACTTTGTGTAAGGGGACTACCCCTTAGGACGGGGGTTGGATTTTGCTATTTGGATTATGTGAAGAACGTGTACACGAGGTGACGAGTGTGTACCGCGCTTATATGTGATATTTTGACTGGTTTAGACTCTTAGACTCTTTTATGCATTTAATTAGAAATTGTAATATCATGTTATATCTTCCTTTGTTAAATTACTCTTTACATGCATACTTGACGTTGTTATCACGTGCTCTATCCCTTATTGTCAAATATGCTCTTGTATGCCTTAATTGCCTTTGTTAACTCTCGTATTGTCATGTTACCTCCTTTATTGTCAAGTTATTCGTATTTGAAATTGTTGGTTCTTGAGATATCCTTCCTTGTTGAGTAATTCTCATTAATTTTGTTATTATGGAGATTCTTGTTCAAATTGTGATTGAGCCATGGGCTATACGTTGTGATAAATTTGGTATTTTTTGCGAAATGTGGCATATGGGCAGTTGTGGCTCGAGTTGTTATTGTATTATGATATTGATGCGCATGTGACGATATAAGGATAGTGGTTTCTGTGCATGTGGCAATATAAGGTGGGAATTTATGTGCGTGTTAATAGTAAGGGAATTACTTGAGACCACACGGCGACATAAGGGGGCTAAAGTACTTTTGGATATTTCAGAAATTTTGAAAAATATCTTAATGTAAGGCTCACGCAGCGGTATACCAAAAAGTTGTGATTCTTAATTGAGAAATATGGATACGAGGTGGTACCTCAATTGTGATTCTTGCTGTTTGTTCTATGTTAAAGAGGTTTATGTCACGACCCAATTTCTCCTATAGGCCGTGATAGCGCCCAATGTTACCGCTAGGCAAGCCAACAGTGAACTAATCAAGTGATCTTTTCTTTTAGGAATTTGAAATAGTTGATTTTTAATTATTCAATAATCAAGGAGTGATAAAGTTAATAAAATGAGAAAGTAAACAATTATAAAAGAAAATGAGATGAAGTAATTACTCAAAAATCAACAAGTGTCTATTAGCATGATCTCCAAGACCTGATGTCACAAGTGTATGAGCTACTAGTAGAATATACAAAAGAATACTACACTACTGTCCGAAGTGAAATAGACAGAAAATAAAAGCAAAAGAAAAACTTCGGGTGCTGCGGAACGGGCTCGGAAGGTAGCTCACCGCAACGTCCCGTGGAATCAAGGATGCACCGCGGAATGATAACCAGATGCACCTACCTCAGATCCCACAAGATTACTGCAGAAGTGTAGTGTGAGTACATAAACAATATGTACCTAGTAAGTATCTAGTCTAACCTCAAAGAAGTAGTGACGAGGCGTTGACTCCGACACCTACTATAGGCTAACAATAAAATAATGAAAATTCCAAATAAACATGGACTACATAGACGAACTGAAAACTCAATAACAAGAAATAAATAAACAATTCGTTTACTGATAGTAAATCCCAAATAAATTTCAACCGTTTAACAATTTAATCCCTCAAGCCAATAAAGCAATACCAAGTATAATTAGGCTCCAAGTATTATTACGCAGGAATTATGCCGAGGTCGTACGGCCCGATCCAAAATATAATATACATATTGTGCACCGCTGAAGGTCGAATGGCACGAACCATAGATGCATATATCAACCTGCCGAGGCGAACGGCCCGCTCCCATGAGAGTAGTGAAACTTACCTCAGTCGTGGAAGTACTTGCGACGCGAGTGAACATAGTTTTCTCAAAGTTATTATATAATTATTTAATTCTTTCCAAAAGTAAGGAGTCTAAACAGGAAGCTTTATATCTTGAAATCCTCAATCTCAGCTATATTCAAGACAATTAATAAGCATAATCAAATAACGATGCCAACAAAGCATGATGTAAACCTAAGACTACCCAGACATCTCAGGGAATATAGCTACGCACAGACTCTCGTCACCTAGTGCGTACGTAGCTCCCCATACAAGTAATTTACAACAAAACACACCTAAGGGGATAAGTTCCCTCTTACAAGGTTAGAAAAGAGACCTACCTCGTCTTAAAGCTCACTTTTCGCCCTCCAATTCACTCTAAAGCCTCAACTAGGTGCCGAACAATCTGAAACTAGTCAAATGTTGTATAAATCAATCAATATATGTTCAAAATTTCATATTCTAACTATCAAAGTGATTACTCAACCCCAATTGAAGGATTCCTAAAATTCACCTCCAGGCCCACGTGCCCGGATTCCGGAAATTTTTGAAGAATGCTGTTATTGAAAACCTCATGAATCCAAATATATCATTTTCACTAAATTCACTAACTATTTTCGTGGTTAAATCGCATTTTTATCAAAAACCTAGGTTTCTCATCTAAATTCATGATTTCCACAAATTTACGTGTTAAAATCTACCCATAATCTATGTATTAAACTCACATTGGATAGAAATTACTTACCTTCAATAGCTAGGTTGAAATCCCCTTCTTGAAGCTCCAAAATCGCCCAAGAGTGTAATAAATGAATCCAAAAATGGCTAAGTCCTGATTTTTAAAACTCACTGCCGAGCTGCCCTCTTCTTCGCGAACTCGGAGCAGTCCTCGCGTTCGCGAAGGGAAACGGCCAGGCCCTGAAAAGCTTGGCCTACGCAAACGCGACCAGGGCCTCGCGAACAAGGAGGCGCACTAGCCCTGCCCTACCCGAACGCGAGGGCACCTTCGCGAATGTGAAAAGAAATTGGCACTAACCCTCCCCAGGTCCCTTCCTTCTGCGCTAATGTGATGGGGCCTTTGCGAACGCGTAGGCCTGGGACCTCAAGGCACCACGAACGCGACCCTGTTATCGCGAACGCAAAGGGCAAATTGCCCCACTTCCCAAATCCTTCATCGCGAATGCGTGGGTCCTTCCGTGTTCACGAAGAAGAAAACCTGAACTGCAATTTTTGGTTTTCCTAACTCAGCTCCGGGCGGTCCGAAGCACCTCCGAGTCACTCGTGACCCCGTCCAAATGCACCAACAAGTCCATAAACTTGATATGAACCTGCTCGAACTCTTGAAACGCATAAAAAACAACAAAACCGAGAAGCAAACCCTAAAACCAAACTTAAAGAAGTTTAAAACCTTCAAAGAGACATCTTTCACTATTAGGCGCCGAAACGCTCCCGAGTCACCCAAAACCCGATCCGAACATACGCCCAAGTCCAAAATCATCATACGAACCTATTGGAACCGTCAAATCCCAATTTCGAAGTCGTTTACTCAAAACATTGACCAAAGTAACACTTAGCCGTTTTAGCCAACCTTAAGGAACCAAGTGTATTTCAACCCGAACCCTTCCAAATCCTGAACTAACCATCCCCCCAAGTTATAAAATAGTAAAAGTACGTACGAAGTCTTATTTCGAGGAACGTGGTTCTAGAAAGCGAACGACCGGTCGGGTCGTTATATTCTCCACCTCTTAAATAAATGTTCGTCCTTGAACGGTCTACAATCATACCTGGAGTGCTGAATAATTGTGGATATCTGCTCCGCATGTTCTCTCGGCCTCCCAAGTCGCCTCCTCGACTAGTTGGCCCCTCCACTGAACTTTCACTGCAGAAATCTTCTTGGACCCCAACTGGCCAACCTGTCTATCAACAGTGGCAACTGGCTCCTCCTCATAACCCAGGCTCCCATCTAACTGAATCGTGCTGAAATCTAACACATGCGACCTGTCAGCATGATACCTCCGGAGCATAGACACGTGGAAAACCGAATGAAATCCCGATAGACTGGGAGGCAAGGCAAGCTCATAAGTAACCTCCCCAACTCGTCTCAACACCTCAAATGGACCTATAAACCTTGGGCTCAACTTGTCCTTCTTCCCGAACCTCATGATTCCCTTCATCGACGAGATCTTCAAGAGAACTTTCTCGCCCGCCATGAATGATAAATCATGCGCTTTCTGATCTGCATAACTCTTCTGTCTGGACTGTGCGGTGCAATGTTGCTTCACTAGGTCAGTACCATATAACTTAGCCTTGCCGGGCTCAAACCATACGATGGATGAACGAGTTCGCCGACCATATAAAGCCTCAAATGGAGCCATCTCGATGCTAGACTGATAACTGTTGTTGTAAGCGAAATCGGTCAAAGGAAAGAAACGATCCCACTGCCCTCTGAAGTCAATCACACATTCTCTAAACATATCCTCCAAGATCTGAACTGTCCACTCTGACTGCCCGTCGATCTGCGGATGAAAGGCTGTGTTGTGCTCTACACGGGTTCCCAACTCACTCTGTACCGCTCTCCAGAAATGCAAAGTAAACTGAGGGCCTCTATCTAATATGATGGAAACAAGCACGCCATGCAACCGAACAATTTCCTGAATATAAATTTGGGCCAACCTCTCTGAAGAGTACGTGGTCACAACCGGAATAAAGTGTGCCGACTTGGTCAACCTATCGAATATGAACCAAACTACATCAAACTTCCGCAAGTCCATAGTAATGCGCACCCACTTCCACTCAGGTATAGTCATCTGCTGGACTAGGCCACCTGGCCTCTGGTGCTCAAACTTAACCTGCTGGCAATTAAGGCACCTCACAACATACTCGACTATGTCCTTCTTCATCCGCCGCCACCAATAATGCTGCCTTAGGTCGCGATACATCTTTGTAGCACCTAGATGAATAGAATATCGAGAAATGTGTCTTCTCTAAAATCCTTTCCCTCAGCCTATCAACATTAGGAACACATAGACGACCCTGGAGTCACAGAACACCATCCTCACCGATAGTAATCTCCTTAGCACCACCCCGTAGTACCGTCTCTCTGAGAACCAACAAGTGCCGATCATCAAACTGTCGAGCCTTGATCTGCTCCAATAGTGAAGACTGGGCAACGACGCATGCAAGAACTTGGCTGGGTTCTGAAATATCCAACCTAACAAGTCTGTTAGCTAAGGATTGAATCTCCAAAGCTTGGCCTTTCCTCCGCTGAAATGAATGCCAAGCTACCCATAATTTCTGCTTTTCTGCTCAAAGCATCTGCAACCACATTCACCTTGCCCAAATGATAAAGAATGGTCATATCATAATCCTTTAGTAACTGAAGCCACCTGCGTTGCCTCAAATTGAGATCCCTCTGTTTTAACAAATGTTGCAAGCTGCGATCGGTGTAAACCTCACAGAACACCCCATAAAGATAATGCCTCCAGATCTTAAGAGAATGAACAATAGTGGCCAACTCCAAATCATGTACAGGATAATTTTTCTCATGGGGCTTCAGCTGACGTGAGGTATATGCAATAACTCGCCCCTCCTACATCAATACACAACCCAAACCAATGCGTGAAGCATCACAATACACAATATACATCCCCGACCGAAAGGCAACACAAGAACCGATGTCATAGTCAAAGTTGTCTTGAGCTTCTGAACGCTCGCCTCACAATCAAACAAAGCACCCTTCTAGGTTAATCTAGTCAAAGGTGCTGCAATAGATGAGAAGCCCTCCACAAACCGGTGATAATAACCTGCTAACACGAAGAAGCTCCTGATGTCAGTCGTCATGGTAGTCTACCTTAATACCCTCGCCCAATACAACATGCCCCAAGAATGCTACTGAATCTAGCAAAAACTCACACTTGGAGAACTTAGCATATAGCTTCGGTTCCCGCAAGGTCTGAAGCACCATTCTCAAATGCTACTCGTGCTCCTCCATGCTGCGCGAGTAGATCAAAATGTCATCAATGAAGACAATGACAAATGAATCAATATATGGCCTGAACACCCTATTCATCAAATCCATAAATGTCACCGGGGCGTTAGTCAAACCGAAGGACATCAGTAGAAACTCGTAATGGCCGTATCTAGTCCGAAAAGCAATCTTTGGAACAGCCAAATCCCGAATCTTCAACTGATGGTACCCGATCTCAAGTCGACCTTAGAGAACACTCTAGCACCCTGCAACTGATCAAATAAATCATCAATACGCGGCAACAGTTACTTGTTCTTAATGGTGACTTTGTTCAACTGGTGGTAGTCAATGCACATCCGCATAGACCTATCTTTCTTCTTTAGAAATAAAACTGGTACACCCCAAGGTGATGCACTTGGTCTGACGAACCCCTTTGCTAGCAACTCTTCAAGTTGTTCCTTCAACTCTTTCGGAGCCATGCGGTACGGTGGAATAGAGATAGGCTGGGTATCTGGAGCCAAATCAATACAGAAATTGAAATCATGATCTGGTGGCATGCCTGGAAAATCAAAAGGAAACAGATCGGAGAACTCCCAGACTATGGGTACTTAATCAATCGCCGGAGTCTTTACGGTAGTATCCCGAACATAGGCTATATAAGCCAAATAACCCTTCTCGACCATGTGTTGAGCCTTCATAAAAGAGATGATCCGACTAGGTGTGCTGCCAAACGAACCCTTTCACTCCAATCTAGGCAACTCTGGCATCGCCAAGGTAACAGTCTTGGCATGGCAATCAAAGATGGCATAGTAGAAGATCCGCTCTAGTCTCATAATCGCAGAATGTAACAATGCAGGACCGATAGACCCGATCCACAACTACAGAATCACCCACTATAGTGGACACATAAAAAGGAGTACCCAAGGACTCACGAGGAATATCCAGGAAATGAGCAAACAGAGATGACACATATGAATAGGTAGACCCTGGATCAAATAATACTGAAGCATTCCTACCGCAGAAAGAAATGATACCTTTGATCACGGCATCTGAGGCACTGCATCTGGTCTGGCCGAAAAAGCATAGAACCTAGCTAGAGCCCCGACTGCTGGTCTCCACCCGACTGACCTATAACTGTCTAGCCTCCACCTGCCTGGCCTCCACCTCTAGGACGGCCCCTACCCGCCTGCCCTCTGCCTCTAGGCAGCCGGACGGCTAGTGCTGAAATCATGGGCTGATGACCCTGCTATACTGCCTTGCCCCGAAGCCTGGGACAGAACCTCTTCATGTGGCCAAGATCCTCACACTCGTAACAATCTTTCGGAGCGGTGGACTGCTGCCCTGATGTCTGACCCTGAATAGCTGGTGGGTGGTAGGAACTCTCTAGCAAGGCGTTGAAATAAGGTCGCACTAGAGCACCCAGGGGAGGCGGCGGTGCTGGATATGTGGGCCTGCTCAGATGACCTCTCCCAAACTGACCCCTGCCCCCAGATGGGGCACCACTGAACCCTCCGGAAAAATGGAGCCGCTTGTCCCGCGGCATCTGTTCTCGGCCCCGCTGACGGAGACCCTCGATCCTCTGAGCTATCTCTGCAACTAGCTCGTAAAAAGTCCCCTTCTCAACCTCTCAGGCCATAATGGCCTGAATACCGGAGTGCAAACCCGCAATAAAACTCCGTAGTCTCTCTGCCTCAGTAGGAAGTATCATAACTGCATGGCGAGACAACTCAGAGAATCTCGCCCCGTAATTGGACTAACATATGACCATGCTGAAGCTGCTCAAACTGAAACTACAACTCTTCCCTCTAAGAGGGTGGAATATTCCTATCCAAGAAAAGGCGTGTAAATTGATCCCAGGTCGTGGGAGGAGAACCTGCTGGTCTGCCAAGAAAATGTGACTGCCACCACCTACGGGCCCTGCCCTCCAGCTGGAAGGTAGTAGAATCCACTCCATGGGACTCCAATATCCTCATGTTGTGTAGCCTGTCCCTGCACCGATCAATAAAGTCCTGGGGATCCTCGTGTTGCTCCCCCCAAAGACAGGAGGCTATAGCCTGGTCCATCTGTCCAATAGCCTATGCGGATCACCGGCCGTAGCTGGTATGGGCTCCGGTATAGCTGCTGCCACTGGTTGGGCTCCGCCAATGGGTAATGTGCCCGGGATCTGATATACAGCAGTTGCATGCCCAGGAGCCTGAGTAGTAGGGGTCTGTGCTCCACCTCCCCCCTGAGATATGGCTGGGTCCTCTGGAAATAAACCAGCCTGAATCATAGTGTCCATGAACCGTAACATACGGACCTCCTAGAAGCTCGGTGCTGACATGAAATTTACCGGGGCTGGCTCCGCTGCAGGCACCTCGCCCTGCTCCTCAGTAATAGGATCCTCTGCTGGATCCGCCAGCGGCATAGCTGAAGCAACTCTGGGACGTCCTCGTCCCCTACCTCGGGCTGGTGCCCTCCCCCGGCCTCAGCCTCAGCCTCTAGCAACAAGGGGAGCAGCTCCTCGGGGGTCTGGAACATCCGCTGCGCGCGTTCTCACCATCTGTGAGGGAATAAGAGAAAGATACTTAGTATAACATCAACTGCACAATAGGACATGAAGAAGGAGTATTTTCCAAACTCCCTATAGCCTCTCGAAGATAAGTACGAACGTCTCCGCACTGATTCGCAAGACTCTATTAGGCCTGCTCATAACTTGTGAGACCTACATGAACCTAGGGCTCTGATACCATGTTGTCACGACATAATTTCTCCTATAGGCCGTGATGGCGCCCAACGTTACCGCTAAGCAAGCCAACAGTGAACTAATCAGTTGATCCTTTCTTTTAGGAATTTGAAATAGTTGATTTTTAATTATTCAATAATCAAGGAGCGATAAAGTTAGTAAAATGAGAAAGTAAACAATTATAAAAGCAAATGGGATAAAGTAATTACTCAAAAATCAACAAGTGTCTACTAGCATGATCTCCAAGACCTGGGGTCACAAGTGTATGAGCTACAAGTAGAATATACAAAAAAATACTACACTACTATCTGAAGTGAAATAGATATAAAATAAAAGCAAAAGAAAGACTTTGGCTCCTGCGGAACGCTCTCGGAAGGCAGCTCACCGCAATGTCTCGTGTAATCAAGGATGCACGGCGGAATGATAACCAGATGCACCTGCCTCAGATTCTGCACAATTAGTGCAGAAGTGTAGCGTGATTACATAAATAACATGTACCCAGTAAGTATCTAGTCTAACCTCGAAGAAGTAGTGACGAGGGATCGATTCCGACACTTACTATGGGATAACAATAAAATAATAAAAATTCCAAATAAACATGGACTATATAGATGAACTGAAAACTCAATAACAAGAAATAAATAAACAATTCTTTTACTGATAGTAAATTCAAATAAATTTCCATCGTTCAACAATTTAACCCCTCAATCCAATAAAGCAAGATCAAATATAATTGGCTCCAAGTATCATTACGCACGAATTATGCCGAGGTTGTACGGCCCGATCCAAAATAAAATATACATACTGTGCACTGCCTAGGGTCGAATGGCATGAACCATATATGCCTCTATTAACCTGCCGAGGCGAGCGACTCGCTCCCATGAGAGTAGTGAAACTTACCTCGCTCGCGGAAGTACTTGCGACGCGAGTGAACATAATTTTTTCAAAGTTATTATATAATTCTTCAATTCTTTCCAAAAGTAAGGAGTCTAAATAGGAAGTTTTAAATCTTGAAATCCTCAATCTCAGCTTTATTCAAGACAATTAATAAGCATAATCAAATAACGGTGCCAACAAAGCATGATGTAAACCTAAGACTACCCGGACATCACATGGAGTATAGTTACGCATGGACTCTCGTCACCTAGTGTGTACGTAGCTCCCAATACAAGTAATTTACAACAAAACACACCTAAGGGGATGAGTTCCCTCTTACAAGGTTAGAAACGAGACTTACCTCGTCTGAAAGCTCACTTTCCGGCCTCCAATTCACTCTAAAGCCTCAACTCGGTGCCCAACAATCCGAAACTAGGCAAATATTGTATAAATCAATTAATGTATGTTCAAAAGTTCATATGCTAACCATTAAAGTGATTACCCAACCCCAATTGAAGGATTCCTAAAATTCACCTCTGGGCCCAAGTGCCCGGATTCCGGAAATTTCGAAGAATGCTGTTACCCATAACCTCATGAATTCAAATATATGATTTTCACTAAATTCCCTAATCCTTTTCGTGGTTAAATCTCATTTTTGTCAAAAACCTAGGTTTCTCATCTAAACTCATAATTTTCACAAATTTACGTGTTAAAATCTACCCATAATCTATATAATAAAAATACATTAGGTAGGAATTACTTATCTTCAATAGCTAGGATGAAATCCCCCTTTTTGAAGCTCCAAAACCGCCCAAGAGTGTAATAAATGAACCCAAAAATGGCTAAATCCTGATTTTTAAAACATACTGCCCAGCTGCCCTCTTCTTCGCTAACGCGGAACAGTCCTCGCGTTCGTGAAGGCAAACGGCCAGGCCCAGAAAAGCTTGGCCTACGCGAATGCGACCAGGGCCTTTCAAATGCGGAGGCGCACCAGCCCTGCCCTATACGAACGCGAGGGCACCTTCGAGAATGCGAAAAGCAATTGGCACTGATACTCCCCAAGTCCCTTCCTTCTACGCAAACATGATGGGGCCTTCGCGAACGCATAGGATAGGGACCTCAAGGCTCCGCGAACGCGACCCCTTTATCGCGAACGCGAAGGACAAATTTCCCCACTGCTCAAATCCTTCATCGTGAACGCGTGGGTCTTTCCGCGTTCGCAAAGAAAGAAACCAGAATTGAAATTTCTAGTTTTTCTAACTCAGCTACGGGCGGTCCGAAACACCCCCGAGCCACTCGGGACCCTGTCAAAATGTACCAACAAGTCCATAAACATGATACGGACCTGCTCTAACCCTCGAAATGCGTTAAAAACAACAAAACCAAGAATCACACCCCAAAACCAAATTTAAAGAACTTTAAAACCTTCAAAGAGCCATATTTCACTATTAGGCGCTGAAACGCTCCCGGATCACCTGAAACCCGAATCGAACATACGCTCAAGGTTGTAATCATCTTACGAACCTATTAGAACCGTGAAATCCCGATTTCGATATCGTTTCCTCAAAATGTTGACTAAAGTCAAACTTAGCCGTTTTAGCCAACCTTAAAGAACCAAGTGTTCTGATTTCAACCCGAACCCTTCCAAATCCCGAACTAACCATCCCCGCAAGTCATAATATAGTAATAGCACGTACAGGGAGTCATATTTAGGGGAATGGGGTTCTAGAAAGAAAAACGATCGGTCGGTTCATTACAGTTTATTGGTTGGATAGTCTTGTTATCTCTTTATTTGCTTTACTTGCACTTGTCTGTATTGGTTACTTGTAATTCTTTCATATGATCACTCCTTGTTGCCTTTATTATTTTAAATTCCATGTTAGCTTACATTATTGAACTGCCTTATAGTTATTTATTTCCTCATCTTTCATTATTCGTTTTTTTTGTACCTTGTTTAGTTTCTCTTATCCTAGTATGTGTCTTGACCTGGCCTCGTCACTACTCTACCGAGGTTAGGCTTGATACTTACTGGGTATCATTGTGGTGTACTCATACTACGCTTCTGCACATCTTTGTGCAGATCCAGGTACTTCATCTCAACCTAGGCATCAATGATTTGGCTATACATTCCGGAGACTTCAAGGTGTACCCGTTTGGCGCTCGCATGCATCGCAGCCACCTTCAGTCATTATTTTTTTAAATTTCTTATCTTTTACTCAGACAAAGTTGTATTAGAGGTTTTTAGACTTTCTCGGTAGAGCTTATAACTCAGGTTGACCGGTTTTGGGAATTTTGATACAGATGTTCTGTTTTGAGTTATTATTTGTTTTTATCGAATTATCTTAATATCTACTTATTAAATTCTGTTAAGTTAATCATGAGTATTAGGCTTACCTATTCTTAGAAACTAGGTTCCATCACTACTACTTTAGGTAAGATTTGGGGTCGTGACGGACAAGCTTTGTTATAAATCTATAGTCATAAAAATGTCTTATTTGCTCAATGATTTGGTGGCTTATATGACTCATATTAAATAAGAGGATTAAACTTGTGCATGCTTAAATTGCTAATTGAGTCATTTTGACAAATTGAGTTACATAATTTGCCATAACCATCTTTTAGCTCGACGAGTTTTTATCTGCATTTTTATTGTTATGTCCAATGCCTATTTTATATATATATATATATACATATATATATATATATATATATATATATATATATATATATATATTATATATGTATATATGTATATATATATTATATATGTATATATGTATATATATATGAGTTGGAGCGTTAGATGCTGTGAATATATTGAGGAATTTGGCACCAAGGGCAATGTAAGCGGATATTGATTAGCGATTATTGATGATATTATGTCACGACCCAATTTAGGATCATGACCGGCACTTAGGAGCAAATGCCTCCACGTAAGCCTTATATATTTTTATAGAAAATCGGACAAAGTTTCTCTTATTTTAGGACTATCCAAAACTTTACCCTGTCTCAAAAAATCAACAACATAACCAACCTATATCAACCAAAATGCTCATAATCCTCATCAACTAATCATATAGTTATCCACCATTGTAATCAATCACTTGCAATACAGTAATACTAAATTCATCTTCGAAATACGATAAGGAAGTCTAATACTAGTTATAAGTCTAAAATACCCATCACGCAAAAAATGACAATGGAGCGGCTCTAAGAGTTCAAAAGAAAAGATCATAACAAATGAATAAACTCTAAGCCTATGGGAACAAATGTGTGACTCAAAGGAACTGTTAACTCGTGTACTCTAATTAATGAAATCCTCGCTAGCGTCAACTTCTGTCTCTTCAAAAAAATAGTGGGGAGTGAGTCGCTAGCTCAGTAAGTAATAACACTAAACCACAATTATTTTTAATCGTGGACAAGTTAGAAAATATGCTAGTATATCAAAAAGAAAATATCATAAGAATGCCCTTTCAAAAACGGTAAATATAATCAATCTATTCATGTATTTCCTGTTACAGAAATTAATTTATAAATTGGTAATAAACTCGGTAAATACTACGTCATAGCAAATCTTTATGTTTGAGAGGTTCCCAAGAAAGGATAATGTAATTTGTATCAATGTGTGGACCCCTTTGTAAAAGGAGTCAAATATAACTGTAGGTCCCTACTCGAGGGAAAACTGTAACTGTATGTTAGTTCCACCTTTCCACTAGCGAGGGCTATAACTGTAATCGGTAATCTATTAATACAAGGTGCACCAGATCTAACAAACTCGTCGTTAGCTATGGGATTCTTTAAAGTCTCCTCCTATTTATTCTTTTCTTTGTAAACAATACATATTCATATGAGAGCATTTTCAAAATAGTACAGGCTATTTTAATTCTTACCAAATCATATAATCCCATTTTGTAACTGGTAACGGTAATCATATCTCAAGTAACAGTAAAACATGTCTAGTAACAGTGAGAGCATTTTAAATAACTGTAAATATCTCAAGTAAATTGTTCAGTACCATATCAAGTAATGGTAAAATATTTCGTAACAATGAGAATATTTAAACAACATTAATCATCTCATATAACTATTTCGGTATCATATCGAGTAAACGGACTTGTCCAGCATGCAAATTCAAAACAATTGGTAATATGTTCATATTAAAATGATGTGTAAATCATGCAGTTGTAGAAACACAAATTGCAGTAAGGTTACTACTCACAGTACTTGTGTTGAAATACCGAACTCATCACTTCAAGCGATCCGTACGACTTTCTTCAATCAAACTACAATCATATCAACATCAATCTCGTGTTAACCTCGTTTAAGCTAATTTGTAGCTAATTTAGAATACTCAACCGTCGGAATTTCATGTTTGACTCTTAATTCCCCAATTTGTTTTTACCCACGTTATGAGTAATTAGTAATCTATCAAATTAAACTTGTTCATATAATTTACTAATCTAATTTTTATAAAGTTCTATGGATTCTTCACAATTGAAAATTCTTAAATACGTGAATGAACTAGAACCAGTATAATTACTTGTCTACACTTATCCATAATATTTTCTTAGTGGTGTAAAAAAATTTCTTGTGAAATCCTTCAATAACATAAAGAAAATTAAAATCTGCTAGAAGAACTCAAATAAGAAGTTCAAGTATTACCCGTGAGAATCAGTTAATGCTTAAAATTTTCTCAACTACTGTTGCTATGATTCCAGCGCACTGCATCAGCTTTTTGTTATAGCTTCTGTTTTTGCTGGGGCATAAGTGACTGCCAAATCCCGTGTTCTAATTGCTTAGAACCCAGTGCCCTTTTGTTTAAGTACGCCCACCAAGGTTTTATTTTTTCTTTTGTTTTGTTTTATTTAATTCTTTGTATTATTTTACTTGATTGTTCTTTTTCTTGGCCAATTACTTAACCACCCTTTTTTTTTAATGAGAGGTGTTACGTTCTCCGCATCTTATGAAATTCGGTCCCTGTTTAGGGTAGGGGTAAGGCTGCGTACATCTCACCCTCCCCAAACCCCACTTTTGGGAATACATTGGATCGTTGTTGTTGTTCCAAATATAATCATAACCTCTAATTGTTTGAGGTAGTTCCATCATAAAATTCACTAAAATTCTTTTCTATTTTCACTTTGAAATCTTGATTTGTTGTAGTGGTACTGTAAGTCGCTGATGCTTGCCTTGATATACTAACAAGTCAAATAGTAAAAAAAAACTAACGAAATTTTCTTCTTTCTTATCTCACAAATGCAATTTTGTTCTAGTCATGGTACACTTTATGGAACCCTGTACAGTGTATCAAGAGTTGTGAGCTCCTCATGCATAACTCGTCTTAACCTGTCTACATCTGGAGCACATAACCGGTCACCTAGTCCGAAAATGCCATCAATATCAATAATCATATTTTTGCTTCCACTAGTTAGGACCTCATCTCGATATTTACATAATCACTCATCTTCATATTGAGTGGCCCTTATGTGCTCTAATGGTGAAGACTTAACTTTATCACAAATCAGCAATGTCTCTAAATTACCTATACTAAATTTGATACATGTACACTTTAGTCTTTTCATATCTTTAGCCATAAATCTTTTTGGTAGAACTATATGTGCCAAACTGCTCATAAATTTTCTGCTTAATGTATCAACCACAATATTGGTCTTTTCACGATGATACCAAATGGAACAATCACAGGCATTGCGTAGTTCCATCCACCAACACTGTCAAAGATTCAGATCTCTCTGCTAAAAATGTACTTCAAGCTCTTGTGGTCAGTATAAATCTTGCTAGTTTTGCCATATGAGTAGTGTCTTTACATATTTAGGGCAAATATCATTGCGGCAATCTCCAAGTCATAAGTAGGATAGTTCTGTCAATTTTTTTAGCTTTAAAGCGTAAGCTATCACACAATCATTCTATATGATAACACATCATAATCCAACCTTTGAAGCATTAAATAATATTGTGAGTCCTCCAGAACCTAATAAGGCAGATGTTGGTGCAGTTGTCAAATATGTCCTGAGTTTCTAAAAGCTTTACTCATATACTTCTGTCACTAAAATATCACATTCTCTTTGTTAACTTGGTGTAATGACTGGCCGGTCGTTTCGAGTATTGTAGTCCTGTTTTCTCATTTATTGCTTAATCTATGTTCTTTTGTTGTTATGTAACTTTCTGGGGTAGTTGGTTTTGTTCCGGAGATGTTTTGGAATGAATTGGGACACTTAGACCTATGGTTGGAAGCCCACGTTGAAAGAGTTGACCGGATGTTGACTTATGTGCAAATGGCTCCGATAAGGAGTTTTGATAGTTCCGATAGCTCCATATGGTGATTTCGAACCTAGGAGTGTGTCAGGATATTGATTTGAAGGTCCGTTGGTGATTTCGATTTGAATTGGCAAAAGTTGAAAAAATTAAAGTTTGGAGAATTGGGGACTGAAGGTTGACTTTACGGTTATCGGGCTCGAATTTCAGTTTTGGAAATTGTAATAGGTGAATTGTGTCATTTATGACTTATGTGTAAAATTTGAGGTCAATTGGAGTTGGTTTAATAGGTTTCGACATCGATTGTAGAAGTTGGAAATCTATTAGTTTCATTAGGCGTGAATTCGGTGCGATTTATGTTTTTTGATATTGTCTGATGTTATTTGAGGACTCGACTAAGTTTATATGATGCTTTGGGATGCGTTGATATGTTTGGACGGGGTCCCGAGGGCCTTGTATTCGGGTTGAAATCGAAATGAGTTGTGGACTTGAGGAATTTCAAATCTGTTGCTGGTCTAGTGCGATTGCAGTTGCGCGACCGCAGAAGCAAGCATGGCATCGCAAGTGCGAATGAGGGGATGCACAAGCGCGAGGTTTTTTCTGTGTCTGCGGGATCGCAAATGCAGGAAGTGGAGCGCAGGTGCGAATGTGGCACGGGGCAGGAGTTTCCGCAGAAGCGGAGCGGAAGTCGTAGGTGCGACTCCAAAGAAGCGGAGCCTGGTCCGCAGAAGCGAAGGTAGGGGCCTTCATGGAAACTACAGAAGCGGAATTTTTGGTCGGGCCTGCGGGACCGCAGCTGCGGTCAAGTGAGCCGCAGTTGTGAAAGCACTGGCAGTGTATTAAATTCGAAAGGGTTCCAAGATTTCTTCATTTGTGGACTTTGCAAGCTCAGCTAGAGGCGATTTTTGAGAAGGGTTTCACTAGATTTCAAGAGGTAAGCCACTTTTAATCATTTTCATTCATTAATATTGAATACCCATTGAATTTTCCACTTAGATTATGTGTTTTTAAGGTGGAATGTGGGAAATTTGGGACTATGGATTGGCGATTTGAGCGACGATTTGAGGTCGGAATTGGGTGATTTTGGTACGGGGGACTCTTTTGAATGGGTGTTCGGATTTTGTATGTTTTGTTGAATTCGAATCGTGAGCCTAAAGTTGACTTTTTATGTTGACTTTTTGACTTATGTTAAAGAACCTAGCCTTCTCATATGGAATTGATTCCTCTAGCTTGTATTGATTGTATTAAGTTGTTTGTGGCTAGATTCGAGTCGTACGGAGGCAATTCGCGAGACAAGGGCTTGTTAGAGTAGGGATTTGAGTGGGTTAGATGTAAGTAACACTTCGAAACTTGATACTGAGGGTATGAATCCTTGAACTACGTGTTATATGGTTGGTGTTGAGGTGACACACATGCTAGGTGACGGGCGTGTGGACGTGCACTGTAGTAATTGTGACTCGATTGATTCCGTGGAATTGTGTAGTTACCTAATATTTTTCTTATTCATATAATCTCCATGTGTTAGAGAAATTGAGCTAGATTCATGTTAGAAATCATGTTTAGGCTATATGCTAGTACTGTTGGGACCCACAAATTTCTGTTGTTGAGTTATTTGCTTAAATTGCAGTTACGTACTCAGCTGTATTCATCACTTGCATATCATGTCTCAGTCTTTGTTATTATTTATTTTCATATCATGTATCATTGTTTGGGCTGATTGGCATGAGTTTTGTGAGATGGATAGACTAGAGAGATTGATGACTGAGTGAGGCCGAGGGCCTGATTGTGAGTGATATTTATGGGATCGGGCTGCACGCAGCAATAGGCTTTATTCATTCATGATGCAATCGGGCTGCACGCCGCAGCATGCCATGTTGGCATATATTAGCGCTTGGGCAAGATCTGCCCCTCTGGAGTCTGACATACCAGCAATGGCCGCAGGTACCATTGAGTGCTGAGTGCGAGTGCTGAGTGATTGAGCATGCTGAGTGAGGTTGATTACTCCGAGAGCATGAGCATATGAGTTTATCACTGTTTTGCATTACTGGTAACATGCATATTGACATGTAGACATAGAGATGTAATATTCCTCATGTTAGATATACTTGGCATATTTTACCAGTATTGCACCTAAACTGTTGAACTTGAAAGTATGTCTTCTTTTTCAGAGCTGTGTACAACTGGATACGAGATTTTCTTTGAATTATTACTGTCATTTTCCCGTCGTATTTGTACTGTTATTGTTTGGATTTGAACTGTACCTATCTGAGCTTGTCACTGCTTTCAGCCCAAGGTTAGTCCTATTACTTATTGGATACATTAGGTCTGTTGTACTCATACTATACTTTGTATTTCGTGTGCAGATCTAGGTACATCCGGACACGGCGATTGCTAGATTTGAAGCTTCATTTGCTTGGAGACTTTGAGGTAGCTGCTTTGGTGTCCGTAAACCTCGACTCTCCTTCTTTTCAGTTTATTTAGCATTGTTCTATCTTTCTTGATATTTCTATTAGCAGTTGACTGTGTTGACATTTTAGTAGCTCACGTACTCAGTGAAACTCGAATTTTGGGGATTTTGTTGTGAGTTACGGTTTATCTTATCGATTATTTATGAGAATATGTCACTGTTAAACTTATTTCACCATGTTTTCAATTCAAAATGTGTAGTTAATTGTGATTGTCGGTTTGGCTAGTTCTAAGATAGGCGCTATCACGACATGTTGAATTTTAGACCGTGACACTTGATCAATGGCACTGCTATTTGTCCAAAAGTGGCTTGATCACCCTATTCATTAACTCCATAAATACAGCTTGATCATTGGTCAGTTTAAAAAAATCATAAAACTCATAATGTCGTGCCGAGTTCTGAAGGTTTTATTAGGAGTATCTTGTTTTCTGATTCTAAGTTGATACTAACTAGAAACAAAGAGCAGTCTTTTAAAAATGGAGTAGCTTATTGTAACCAATCAAATGATCCTCTATATGATGCCATGGATTTTGTTACATATCGTTACCTTGTTTAATCACTTTAGTCAATGCATATTGTATGGACTCGTCTTTTGTTTTTCTTTACAAATAATATCGATGCACCCATTGGTAGTATGCTCGGCTTGATAAAACTCTTATCTAATACAGCTGATAACTATTCTTTGAGCTCTAGTAATTCCACTGATACCACTATATGGGGTATTAATATGGGTTGCGTGTCATGTGTTAAGTCAAAACTAAAATCTATTTCTCGTATTGGCGTTAGCCTTGTTAAATTCTCGAGGGAATACATTGGAGGATTCTAACCATGAGTACTTTTTCAAAAGTAAGTGTTTTTTCCTCTCGTGTCCCTTATCATTGCTATGAGACCGAAATAATCTTTCTTCGGTAATTGCTGAGCCTTCATAAAAGAGATAACTTTACCAATATTTGGAACTTGATCCCTTTTTAGAGTAAAACAGGTTTCATTCGATATCTCAAACTAATTATTTTTCATAACAATCGAGGGTAGCGTGAGAGGAAGATGACAAATATGTACCCATCATATGTCAAATAAACCACATTAAGTAATATCAAGTCAACTAGGATCTCTGTTCTCAACTTAAAGACAAGCTTGTTATACATGTTTAGTTAACTCAAATTTTCCCACATAAGCAACAACTTGAAAAGATCATTTAATATTTCACTTTCCATGTTTCAATTTTCAACCCGCATAAAATGCTCATCGAAGAATTCCCAGTCATATTCTTCTCCCATCAAACTTTGGCTACATACCTATCACGTCCATGTTTTCAGTCTCTCTCTAGCAAGCTCAACTACAGTAAAATAGGTCATAGTCTTCGTAGTATACTGCCCTGTCTTAAAGGTTAACCCTTCCTTAAAAGCCTTTAAATTTGAGATGACGTGTATTATCTAGTTGAGAAAATCTAGTATCATATGTCAGTTAATCCTTCTTCTGAATCCACTCTTACCTAATAGATAGACATTTTTGACTTTCAAGACAATTTAGTGAACTCATTCCTAAATTAATTGCGCAGCTCCTATCGGTGTTCTCGATAGTACGTTATCATACTATGTATTTGTCATGTTCTCCAATCTATAAGTTGCTAGCTCCACAGGCATCTCGTTGGAACATCTTAGAGTTTATAATGCGTTAAGTATTTCAACAAGAACTTCTAAGGATCATCCATATTAAAAAAATAATAATAAAATTAAAAAAAAAATGCTTAATAGCTTTCATTTTAGGAACTCTATTAGAGACCCATCTTGGTTTCAAACTTAGAATAAATGCCTAAGGCTTCTAGAGCCCTTTTTTGTTGCCTATTCTTCTCCTGTCTATCCATTATATCCATCGAAATCTCAATTTTCCTTTGCATGGAGGTAAGTACCTTTGTGATGGCACTCTCCTATTGCTATAATGGTGAAATCGTACTAATTTTAAGAACGAACTGTATTACCGGTAAGACCCTCACTATGGAACAACAACCCTTTCGTTTGTCTTGCCTACTACGTTTGTCACTTTCTTGCTGGGAGATGATTGCCTGTCCAGTGTCAACATTTGATGTCATTCAAACCTCTAGCCATCCGGGTCATTCAAGAAAAAGATAACGATGATAGCTTTAATTATTTGACCTAATCATCACACACGTACGGAGGAATAAGAAAGAAAGACAATACACGTACTATTACGCCCTCGTAGAATCATAATTATGGGAATGGTCAGCTATATAACCATGATTGAGATTCTACTACTAACGTGTGCTCTATTAGTCACAGGAATAACCTATGGCTCTGATAACAACTTTGTCACGACCCAATTTAGGATCATGACCGGTGCTTAGGAGCAAGTGCCCCCAAGTAAGCCTTATTTGTATTATTACAGAAAACTAGACAGAGTTGTCACGACCCAAAATCTAACTAGTCGTGGTGGCACCTAACCTCACCCGCTAGGTAAGCCAAATAACAACAATTCGATTCAAAAGAGATTTAACTGAGAAACTAAAGATAATATATCTCACTCTAATATACTCCACAAGGACTGGTAGTACAAATCACGAGCTTCTAAGATTTAGATTTTACAAAGCTGATATGAAACAAAATACATCTGTTTGAAATATACATGAACAAATTAATAATTCTAAAACTACCAAGAACAAGAAGCAGTTATGACCGGATTGCAGGTACATCTTCAAAGCCAGCTCCCGCCATACACAGCAACATCAGCATCCAAAATTTGTACTGTGATGACCCGATAGGTCATCTACAGTTTTAACTCTTAATTCTGTGTTTCGAAACCTCAAATAGCTTCTTTTAGACTTCCTTGATTTGCGTACGCAGTTCGTGCCTTTTTCCAGAAAGCTTTTGTGTGAAATACTAATTAACATGTGAATTCGTGCCTTAAAAATCTATTTGAGTTGACTTCGGTCAACATTTTGAGAAAATGGGCCTGGATCCGTACTTTGATGATTCGTATAGGCCCGTAATTTGGGACTTGGGTGTATGCCGAAATCGAATTCGGAGGTCGCTAGATTGAATTACCGCAATTTGTTGAAATTTGAAGTTTAAAGGTCAAAAGAATTAAAAAATTGGACTGATGTTTGACTTTGTTGATACCGGGTCCGGATATTAGTTTCGGAACTTGGTATAGGTCCATTTACGTATTTATGACTTGTCTGCAAAATTTGGTGCAAAACGAAAGTGATTTGACGTGATTCGGACGTCCGGTTGTTAAAATAGAAATTCTTAAGTTTTTTAGAAAATTTCATTTGATTTGGTGTCCGATTCGTAATTTTAAGTGTTATTTTGGTGTTTTGATCATGTGAGCGAGTTCGTAAAATATTTTTGGACTTGTGTGCATGTTTGGTTTGGAGCCCCTAAGGCTCGGATGAGTTTTGGATAGCCTACGAACCATTTGAACTTAGAAAAATCTATTTTATTGAGCTTCAGCTATCATATGGTGCGTTTTGCTTTGCGATCGCGAAGGGGAATCTAGGACTGTGGAGGATTTTGTTCTATGCGAACGCGAGACCTTGGTCGCAAACACGGAGCATTAGGGGGTCTGCTCCTCGCGAACGCGACCAGTCACTCGTGAACGAGTAGTATTAGATAGGCTGGGAGTTGAGGTTACTCTACGCGAACGCGAGCCTAGGCTCACGAATGAGAAGGTGAGGCCGGCTGAACCTTCACGAACGCGTGGAGATACTCGTGATCGCATAAGCCATCTGGGCAGTGCCCTTCGCGAACGTGATGGGCATCTGACGCCAGTGGTTTAAAACAGTCCAAAAACGGGATTTCTTCCATTTTTCATAAACTCTCCATTAGAGCTCAGCTTCGAGGCAATTTTGAAGTGAAAACTCAACACCAATTCATAGGTTTGTATATTTTAACTGATTTTCTTCCATTTCAAACATCACCCATTAATTTATAGCACTAATCTTTGTTCTACCATGGTAGAAAACTAGGGATTTAGGAAGAAATAGGGGGGTTTTGCAAATTCGGGACTTAGACCTCAATTTGAGGTCGGATTTCAAAACTAGTTACATAATCGGGCTCGGGGATGAATGAGAAAATGGGTTTTGGCCCGAACCTCTGGTTTTGACCAAGAGGGACCAGGGTTGATTTTTTTTTACTTTTAGGAATGGTGTAAAAATCCTATCTTTAAGTATTGTAATTGATTTTCTTAGCATTATTTGACGTTATCGAGTCGATTGTGGTTATATATGAGTGGCTTGGAGGCGGATTCTAGAGGAAAGGCCCACGTAAAGCTCTGAGTTGATTACAGAGTGAGGTAAGTGTCGTGGTTAATTTTTAACTTAAGGGGTTAGGACTTGTTTACTGTTGCTCCCTAACGCACACGCAATTATACGTGGTCGACAAGTTATATAGGATTTTGAGTCCAGATATCGTACCCACAGGGACTTATATCAACTACTTACTAACACACTAATATTTTTATTCAATCAAGCAAAATTCCAGTTCAATAAGTGATTATACTAAACTACAATTTTAAGTTATAACAAAATTATCAAATAACTAAGTGATTGTATTTACTCAATAGAGACAAGCATTCCAGAGTTGTGATTAATTTACCAATCTTGTTGTGTTCTAATTAACTCTCCCTTTCATATAATTCACTCATGGTTGCTAATTAATCGATAAACATTCTCATAGCCTTCTCCCGAAGTACTACTCGCCTATTCTCAATAGATTAACGCCTATATTCCTATGGAATCAACCTATTAAGAACGTAATAAGATCACGATATTTAATTAAGCACGGTGATTAGGTATATTCCTATCCTAACCACGAATCCGCTCCCCCTAAGGGTTAAGATCATGCCCTCCTCAACTCTTCTCTAATCCAAACACAGCTTTCCCAAGCATAGCATAGATAGTAAATAGAACCTAACTGTTGGCCAGACAATTAAGCAATTAAATACAGAATTGAAGAAACAACCATATATTAGTGAATTATAGTCAAGGTAAAGTTAATGTTAAACAACAATATTCATGGCTAATCACAACCCCATAACAATGGGTGATTAGCCACTCATGATCTAATCAAACCAAAGTATAAAGTTTGAATCAATTGTAAAATACTAGAAAAGATTGAAGAAACTGAGAATTCTTGCTTTCTCCCGATTCCGTTATGCGTTTTTGCTCCAAAATCACGTCTCCTCTCTAAAATTAGGTTTAGACTTCTTTATATATGTGTTGGAGAGGTGTAGGTCCGAAAATAACCGTGTCCCGGGCAAAAATGGAGAGCTCTGCGTCATCGGCGCCCTGGGTAGTGCCAGGCGCCTACCAGGGCGCTGCTTCCAGTGACCTTTCTGCCTTCAGCGCCACAGGTGGCGCCAGGCGCTGCCTGTGGCGCCCAATTGCGAGCTTGTCCAATTTTTGCTCTATATTGGCTTAATTCTTGCGCGTTTCGCCCCCAATTTCTCACGACTCATTCCTACACATAAAAACACTTCAAATTAACATGAATCGTAGCATTTAACATCCCACTTCATGAAACAAAAGTCAAATATGAAGCGATATACATAAAAATATATATACTTTACGCTAAACATCAACACCCCACACTTAGACTCTTGCTCGTCCTCGAGCAATGGGATTATCTAACAACCTCCCATCTATGTACAACTTCATATCATAAAGGAGCATTCGACTTTTTAACCACACACCATACTCTTGAACACGATCAACACCAGTACGCAAGCATGAACACACAAATAATTCATATTCTTCCCGTTAAGTATACCCAAGTATAATAATTCAATATATTTCAACTACCTATTCGTCACCACCCAACCTCAAGAGTCGACTTGCAACCATTAAGCAATCTCAATACATGCACTTACACAATAAGAGAATTTACAACATTACCAATCATTCATGAGATCATGTGCCCTTACCACAAACAAAAGAGTAAACATAGATTAAAGATATCACACAATTGAACAAAATTTGCTCACTCTCAAAAAGAATTCATATGCTTCCCGTGGTCGTACCATAAGCTTGCCCATAGTGTAGATCTCTAGTAATTTAAACTAGCCAAATCTAAGATCAATTAGGACTTTTAAGGTTGTATTGTAGGCTAAGGGACGGGTAGGATATATTTAGGAATAGTGACTAATCCTCCTAAGCACTTTAATACACTACAATCACAACTCAAGCACCCTTTTCTTCTCAACCAATTTACTTGTCTCATACACATAGCCCTCTTCTTTCAATTAAGCACTTCTATATTTCCACTAGCACAAATCAATAAGCATTGGAAGTGTTTTCTACGTATTTTCACTATCATTTTTTTTTTCTTTTTTTTTTTCTTTACACACTCCATACATTAACTCATTGGCTAGTGACTCTTAATTTCAACTTTAGTGCACCAACAGGCCCTTCCATGGTTCCACTCAATAGCTACTCCTCAATCTCCAACCTTACTTCTTTTAGCGACTAAGTGCTTTAGGAGGTAAAGGTTCAATCAAGATCAATTCAAGAACAAAACAAGGGTATGGCTTGTAATGTGGGTACCAAAGAAAAGGTCTATAGGCTCAAAGGGGCTAGCAACGGACAATTTTATTTCGATGTGACAAGCACATCCATGATCAAGCAAGAAAATTCCTAGGTCATCTCCTAGATTAGCCCAACTTACAATTTCGCTTCAATTAACACACAGGGCAAGTACTAGACTATACAGGATAGCACAGAGAATCACTAGTCCTTACTCACACATTGCACATGACTCAATCGAGACGGTTCTATTCAACTCTCAAGTCAAGCAAGCACACATAATTGAGAAATTTAAGCAATATTACACTATGTGGCATACAAGTCAAACAACTGAGAAAAGGCGTCAAAAAATAGGTTGTTTACTTTACTTAGGCTTAACAATTCAAGTCAAATAAACGGGAAAACAGAATGCATGTCATAGCCTACTGTGCCAGCATCAACCATGTCAATGAGTATCTCAAAACGACTCAGTTTCTTCCTAAACTACTCCTACAAAGAAATTAAATTGCCCGGTTCGAGCTACATCCTTGGAAAAGAACCGGTGCCTTAAGAAAAAACAAGGAATACTACCTAACTATCCAAAAAAAATAAAAATCTTTTTGTTGTTTTTAATCAGACTTTATCCCTCAAGAAAAAGATCCATCGTCGGGAAAAATCCGAGATTTTTAAAAAATTGTTAGTTTATACACTAAAAATAAGAACAATACAACTATTAAAAGAACCAAAATAAAAAGAACCAAAATAAAACTAGTTCATACATGATATACACTCACAACACAGGTATTTCGCCCACCCCACACTTAAACAATGCATAGCCCTCGATGCATGCAACACATGTAAAACAGAGTAGGGTGAGAAGAAAACTCCCTATCAATCAGTGCCGGTGTCCTTAGTATCCGATCCGAAGGGCACCATAGCCATCGGCCCGGTAGCACCATCACCATCCTCATCCTCTGTATCCGAGCCCTGGGCAGTGTTGGCGTCCTCCGACGGGTGAACAGGGCTGCCAGGTGCAATCCACAACATCTCCTTGGATGCGCTGGATAAGTCATCTCTCAAGTGCATGCGCTCCTCGTCGGTCACGCCGGCCCTGCTCATGAGCAAAAGCGTTATAGATATACCTGTTAAAGTTCTCTTCTCACTCCATTCGAGCAGCTGGGGTGAGTTTGGATGATGTCTCCATAACCGAGGTGATTTCCATGAGCCCTGTCGGTGCCTCCACAACCTCATCGTGCCCGGGATACTCGGGTACTCCTCAAGACCTCATATACTGAGTCAGTAGATTGCCGAAGAAGAACCGCCGAATCTGTCGCCCGAACCTGGTGCGTGCCATCTCGTTGAGCATGATCTCAGCAACATTAATGGGTCGCCCGGTCATCAGGGAGAAGATGAGACACACTCTGGCACGAGTGCAATCACTGCTGTGCTCTGCAGGCATTAATCTTGCCTGCACAAAGTTCTGCCAAACCTTGGCAGTGTTGTTGAAATCTGCACGAACCATTGAGAGATGTATATTACCCTGCTTCCATAGCCACTTAGCATTCGAATCGACGCCACACAGAGTGTGACGTATCAGCTCATATTTTGGACTTTGGATTAGGCGCTGGAGTCTCCTTGGGTCAGCATTCTCAACCCCTAAATAGTCGCACAAATCTTCCCTGCCCATCGGCACATCCTTTCCTCGGACAAGTGAGGTTGAGCTGCGATAATTCCAGTTCGCATAAAGCTCACGTACCATGCTTAGGTTCACAGGCCCCGGGCATTCCAAGAATTTGTCCATCCTTAAGGCTCGCAGTCTGGCAAGCACATCTGGGAATTTCCTCTCTAAGGCGGTGGTGTTAATTCCCATCTCAGAGACATATCTTCCCGTTGGCATGAAGTCTCAATGCCAAACAACAGCCGCATCATCTACCAAATCCAAACGAGGCCGAGGCCTTGATGGCACTTGCTGAGACCCCTCGGCAACCTGCTTCCCTTTTGATAGCCTAGAAGAGCTTTCTCCCTGTTTGCACTTTTTGGTTACCGTCGAGGTTGTGGAGGGTTTTCCAATGCTTTTGACTTTGCTAAGGTTTTCACGATCCATAGTATCCTGCAACAATAAGTAAACATGAATGTGAGCGAAGTTTAATACATATGTCATAGGTCGGCATGCAAGTCGTCAGTGGACCCCACACTTAAAACCGAAGGCATAAATACAATTGTTGCACCTCATAACTATGGGTACTCAAGACTTCCCCATGCGACACAATAGTTATTGATCATGGCAACATGAATAGTCAATAAAGGAAGCTAAAGGCATAAGCTCGGCACCTTGCACAAATTCTAAATTAAGCTAACTCACAAAATTTTACAACATACATATACAAAAATAATGGTGTAAGAACATGTTCGGCACCAAAGTCATATCCCCCAACTTGTAAAAGTATCCCGAGACACCCTACACTTAGCCCAAATGCATACACAATTGCCGTCGGTTACTCAGACTTCACCGGTGCACATAAATTTTCACTCAGGCATTTAAACAAACACAATGTGGGCAAGAAGTGTGTTCTTAGATTTCAACAATGGTGGAACATGATGGCCCTCCCGATTTTCAACGAAGTAGAGGGAATTCTAGTTTACTTCTCCGACTACACATGAAGCATACAATTTTTCGCCCAAACAACACAACACCATAACAATGTCAAGAGATTTACATGAAGGAGTGGAAAACTATATGAACCTAAGGGGGACTTATGGTCTTGGGGTTGGGAGTTTGTATACTTTATAATAAAAACACATAAAGAAAATAGAAGAGAAGAAGAAGAAGAATAAGAACATACCTGGAGATGGAGAAGATAGAGGATGAAAAATTGAAAAGTTTTGTGAAGAAGTGGAAGAAGAAGACGCGGACAGAAGAGTTGCGTTTATGTTTGCCTTTTGTTTGTTTGTTGTGTGTTTTTATGTGGGTGGGTTTGGGAAGAAATATGGGTCTTAATATTAGTGTAGCCGGGTATGTGGGTCGGGTATTTGGGTATGGGGTAAGATTAGAATATATTAAATTTTAAAAAAAAGTACTTACCTGGACCCCCCCCACCCAGCTGGCGCCTCGCGCCCTCCCTGGCGCTGGGGGTCTTGGACGCACTGCCTGCAGCGCCCCAAGCAGCACCGGGCGCTGGCCTGGGCACTGTTTTTCGAAACTTTTTTTTTTTTGAATAAACATCCCAATCCCCCGAACCTTATATATACAATTTACACATCCTACACCATTACATCTAATATTTCTATACCTATACATCAAGTGCAATACTTATCTAATCTAAAAGAGTAAATTAAGAAGTTAAACTAGGAAAGCGATAAAAAATTGGGTTGCCTCCCAACAAGCGCCTGATTTAACGTTGCGGCACGACTCAGATTCTCGCTATCAATCTGGCTTGATTTCTAACCTTGGAGCTTCCTCAACAGATGGCCTGGGAAGGGTCAGAGTGATAGGCACTTCCAACTCTTCAAATTTTCTGAACCCCTGGACATAACCGCAGGACGTATCCAGTAATTGCTTAAATTCTCCCATCGTTCCATCTTCACTATTTTCCACATCCCCAATCAATACTCGTTCTACAGGATCTACAGGGCTCATACGGGGCACTAATGATGTAGAATTACTCTCTACCACAGAGATCATGGATACTTCTTCATAGTGGGCTGGCAACCTGAGCGCTTTATAAACATTGAATACCTCTTCTTGGTCACCCACTCTCATCGTCATCTTTCCTTCGCAAACATCAATAATAGCTTGGCCCGTGGCTAAGAATGGACGCCCTAAAATAAATGGGACTTCCTGATCGGGCTCATAATCCAGGATGATAAAGTCAGCAGGAAATATAAACGAACCCACTTGGACCAGTACATCTTCAATCACTCCCTCAGGATGAGCAAGGGAGCGATCAGCCAACTGTAAGATAATTGTTGTTGGGCGTGGATCACCCAGCCCCAACTGTCTGAACACTGATAGCGGCATCAAATTTATGCTTGCTCCAAGATCACATAAAGCTCGCCCAACAGCATGTTTCCCAATCGAAATTTGGATGTTGAAACTACCTGGATCCTTCAATTTCTGAGGCAGCTTACCTTGAATTCTGGAACTGCTCCTCAGTGAGTGCCACAGTCTTAAACTCCGTTAGCCTCCTTTTATTTGCCACAATGTCCTTGATGTACTTTGCATATTTGGGTACTTCTTGTAAGATGTCAACCAACGGAATATTAATTTGTACCAGCTTCAAGATATCAAGGAACTTTTTATATGCGTCATTATCCCTTAGTCTCTGCAATATTTGAGGGATTGGAGGTGGTGGCCTTGCAACCAATTGTGGGGGTTGCTCAGCCACAACCTCTCCAGCCGACTTCTCTGGTTCTTTGGCTTTTTCTGCTGTTGACTCTATGGTAGTTGGCCTCTCAGTAAAAATCACCTATTTCATCTTTTTAGATTCAACTTCTTCTAGTTGTCTCCCATTCCTCAACAACACGGCATTAAGGGTCGCCCTAGGATTTGCTTCAGTGTCACTATGAAGAGCTCCAGCTGGTCTAATATTTTGAGCACCGGCAAGCTGGCCCATTTGTCGCTCCAAATTTCTTACTGTTGTGGTGAGGGCTTGATATTCGGTCCTGAACTGTTTATTGTCAAGCACCAATTGTTTCAACAATTCATTTGTTTTCTCTTCTACCTGTTGAGGTTGCTTCTGAGGTTGATTGAAATTTCCTTGGGGTCTATATTGATTCTGGTTCTGCTGATTTCCACCCCATGAGAAGTTCGGATGATTCCTCCAATTCGGGTTATAAGTGTTCCCATATTGGGCATTCTGATTCATTGGCCACCTGCTCTGCTGTCCCACATAATATATAGATTCTGGATTAGTGGGGCACATGTCACTCGTATGGTTGTCACCACACATTTCGCAGCACATAGACATCTGTTGTACCTGTTGCCTCGGTTGTACCTGTTGCATTGTCATTCTGTTCATCTGGTTTGCCAGTTTTGCCATCTCAGCTCTCATGGCTGCGAAGTCATCAAGCTCAATCAACCCGGCTGCCTTCTGTTTAATTGCCTTGCGTGAATCGCCATCTCCTTGCCAGTTATGATCATTAGCAGTAAAGTTATTCAGCAAGAGTTGGATTCCGCTATAGGGTTTTGCCATGCAACTGCCTCCACAAGCTGAGTCAAGATTCATCTTTGAGGCCTCATCTAACCCATCAACAAAAGTATGTCCTAAAACCTCATCAGTCTGACAATGAAGCGGATAATCTCTAAGCAGCTTCTTGTATCTTTCCCAGGCTTGACGAAGAGTTTCTCCATCCCGTTGTTCGAACCCAAGAATTTGACTTCTCAATGACTATGTCTTTTTGGTGGGAAAGAATTTGATTAAGAATTTCCTGGCTAGATCGGCCCACGTGTGGATTGAGTTTGGGGGCTCTTTCTGCAGCCATTCCTTCGCTTCCCCCAACAGTGAAAAGGGGAACAGTGTCAGCCTGACATAATCCTTGGAAACGTTCGGATAATTGTAAGTATCCATAATTTCCAAGAAATTTTTAATATGCCTCTGCGGATCTTCATGAGACAGACCCACATATTGCCCTGTGGACTAAATCAGCTGTACCATATATTGTTTGAGTTCAAAATGCCCGGTGATCTCAGGTTTCACAATAGCCTGAGTCATATTAGCAAGATTGGGCCTCGCAGCTTCTATCACCGCACGCTCTGCATTACCTGCCATCTCTATTGGCTGTGGTTGAACTACGATGTCCAACTCTCTTTCTATTCTAGTTCTGGCTTCTACCTCTCTCCTCACTCTATGAAGTGTCCGTTCAATTTCAGGATCAAAAGGAAGAAGATTGTTTGCGCTTCTACTCCTCCGCATTCAAAAGAAGAGCATGTGTCAATACAAACAACGTAAACTGATAAGTAAAACATGAAAAAATAACAAAAATAAGCTTAAGTCGGTAAAGTAGCAGATTTTTAAATCCCCGGCAACGGCGCCAAAAACTTATTGCTCCCTAACGCACACGCAAGTATACGTGGTCAACAAGTAATATAGGATTTTGAGTCCAGATATCGTACCCACAGGGACTTATATCAACTACTTACTAACACACTAATATTGTTATTCAATCAAGCAAAATTCAAGTTCAATAAGTGATTATACTAAACTACAATTTTAAGTTATAACTAAATTATCAAATAACTAAGTGAGTGTATTTACTCAATAGAGACAAGCATTCCAGGGTTGTGATTAATTTACCAATCTTGTTGTGTTCTAATTAACTCTCCCTTTCATATAATTCACTCATGGTTGCTAATTAATCGATAAGCGTTCTCATAGCCTTCTCCCGAAGTACTACTCGCCTATTCTCAATAGATTAACGCCTATATTCTTATTGAATCAACCTATTAAGAACGTAATAAGATCACGATATTTAATTAAGCACGGTGATTAGGTATATTCCTATCCTAACCACGAATCCGCTCCCCCTAAGGGTTAAGATCATGCCCTCTTCAACTCTTCTCTAATCTAAACACAGCTTTCCCAAGCATAGCATAGATAGTAAATAGAACCTAACTGTTGGCCAGACAATTAAGCAATTAAATACAGAATTGAAGAAACAACCATATATTAGTGAATTATAGTCAAGGTAAAGTTAATGTTAAACAACAATATTCATGGCTAATCACACCCCCATAACAATGGGTGATTAGCCACTCATGATCTAATCAAACCAAAGTATAAAGTTTGACTCAATTGTAAAATACTAGAAAAGATTGAAGAAACTGAGAATTCTTGCTTCCTCCTGATTCCGTTGTGTGTTTTTGCTCCAAAATCACGTCTCCCCTCTAAAATTAGGTTTAGACTTCTTTATATACGTGTTGGAGAGGTGTAGGGCCGAAAATAACCGTGTCCCGGGCAAAATAGGAGAGCTCTGCATCATCGGCGGCATGGGTAGCGCCAGGCACCTACCAGGGTGCTGCTTCCAATGACCTTTCTGCCTTCAGCGCCACAAGTGGCGCCAGGCGCTGCCTGTGGCGCCCAATTGCGACCTTGTCTGATTTTTCCTCCGTTTGGCTTAATTCTTGCGCGTTTCGCCCCCAATTGCTCACGACTCATTCCTACACATAAAAACAGTTCAAATTATCAGGAATCGTAGCATTTAACATCCCACTTCATGAAACAAAAGTCAAATGTGAAGAGATATACATAAAAATATATATACTTTACGCTAAACATCATTTACCTATTTGCTACGTTTTTAAATGTTTGGGTACAACGTATATGTGAGGTGACGAGTACTTATGTGTTGTTGTTGGGATAAAGCATGCGGGTGGGACTTGTTTCTTGTAATTTATATCCTTCTTTGATTACGGTATCCATGCTTAGACTAGTTTATTACTCAATTGATCGTTTATGAACTATCTGTGATTATTGAGTATTTTTGGAAGTTGAAGTTTGATATTGTGGAACCGATGTTGACTTAAGGTTTATTCTTTCTTATTCTATCTCCCAAATGTTACATATTCATTGCTACATGGTAAGGGAGAGTGTTAAAGCACGAAGGGTGATGCCGTGCCGATTATTGTTTCATTTATTGATTAATTCATAGTGAGGAATAGAGTTAAAGCACGAAGGGTGATGTCGTTCTACATTTATCGTTTTATGATAAAATTGAGAGTAAAAGCATGAAGGGTGATGTCGTGCCGTATTTATTATTTTATGAAGATATTGAGAGCAAAATCACGAAGGGTGATGTCGTGCCATTATTGTTGTTCCACGGTGAGTTTGATAGTAAAAGCACGATGGGTGATGTCATGCAGTCTTTATTCATTATGTTATCCGTTTCCATTTGTTGGTGATTTACTTGACGGTTTTATGTTGTTATTTATGTTATAGCTATCGTATCATGTTCCCTTCACATGCCCTCTCCCAGTAGCACATGTTTAATCTTTATTGTTGTTATGTTGTACGTATATTTTGGTCTGCACAGATTTAATTACGTGAGTGTCCTGTCATAGCCTCGTCACTACCTCGTCGAGGTTAGGCTCGACACTTACGAAGTACATTGGGTCAGTTGTACTCATACTACACTTTGCACTTCTTGGGAGATTTTGGTAGTGGTCCCAGCTGTACGTGAGGTGCGTCAACTCGGATTGGCATATTTGAAGAATCGAGATAGATCTGCTAGCGTCCGCAGACCTTGAAGTCCCCTTCCTCTTTCCTTATTTACTGTTCATTTCATTCGAGACAGTTGTACTTATTTCAAACTTAATTTGTAGCACTTTTAGAAGCTCGTGCACTTGTGACTCCAGATCCAGGTTGTACTTAAATATATTTGAGTATTATGCCACTTCGCACTTCGTTTTAGTTTCATTTCAGTTCAATTGATTTTAATTATTTGAGTTGTTTAAAAACTGGCTTAAGAATTTTTCTATCATTGGCTTGCCTAGCAAGTGAAATATTATGCACCATCACGGTCCCGAATGTGGGAATTCCGGGTTGTAACATACATGCAAGGTGCAGAAGTGTAGTATAAGTACAATCAACCTCATGTACTCAATAAGTAACAAACCTACAAATAGATTGAAAATAGTGATGAACTTGGACAACAGTCAGAGTCCAACATCAACAGTTAGGAAAAAAACTCAGAACAATATAAATAAAACAATACAAGTAATAACTCAAGATGATGCTTCGCTCGTTAAAATTCCGAAAAAATAGGCATGTTTTTCAAAGATGACAGTAAAACTCAATTCTTTTCACCAAATCACCAAAATATGAGTGAATTCGAAAACTATGATTTTTCCCAAAAACTTTCTTCCACAATAAGAAATTTCATTATCAAATGATATGAGGAAAGTACATCTCTATGCCTACATGTCAATATGCATGCCAATGCAATGAAACATAGTGATAAAATCATATGCATGCTCTTTAATTTCACTCAGCACGCTCAGTCACTTAGAATTCCCAATCACTTAGTCCTCCCAATCACTTATTCCTCGCAATCACTCATTCCTTACAGTCACTCAATCACTCGTCACTCGTACTCGCACTCGCACTCAGCTATATCCAGCCCAAGTGCTATAATAAGCCAATCATGGCATGAATCAATAAAATAAGCTGCGGTGTGCAGCCCGATCCCATAAATATCCTGACAATCAGGCCCTCGGTCTCACTCAGTCATCAATCTCTCCAATCTCTCAGACTCAAAAATATCATGAAAATTAGCCCAAAAATAATGATATAATGTATCAATGAATAGCAACAGATACTGAGGTATGATATGAAATGAATGAATATGACTGAGTATGTAATTACAATTTAAACATATAACCCAACAGCAGAAATGACCTCAGTGGGTCCCAATAATACCAGCATATGCCTAAGCATGATTTCCAACATGAGTCACAGCTCAGTTTCTCTAACACATAGCACACACATGGAAAAATAACAAGTCATTTGTCTACACAGTTCCATGGAATCAATTGAGTCGCAATTTCTACGATGCACACCCATCACCTAGCATGGGCATCACCTCCACACCAGTCACATAACACGTATATTAAGGGGTTCGTACCCTCAGCTCCAAGTTTAGAAGTGTTACCTACCTCGAACAAGCCGAACTCAATACCGAGCAAGCTAAACAATGCTCCATAAATTTCATTCTGCGTATCAACCTCCGAACGACTCAAAACTAGCCAAAAGAAACTCAATTACATCAATTAATGCCTAAAGGAAACAATTCCAAATAATAAAGGTCGAATTTAAAATTATAACTCCGAAGTCAACCAAAAGTCAACGTGGGGCCCACGTCCGAAATCCGACAAAAGTTACAAAATCCGAACACCTATTCAACCACGAGTCCAACCATACCAAATTTACCAAATTTCGATCACAACTCGACCTCCAAATCCTCAATTTAAAGTTTGGACTATTTCTACCGTTTTCAACCCAAAACACCAATTTAATGATAAAAAGAACAATATATTCTTGCAATTTAACCAAAAGCGATTTGAGAACACTTATCCCTATCCATATGGTAAAAATTGCCTCAAAAATTGCTTCAATCCGAGCTTCATAGCTCCAAATATGTTAAATGACCGAAACCCCCCAAATTTGATGTTTTAATGCACTGCCAGGGGTCTCTCTTCGAGATCGAGGTCCCCAACATCGCGATCGCGATTCTAAAAATTTCCATCTCAATTTTTACCCTTTGTGATCACGATGAACAAATTCCAACAAGCTTGCCCAACTCTTCCAAATAGCCTCAAGTATAATGGTCATAACTTTTTGTACAAAACTCCAAATGATAAATGGTTTGATTTTCTTAAAACTAGACACCAAGGGCTATAACTTTATCATTTTTGGATCATCTCCAAATTCCGTAAATATTACGAGATATAAGCTTCCAAAGTCATCCTTATGCAACAGAAATTTCTTCTTCGAGAACGCGAATCTGTCTCCGCAAACGCAATCCAAGGCCCCTTTTCCCATTTTGCTCTTCGCGAACGCGAACCAATGTCTGCGATCGAGATGCACACTGCTGTAGCAAAAAATCAGCAATTAAAAATGGCCTAGAAATGGTCCGAAACCACCCCGTAACTCACCCGAGCCACTCGGGAACCCATCTGAATATACCACCAAGTCCCATAACATAATACGAACTTACTCGAGGCCTCAAATTACATATAACAACATCGAAATGATGAATCTCACTACAAATCAAACTTAGCAAATTTTTGATTTTTTGATTTCCAAAACTCATGGCGAACCATATCAATTCAACTCGGAATGAACTCAAATTTTTCTCAGAGTCCCAAATGACATAACGAAACTACTGAAATTTCCAAAACCATAATCTGAACCCGATATCATCAAAGTCAACTCTCAGTCAAACTTATGAACATTTCAAACCTTCAAATTTCTAACTTCCGCCAATTAATGTCGAAACCTTCTAGAAATATCCAAATGCAAATCTAGGCATACGCCCGAGTCCAAAATTTCCATCCGGACCTAACGGAATCATTAAAGCTCCAGTCCGAGGTCGAATATTAAAAAGTTAAACTTGGCCAACTCTTCCAACTTAAAGCTTAAATCATAAAGTTCATTCTTCTAAAGAAATTCTGAAACACCTAAAAACTAAAACCAACGATTCACACACGTCATAATACATCATATGAAGCTATCTAGGACTTCAAATAGCTTAACAGAAAGCAAATGCTCAAAACGACCGGTCGGATCATTACAAGAGTTTTTCCTGTTTTAAGACTATCCAAAAATTTACCCTGTCTAAAAAATCAACAACAAAACCAACCTATATCAACCAAAATTCTCATAATCCTCACAACTAATCAAACAGTTATCCATCATTGTAATCAATCACTTGCAATACAGTAATACTAAATTCATATATGAAATACGATAAGGAAGTCTAATACTAGTTATAAGCCTAAAATACAGAGTTCAAAAGAAAAGATCATAACAAATGAATAAACTCTTCACCCACGCGAACAAGTCTGTGGCTCACTAGGAACTGTTAACTCGTGTACTCTAATTAACAAAATCCTCGCTAGCGTCAGCTGTTGTCTCTGTAAAAAAAAATTGCGGGGAGTAAGTCGCTAGCTCAGTGAGTAATAAAACTTAACCACAACCGTTTTTAACTGGGGACAAGTCAAAAAACATGCTAATATATCAAACAAAAAATATCATAAGAATGCCCTTTCAAAATTCTAAATATAATCAATCTATTCAAGTGTTTCCTGTAACAAAAATTAATTTACAAATCCGTAATAAACTCGGTAAACACTGTGTCATAGAAAATTTTTATGTTTGGGAGGTTTACAAGAAAGGATCATGTAATCTGTATTACTTTGTGGACCCCTTCGTAAAAGGAGTCAAATATAACTTTAGGTTCCTACTTGAGGGAAAACTATAACTGTATGCTAGTTCTACCTTCCCATTAGCGAAGGCTATAATTGTAATCAGTAATCTGTAAATACAAGGTGCACCAGGTCTAACGAACATGCCGTTAGCTATGGGATTCTTCAAAGTCATCTCCTATTATACTTTTCTTTGTAAACAGTACATATTCATATGAAAGTATTTTCAAAATAGTACAGGGAAATTTTAAAATCAAATCATGTAATCCATTCCGGCAATGGTAATCATGTCTCAAGTAACAGTAAAACATGTCAAGTTATAGTGAGAGCATTTTAAATAACTGTAAACATCTCAAGCAAACTATTCAGTACCATATGAAGTAATGCTAAAATATCTGGTAACAATGAGAATATTTATAAACATTAATCATCTCATATAACTATTTCGGTATCATATCGAGTAAAAGGACCTATCCCACATACAAATTCAAAACAGTCGGCAATATGTTCATATTTCATGCAGTTGTAGAGACACAAATTGCAGTAAGGTTACTACTCAAAGTACTAGTGTTAAAATACCAAACTCGTCACCTCGAACGATCTGTACGATTTTCTTCAATCAATCTATAATCACATCAACATCGATCTCGTGATAATTTCCTCATTTAAGCTAATTTATAGCTAATTTAGAATACTCAACCCTCGAGATTTCATGTTTGACTCTTAATTCCCTGATTTGTTATACCCACACTATGAGTAATTAGTAATCTATCAATTTCAACTTGTTCATATAATTTGCGAATCTAACTTTTATATAGTTTTATGGATTCTTCACAAAGAAAATTCTTAAATATGTGAATGAACTAGAACCGGTAGCATTACTTGTCTATACTTATCCGTAATATTTTCTTATTGGTGTTAAATTATTTTACTTGTGAAATTCTTCAATCATGGAAAAAAAATTAAAAATCTGCTAGAAGAACTCAAATAAGAAGTTCAAGTATTACTCGTGAGAATCAGTTAATGCTTAATAATTTCTTACCTGCTATTGCTATGGTTCCAACGCACTGCATCAGCTTTTTTTTTTTCTTTTTCTTCTTCTTCCTTTTCTTCACTCTTTCCATTTTTTTCTTTGATTTAATTTGTTATAGTTTCTGTTTCTCCTAGGTCATAAGTGACGGCCAAATCTTGTGTTCTAATTGCTTAGAACCTAGTGCCCTTCTGTTTAAGGGCTATGGCCCACCAAGGTTTTCTTGTTTCTTTTGTTTAAATTTTTTTAATTCTTGGTCTTGTTTTACTTGATTTTATTTTGGGCCAATAACTTAACTACCCTTTTTTAATGTGAGGTGTTACATATTATGATTTGAACAGGTTGTGCGATGCAAAAAATGATTAATGATCATTAATTATCAAATGATCATACGACTTAGACATGGATATGTTCCTCCAGAGTCAGGTGATTATCTATGTTACCCTTGAGCCCTGTGAATGTAGGCATAATTATTTGTGTTGCTTGGTTGGACACGTGGCATGTGCCAGGCACATGGATTTGTGTTGTGAGGTGTTGAGAAAGGGATCCTGAACATCCATATGTACATATCATATACTCATGCAACTGAGTTATATAAATATTATTTACATGTAGCATATCCTAAGCCGAGGATTGAGGTATATGACACCTAATATGATTTCCTAATATCTGTGAAGCATGCCTAAATTTCTATATGCACTGTGTATCTAGATTTCATATCTTATTTGATGATATCATGTCGTATCTCATATCCACTTCATGCTTTATCTGGTTATTGGATGTTAGTAATAGTCGGTGTTGACCCCTCGCCACTATTTCTTCGAGGCTAGACTTGATACTTACTAAGTACCGTGATTTTATACTCATATTATACTTATTTTGTACAGGTTTGAGGCCAGTATTAGCAGTACACTTTGAGTTGAGTAAGAGTATTATTGGAGACTTCGCAATGAGTTACTGTACTTGATCTGATTCGCGGCACATGGAATCCCCTTCCCTACTTATCTATTTTATGTTCATGTATTCTTTTTCGAACAAGTGTATTTATATTAGTTGACTCTTGTTACTCTTATTTGATACTCATGATGTAGTGACACCATATTTAGGGCATTTGTTAGACAGTTGTGGTCGTATTTAGACCCTGTCACTTATGTACCCATTTTATTGATTTGAAATTTATTTCTCATTGTCATTTATATCATGAAATAATTATTGTCTTAATAATTAGATATTTGTGATGCTGATAGGTTGTTAGCTTGCCTAGCAAGTGGGTTAGGAGCCATCACGGCCTTTAGCGGGATTTTAGGTTATGACACTCTTTAGTAAAATGACCATACCTTCTTGTACAAATGTCAAAATATAAACGTTTGAACCACTAGAAACTTGACTCATATGGATACAATTCTCATAAAGCCATTATCACCAAATTCTTTATAGATTGGGAGAAATACTCACGTGAAGTCAGGCTAACTATTGAAGGGCCATGTTTCAGCCATTCAAATATTTTCGAACTTGCTCCCAATGCGCCAAAACTAACCTATCCCCTCAGGTCCCCTCCAAACCATCAAATTAATTCCAAATACCCTATATGGACTTGTCAAAAGTTTCAAGAAACAAATTAAAATGCTTCAACGCAAAGTCAACTCTGAAGTCAAACTTATGAACCTTAAACTTCTAATTTTTATAAAATAATGCTAATCGCGCTCGAGCCCTTTGGCACCTAATTAGAATGTACATACCAATCCAAAATTATTATATGAACCTATTAGAACCTTTAGATCATGAATCCAAGCTTGTTTATCCATATTGTTGTCTTTGGTTAACTCTATGCACTTTAAGGCTTCTAGTTAATAAATATGCATACCAAAATTCATTCGGGCCCTTCGCAACTCGATCCACCCATACCCGTAAGTAATAATTCACAAAATGTTCCTAAGGAAAGTCTTAAATAAAGTAACAGGATGGTAGAACTCAAAACGACCAATTGGGTCATTACGATCATTGTGGGCTTGTGGAAGATTTACTACCTACCTTGGAAGGATTTGGGATCAGTTTAGGTGGCTCTTGATATCTTGTTAAGACCATGAACTTGAATTCGAAATAGATTTTCTTATACAATGGAGGTGTATCATACAGATATCTTATCTAAATGGTTGTATGGTTCCACGAAGTACTTGTTTCATTTGATTAGATAGAGTGACAACTCACCATGTGATTATGGCAATTGTATCAGATGGTTTGGGGGCATAGGCTGAGTTGAGTTGGTTTTCTTATTTGCTACTTGACAAACAGTTTAAGTGGGGTGTGCACATGCGAATAGACTTTTTGTAAAGGAATACCATAGATTCAGGGAGTTATACGAGTGATCAATTGCTTTTCTACAGATTTGGCATCTTTCGCCAATTACTTGTATAGTGCACAAGCCATGTCGCTCGAGGTTGTCTGAGGAATTGGACATGAGTTTTTGGTTTAGTAGCTTGTACTCAATAAGATGAAGCTAACGGATTTAGAATTAGCTTAGTCAAAGTTGGATAAGGTCAATTTATTATAAGAATGTTATAAGACAACACAAAAACTGGCAAAATCTCTTTTCAGATAAGAGAAATCTGTGACTTAGAGTTATAGTGGGTGGTTATGAGTTTCTAGAGGTTTCATTCATCACTAGTAGGGTCATGAATGCATGATAGAAGGATACATTTGAAATGGGAAATTTTACCAGTACCAGTTTGGCAATGAGCAATTGTCGTGGCCAAGAGATTTTTTATGATTGTCTGGGATATGGCTTATATCATGTGATTATATTCTGAAAGTTTACTAATAACACTAGACGATTTATTTAGATTAAGGTAATGAATATGAACAAGAATCAGAACTTTGAGGAAGTTCTAGGTGCATATGTTGGATTCTAAGCTTATAAGCTAAGGTTGAGGAAGTAATCTTCAATCAAGGTGTTCTAATGATATTACCTTCATAAATGATGAGTTTATACACCCATTCGGCAGTTTTGGAATAATTTTAAGCATGTTTGAGGATGAATATCTGTTTAAGTTGGGGAGAATATGTCCAATCAGTCGTTTTGAGATTTAACACCCAATTCCCAAAATTGAGATTTTCCATAGGTCTTGTTGGTGTTTTATGACTCGGGAGAATGAGTAGTTCAGGTCCCAAAGGGTCTAGGCAAAATTTAGAATACTATCTTGCTATTTGGAAGGATAAAAGGCTCAAGGAGCAACCTTACCCCTCAATTTAGTATACGCACTTTGATTCATGATTTGAAGCTTCTAATAATTTTATATGATGTATTTGGACTTGAACCTATGTTCCTGAGGGGCTCGGGAGCATTTCGGCATTGTTGCATGAAAGTAGAAAATTTTGAGATTCTTTAAGTTGAATTGACTTGTTGTTTTGGTTTGTAGTGCTTTGCTTCTTGTTTCGAGCCTCGGTGTCATGAACCAAATTCTACCATAATCGTGATAGCACATAACTCAACCTACTAGGCGAACCAACACACACAAGTAACCGTGATGAAACAATATAAAAGACGTCTGACTGTCATAATATGGATAAGTGCTGAAATAAGTTTGAAATCACCATAGAAGTACGAAAATACTACATCAACCCCCTCCCCCCAAGAATAATTAATACAAGTAATGAGACGCTAAATGGAATACAACATAGTCTTAAGTACAAAATATTATCTGAAATAAGAAATAATAGATAAGTTAGAGGGGGACTCCATGAGATGTGAATCCAAGCATAGTAGCTCACCAAGAAGTCTACAAATTACGCTTCTAAGCTCCCTCTTGCATGCCACTAGAACCAATGCCAGGATGTGAACAAAAATATACAAAAGTATAGTATAAGTACAAAAGACAGCATGTACTTAGTAAGTATCAAGTAAAATCTCAATAAATTGGTGGCGTTGTTTTGACAAAAAATGATACTTATTCTCATAACATGAGAAATTCATAATCATACACCACATAAATAAATAACCAAGAAATAGTAGATGTAAAAATAAGGTGCATAGTTAAAGAGGATTATGACAAGCAAGATTTTAAGATAAAATGATCAAAATCATAAATCAATGCACTCAAACTGCATGAAAAGATGATATGCATCAAAAAATATTTATAAGAATTCTTTTACATGAGTCTAGAATGTATATGCATGATAAGACTCTAACTTTACATCAGCTGACACCTTTCAAGTGTCCAACAAGCCTGCGCACACACGGCCCATAGATGGATCCAAATCCATATGCCATATCAAATATCAATATCTTAGAGATCTTTCATCAATCCGCACAGAATAAACCATCATCGCATAATCATAATTTTGTATAAAGTAAGACTACAACTACAATACACAATCCAACATACAAAAATAGCCATCATGCTCAAAGAATAAAAAATCTAGACATAATCTCTAGCATGAATAAAAATCCTCATGTAGTCAAACAAATAAATAAAACATGTCATAATTAGAGTATGTAACAAGCAAGACAAAAAGAAACCTAAATCTACCTCATATATGGTATAATCTCGGTGCCCACATATACGTTCGTCCTTCACATATATGTCATCCGAATAACGTAGCATGTAGCACATAAGTTCATTTTAGAAAATAATTCGTCAAACCGAGGTTAGCCAAGATACTTACCTTCTCCATAATAGCTTTAGCCTTCAAAAAAGGCCTTTTCCTTTATCGTTGGCTCCCAAACATCCACAATCTAGCCGAAGAGTATTCAAGGAACTCAAATAAAGCTATATAAATCAACTTCAAATGATAAAATTTCGATCTTTAACAAAAATCTCAAAGGTCATTAAAAAGTTAATGCAGACTCACTTGGCCCAAAACCGAACCCAAGTACAAAGGCAATCAATCCATAATCTACCAAGTCAAAATATATAATTTATTTTCAAACTCGACTTCAAATCAGTGTTACAAAACTCCTAAATACACATTCTTAACATTCAATCAAAACCCTAATTTCTTCTTTGACATCCTAGATTCAAAGGCAAAGTTGAAGTTGGATTATGTTAAAATCATATATGTAGGTTAGGATTACTTAACCTAATGAAGTATATGAAGATCCTCTCGAAAATACCCAAATTTGTGTTCTCTAACTCCCAAAATAATAAAATAAAGCCCAAGTTCGAAATTGGGTTAAATTGCCAAAAGTTGTTGGACGTTTGGGGTCCTAGTGTCATGAGCCCCATCGCATCCGCCTCCAAGTTGTCATCTCCACCACACGTGAAGCGAACCAGGTTGCGAGCCCATGTGACCTAGTTCAGTTCTTACTCGTTTTTCGCTTTCAAACCACTCTAGAACACCCTAAAGCCCACTCGAGCCTCCCAGGACCTCTCCCAACCATCCCCGACAAGTCCATATACCCTATACAAACTTTTTTAAAGGCTCAAAATACGTACATAAGCATCACAACGAAGAATCACGGTTCATACCAAGCTAATAAACTTTCTTAAGTTCTTCGAGTTCCAACTTTCGCACCAAGCATCCGAATCACAACAAGCCCCTTGGGTGCTACACGAACATATGCAAAAGTCCAAAATCATCATACAAAATTGTAAGAACCTTCAAATCATGAATCTAAGCTCGTTTAATCAAAATATTTATTTTGGTCAATTCTATTAACTTAAAGCCTCTTGTTTAAGTTTAAGTGTTCAAAACTGCTCTAGACCTTCTTGGGATTCGTGCCACTCATAACCGCAAGTTATAAATCACCAAATGAACATAAAGGAAGTCTTAAATAGTGGAAAGGTGGTCTAGAACTCAAAGCAGCTTGGATAGGTTTGTATCGTGATTTATGAGTTTCGAGTCAATTAGAGAGGAAGAAGAAAGTTGCAGAAAATTGAAGGACTGGGGAATAGGCGCACGTCGCGCGCCTAGTTCCTACACATTCACCCTTCAAAGAAATAAATATAATTTTTTGTACAAATTTTCATATAATAAACGATTTAAACCTCAAGAAGCTAGACTCAAAGGGTTACAATTATATTTTGGTTCATGTCTAAACTCATTATAGATTGAGAGCTATGTTCTTCTGAAATTAGGCCAAAATTTCATACCTAAGAGGACTTAGGCGTGCAATGCACACCCATAACCTCAAGACAAAATTTCATATTTCTATAAATAGCCACATTTCGTAATTTAGGGTCATTTTCTTCTATTTTGAAGACTTGAGAGCTCAATTTTGGGCTATTTTGACCAATATTAACATCTACAATACTGTGTTAAATGATTATAACTCGAATTTATGATTATATTATGAATCTATTATTGGTTTCACCTTAAGAACATGGATTGACGGTGTGATTGTTGAATTTTTGGAAGAAAACTTAGAATCACCTAAACATCGATTAGAATGACTAAATGGACATGGAATGTAAATCTAAGCATAGATTTGAGCACGTGAAAATATGGGTCAATGTGATTTGACTTTTACTTTGAAGTTTGACCATAATGATCAAGTTTGACTTTTTGAGTTGACTTTGACTTCGGGCTAACCCTTAAATTATGAAATTAATTCCTATGACTTTGTTTGACCTTTTTGAGTATACTTTTGGTAGATCGAAGTCAATTAAAGGATTTGGATCAAGGAAAGCGATTTTGAAGGGTAAGGACAGCTTGAACCTAGGTAACTTGAGACTTGACCTCAATAAGAGAGTTTTTTTCAAAATTGTCGTGTTTGCTACGGTCTATGTATTTGGGCATAACAAATATGTGAGATGAGAACCGTATATACGGTTGTCATGTGTTTATATACTTGGATAGAAGGATAAGCTTCATATGGCTTTGCTTAATTTTCTCGTGTCATGACTATTTTTGCATCTTCATATGCTAGTATCAGGTTATAGGCATCTCTCATATACTACTTTAACATCATAGGATATTAATGTCATGACTAATTATCGGATGATTATTTTAGCATCTTATTCATGCTAGCATATTGCTATAGGAATCATTCACTTGCTAGTTTAATATTATGAATTTTATGTACATGTTTAACATGATAGAACTGCTTAGTCATACATTATTTTATATGCACCTTGGTAGCATATACACTTTATTCTCATCACTAATTTGAGATAGTTATTTGAAAAGTTAAGCTGTTGTGCCTGTGCATTCACGTCTATAGAGGTATCAGTTTGGGCGTGTCTTTATATGTTCCTGTTGAGTTATCAATTTGAAAATGTCATTACATGTTCTTGTTTAGGTGTTAGTTTGGGCATGTCATTTTTCATGACCCAAAATCTCAATCTGTCGTGACGGCGCCTAACACAATTACTAGGCAAGCCAAAAATCACATAACAACTAAGCATTGGAATTAAAACATGATTTAATAAGCTTAACAGCAGAAAATCTAAAACAACTAAAACTCTACTACAACCATCCGAAAAACTTGGTGTCATCGAGTACATGAGCTACTAAGTGACAACATAGTCTGAAACTTTAGTACAACTGTCTAGAAAATAGAATAGTACTGCATAAAATGGAAGGAAGGAGAGCCAAGGTCTACGGGCATCATAGCAATTACCTCAAAGTCTCCGAACAGGTACAAGCACCACTCTAGCAATCACTGCATCCAGATGTACCTGGATCTGCACTCGAAATGCAGAGTGTAGTAAGAGTACAACCAACCCAATGTACTCAATAAGTAACAGGACAAACCTTTGGCTGAAAGTAGTGAGGAGCTTAAAAGGATACAGTCAGAACCAATATAATGACAACACGGATATCACAATGAGAATAATAGTAATAACTCATAGAAAACTTCCATATTTAGCTCGTTCACAGTATAGAAATTTAGATATGCTTTCAAGTTCACAATTAAAAACCAACACTAATAAAAGCATGTCAAGTATATCTAGCATGAGGAATGGTACATCTCTATGCCTACATGTAATATATGCATATCAAAAGTACGATATTAGTGATATACCCAGGTACTCACACTCTCAGAGTGTTCAATCTGTCTATCTCAAATTCTCACTCATCACACACAATCACTAAGGACTATACGGGTTCCTGGCATTAATGCCCCTCATCAAAGTACATGTATACAAATCATTGTGCTTGCGCCCACTGCTGGTATGTCAGACTCTGGAGGGTCGGATCCTACCCAAGCGCTAATGTAAAGCCTATAAGGCTTGCTACGATGTGCAGCCTGATCCACAATAATAAATAAGCCAATAAGGCATGTTGTGGCATGCAGCCCAATCCACAATAACACTCACAATTTGGCTCTTAGGCCCATCTCAGTCATCAATCTCTCCAAGTCTCATACTACTCAGCCCATGGAGACTGAGATATGATATGCAAATGAAGGATTATGACTTAGAACCTAACTGCAGTTAAAACAGATAACTCAAAACAGCAGGAATAACGTCACTAGGCCTCAATAGGATAAGAACATAGCCTAAATATGTTTTCTAACATGAATTATAGTTCAATTACTTTAACAAGTAAGGATTTCACGGATAGAGCAGGACTTGATACCAACACAGTCTAACAGAAACAACTAATCATGATTTTCATGGTGCATGCCCACATGCCCGCCACCTAGAGAGTGCGTCACCCAACAACTTCAAACAATAAAGTTTCGATCTTTATCAAAATCAAAAAGTCAACCCCAGCCCATGCCTCAAAACCCGACAAAATTCTCAAAATCCGAACATCCATTCAATTATTAGTCCAACCATACCAAAATAATCCAATTCCGACATCAAGTCGACCTTCAAACCTCCATTTTTCATTTTTGAAAAGTTTCCACCAAAATCACCAATTCTTCACTTTGATTCACTAAATAAACGACAAAAATAAGGATGGAATCAAGATAAATGAAGAAATTCGAGTCAAGAACACTTACCCCGATCCAAGACGTGAAAATACCCTCCTACCCGCCCAAAACCGAGCTCTAGAACTCGAAATGTGAAATAACACTCCAACCCTCCTTTTAGGATTTTAAACATTTTGCTGCCCAGTGATTACACTACGCGATCACGGAATTTCCCTCGCGATTGCAAAGAACAAAATGTTCAGTAGACAAAAACCTTCTACGCGAACACATTCTCTAGGTCGGGAACGTGGTGACTAAATTCCCATACCAACGCGATCGTGGACAGACTCACTCGATCGCGAAGAACAACACGTAGAAAATTCCCAGGCCTCCCCTGGCTTCTTCGCGAACGCGTCCCACTCACACATTCATGTAGCACAACCCCTCAAAGCTTCGCGATTGCAGACATAACCTCGCGAATGCACAAAACAAATTCCCACCTGCTAGACTTAACCCTACGAGATCGTGGTCATCCTTTTGCGATCCGAAAGAGGAAACTAGAAGCACAGACTTCAGCAATCCAACAAAGTCTAAAATGAGTCTGAACATGATTTGAATCACACATGAGGCCCCCGAGACCCCATCCAAACATACCAACAGGTCCTAAAACACGATGCGAACTTAGCCAAAGCCTCAAATCACATCAAACAACATCGAAGTCATGAATCGCACCCCAATTCAAGCCTAATGAACTATTGAATTTCCAACTTCTAAAACTGATGTAGAATCATACCAAACCAACTCCGATTGACCTCAAAATTTGCACACAAGTCGTAAATTACACAACGGACCTACTCCAACTGCTGGAACCAAAATTCGAGTCCAGTCTCAGTAAAGTCAACTCTCGGTCAAACTTCTCAATTTTCCAAACCTTCAACTTTCCAATTTTACCAATTCAAGCCAAAATGACCTACAGACCTCCAAATCAATATTCGGACATACTCCTAAGTCCAAACTAATCAGACAAAGCTATCGGAACCATCAAAACTCCATTTCAGAGTCGCTTACACAAAAGTCAACATTCGGTCAACTCTTTCAATTTAAGCTTCCAACCTTGGGACTAAGTGTCCCAATTCATTCCGAAACATCCCTGGAAATAAATCAACCATCCCGGCAAGTCACATAACAATAACTAAACATAAAATAAGCAATAAATAAGGGAACAAGGCTACAATACTCGAAACGATCGGCCAGGTAATTACGTTCTCCCCCTCTTAAACAAACGTTCGTCTGCGAACGGGTCTAGAATCATACCTGGAGTCTCAAATAGGAGTGGATAGCTGCTCTGTATCTCCCGCTCTGTCTCCCAAGTAGCCTCCCCAACTGGCTGGCCTTTCTACTGAACTTTTACTGAAGCTATATTCTCTGATCTCAGCTTTCGAACTTGCCGATCTAAAATGGTCACCGGCTCCACATCATAAGTCAAATCCCCATCTAACTAAACCGTGCTGAAATTTAGAACATGACACGGATCACCATAATATTTCTGGAGCATGGAAACATGAAATACTAGGTGAACACTTGATAGACTAGGTGGTAATGCAAGCTTGTAAGCCACCTCTCCAATCTTCTCAAGCACCTTAAAAGATCCAATATACTGAGGGCTCGACTTTCCCTTCTTCCCGAACCTCATCACACCCTTCATGGGCAATACTCTAAGAAATACCTTCTCTCTCACCATATATGAAATATCATGAACCTTCCGATTGGCGTAACACTTTTTTCTAGACTATGCCGTGCGAAACAGATCCTGAATCAACTTGACCTTTTCCGAGGCATCCTGAACCAGATCCGTGCCTAGCAACATAGCCTGCCCCAGCTCAAACCAACCAACTAGAGAATAACACCGCCTCTCATATAAGGCCTTATAAGGAGCCAGCTGAATACTCAATTGGTAGCTGTTGTTGTAGGCAACTCTGCAAGCGACAGAAATTGATCCCAAGAACCCCCGAAATCCATGACACAAGCGCGTAGCATATCCTCCAATATCTGAATGGTGCTCTCGGACTGTCCGTCCGTCTGAGAGTGGAATGTTGTACTCAACTCAACCCATGTTCCCAACTCTCGCTACACTGCTCTCCAAAGCTGCGATGTGAACCATGTGCCCTGATAAAAAATAATGGATACCGGTGCACCGTGAAGATGAACAATCTCGCGGATATAGATAGTCACAATCGAAATGAAATACGTGGACTTAGTCAACCAGTCCACAATCACCCAAATAGCGCCAAATTTCTTCAAAGTCCATGAGAGCCCAACAAACAAGTCTATGGTAACACGCTCCCATTTCCACTCAAGAATCTCAATTCTTTGAAGCAAACCGCCTGGCTTCTGATGCTCGTACTTCACCCGCTGACAGTTTAAGCGCCGAGCCACATACTCCACTATATCTTTCTTCACTCTTCTCCACCAATAGTGCTACCTCAAGCCCTAATACATCTTCGCGGCACCCGGATGAATGGAATACCACGATCTGTGGGCCTCCTCAAGAATAACTCACGTAACCCATCCATATTTGGCACATAAATTCGACCATGTATCCGCAACATCCCATCATCTCCAATAGAAACCTCCTTAGCATCACTGTGATGTACCGTGTCCATAAGGACAAGCAAATGGGGGTTGTCATACTGACGCTCTCTGATGTGCTCATATAAATAAGACCGAGAAATCACGCAAGCTAGAACCCAACTACGCTCCAAAACATCTAACCTTACAAACTGATTTGCCAAGGCCTGAACATCTAATGCTAGTAGTCTCTCACCAAATAGAATATATGCAAGGCTACTCATACTCACCGCCTTTATACTTAAGGCATCGGCCACCACATTGGCCTTCTTGGGCTGATACAAAATGGTGATATTATAGTCTTTGAACAGCTCTAACCATCTCTAATGCCTCAAATTTAGATCCTTTTGCCTAAAAAAGTTTTGTTGAGTCCAATGATCTGTAAATACCTCACAAGACACGCCATAGAGATATTGCCTCCAAATCTTCAATGCGTGAACAATGGCTGCCAACTCTAAATCATGAACGGGGTAGTTCTTCTCATGAGGCTTCAACTGGTGTGAAGCATAAGCAATCACCCTACTCTCCTACATCAAGACACCCAATACCAATCCGAGAAGCATCATAATACACAACATATGAACCGATGTTGAAGGTAAAACTAGAATAGGAGTTGTGGTCAAGGCAGTCTTGAGCTTCTAAAAGCTCTCCTCACACTCATCAGACCACTTGAATGGAGCACCCTTGTAGGTCAATCTAGTCAAATGTGCAGCAATGGACGAGAAACCCTCCACAAAACAACAATAATATCCAGCCAAACCAAGAAAACTCTGAATTTCAATAGCTAAAGACGGTCTGGGCCAACTTTGATCTACCTCAATCTTCTTCAGATCTACCTTAATCCCTTCAATGGACGCCAAGTGCCCCAAGAACGCCACAGAATCAAGCCATAACTCACACTTGGAAAATTTAGCATAAAGCTTCTTCTCCCTCAACGTTTGTAGTACAATGCTCAACTGTTGCGCATGCTCCTCCTAGCTGCGTGAGTACACCAGTATATCATCAATGAATACTATGACAAAAGAATCAAGATATGGCTGGAGTACACTAATCATCAGATGCATAAATGTTGTTGGGGCACTAGTCATCCAAAAAGACATCACGAGGAACTTGTAATGGCTATAGTGGGTCCTGAATGTTGTCTTTAGAATATCAGAATTTCGAATTTTCAACTACTGATACGCAGAACTCAAATCAATCTTAGAGAACACTCTAGCTCCCTGAAACTACTCAAATAAGTCATCAATTTGCGGCAGTAGGTACTTGTTCTTGATTGTAACTTTGTTCAACTACTTATAATCAATGCACATATGCATCGTACTATCGTTATTCTTCAAAAATAGAACTGGTGCACCCCAAGGAGACACAATAGGTCTAGTGAATCCCTTATCAAGAAGCTTTTAAAGCTGCTCTTTTAATTCCTTCAACTCTGTTGGTGCCATATGATATGGAGGAATAAAGATTGGTTGAGTGCCCAGTACCAAGTCAATACAAAAATCAATGTCCTTGTCGGGTGACATGCACGATAGGCCAGTAGGAAACACATCCGGAAAATCTCTCACTACCGGAACGACATCATAGTAGGAGTATCAGCACCAACATCCTTCACAAAGGCCAAATATTCTAGACAACCCTTCCCAACCATCCATTGGGCCTTCAAATATGAAAGTACTCTACTAGGTATGTAGTCTAGAGAACCTCTCTACTCAATCCTAGGCAATCCCAACATCATGATCTTAGCGTGACAATCTAGAATACCATGACATGGAGACAACCAATCCATGCCTAGAATCACGTCAAAATCAACCATACTAAGCAATAAAAGATCAACTCTCGTGTCCAATCCCCCAATAGTCACCACACATGACCGATACACATGGTCCATAATAATAGATCACCCACCGGCATAGATACATGAACAGGCATAACTAATTAATCAGGGGCATATCCAAATAACGAGCAAAGTATGATAATACATATGAATAAGTGGAACAAGGTTCAAATAATATAGAAGCATCTCTGTGGCACACTAAAACAATACATGTTATCATTGCGTCTGATGCAACAGCCTCTGACCTGGCGGGAAAAGCATAGCATCGAGCCTGACCACCACCTGATCGACCTCCCCCTTTAGGGCAACCTCGAGCTGCCTAAGTCCCACCCCGAGTTGGCTGAGCGGGTGGTGAAGTAACTGGTGCGGAAGTCATAGCCTGACCCCTTTGCTAAACTAGGCTCCCCATAAGACGGGGACAACACCTCCTCACATGCCTCAACTCTCTACACTCGAAGCAACCTCGATCCGCTAATGGCAGTAGGGACTGAACCGGACCACGAGAAACAGAATAACCACTAGAAGACCCTAGTACAGATGAACCCTGAACTGATGGAGCACAAGATGAGCTCTGAGCTGGGAGGGCACTGACAGATGACTGACCTGGATGAACAATGTATGAATCATGGCTAGCTAATGCACCATAATGAACCGGACGAGCCATCTGAGAGGCCCTATAAGGACGACCCCTGTTGTGGTCGAACTGTCCTCCCGATGAGACACTGCTAAAACCACCTGAACCACGTGGCATCTTGGCCTCCCTCTCCTCATGCTCCGAACTACTAACCAACTCTAGGCGTCTAGCAATATCAACCACCTCGTCAAACCTCGAACCTGTTGCAATCTCCTGAGTCATAATGAAACGCAGTCCATAGTTGAGGCCATCAATGAACCTCCTAATCCTATCCCTTTCAGTAGGAATCAACCATACCGTGTGATGAGCCAACTCTAAAAATCTCATCTCATACTGAGTCAGTGACATACCCGCCTAGCGTAGCTGCTCAAACCGCCAAAGCAACTCCTCTTTGCAAGTCTATGGAACAAACTTCTCTAACAAGAGAACTGAGAACTCATGCCACGTAAGTGGTGCTGCACCGGCTGACCTGCTCAACTCATAGACCTCCCACCATCTGTAGGTTGCCCCTATTAGCTGAAAGGCAGTGAATGAAACTCCGCTAGTCTCCAAAATGCCTGTTGTGTAAAGAATCTGCTAACACCTGTCTATGAAATCCTGAGCATCCTCTGACTCAGCCTCACTGAACTCTGGAGGTTTAAACCTCCCAAACTACTCTAGTCTCTTCTGCTCCTTATCACTCATAGGTGGGTCAACCTGGGCCCGAGCAGCGGCAACCGGCTGGGCTGGTAGTACCCCCGGTGTTTGGATTCCCTGAGCTGCCTGCTCTGGAGTACGGGCAGCGGGAGTCTGAGCACCTCCCCCGGCCTGAGAAGTGGCTGGTGCAGTTGAAATCGAAACTACCTGAGTAAGGCTCGTGCATACAGTCAATATCTAGGCTAAAGCCTCCTAAAGGCCTAGAATCACAATGGGCACAGCTGATGCCTGAGCTGGTCCCACTGGCTTAACCACATCTTGTACCTACTCCTGAGTTGGAGCAACTGGTGGTTCCACAAGTGTTGCTCTAGCTGCAGTACGAACTGCACCTCGGCCTCTACTGTGGCCCGGCCTCTCACCGCTCTAGCTGGTAATATTGGTGGCCGTCCACCTGATCCAATCGCATGTATCCTCACCATCCATGAGCGAATATAAGAATAGAAGTTCAGTTTCCAGAATAAACAAATCCGCACGACAAGAGTACAAGAAAGTGTCCTAATGGTTCGGTAGCCTCCCGAAGATAAGTATAAATGTCTCCCTAGTGATCCTCAAGACTCTATTACACCTGCTCATGACTCATGAAACCTAAGTAACCTAGTGCTCTAATACTAACTTGTCACGACACAAAATCCCAACCTGTCGTGACGGTGCCTAACACATTTACTTGGGAAGCAGACAATCACATAATAACTAAGCATTGGAATTAAAATATGATTTAATAAGCTCAACAGTGGAAATTCTCATAAATATCTTTTAAAACATTTCAAACTCTACTATAACCATCCCAAAAACCTAGTGTCATCGAGTACATAAGCTACTAAGTGTCAACATAGTCTAAAACTCTAGTACAACTGTCTAAGAAAATAGAACAGTACTGAATAAAATGAAAGGAAGGAGAGTCAGGGTCTGCGGGCGTCATAACAGCTACCTTAAAGTCTCCAAACAGGAACTAGCACCAAACTCTAGCAATCACCGCGTCCAAATGTACCTGGTCCTGCACACGAAGTGCAAAGTGTAGTATGAGTACGACCAACCCAATGTATTAGATAAGTAACAGGACTAACCTTGGGCTGAAAGCAGTGACGAGCTTAGAAGGATACAATCAGAACCAATACAATGACAACACGGATATCACAATGAGAATAATAGTAATAAACTTCCATATTCAGCTCGTTCATAGTATAGAAATTTAGACATGCTTTCAAGTTCATAATTAAAGATCAACACTAATAAGAATATGTTAAGTATAGCTAGCATGAGGAATGGTACATCTCTATGTCTACATGTCAAGTATGCATATCGAAAGTACGGTATCACAGTGATATTTCCAGTACTCACACTCTCAGAGCGCTCAATCTGTCTATCTCAAATTCCCACTCATCGCACACAATCACTCAGCACCGTATGGGTGCCTGGCATTAATGCCCCTTACCAAAGTATGTGTATGAAATTAATATGTCTGCCCCACAACTGGTATATCCGACTCCGGAGGGGCGGATCCTACCCAAATGCTAATAAAAGCCTATAAGGCCTGCTGCGGCGTGCAGTCCGATCCATAATAATAAATAAGACAACAAGGCTTGTTGCGGCGCACAACTCGATCCACAATAACACTTACAATTCGACTCTCAGGCCCAACTCAGTCATCAATCTCTCCAGTCTCACAAGCTCACGAGTCTCATACTACTCAGCCCAAACAATAACATGTAATGTAACAGTAAATGATAACGGAGATTGGGCTATGATATGCAGATGAAGGATCATGAATGACCACATAATTGTAGTTAAAAAAGATAACTCAAAATAGCAGGAATAACCTCACTAGGCTTCAACAAAATAAGCACATAGCTTAAACATAATTTCTAACATGTTACAATTAAATTACTTGAACAAGTAAGGATTTGACAGATAGAACAAGACTTGATAACAACACAGTCTAACAGAAACAACCGAATTATGATTTCCACGGTGCACGCCTATACACACGTCACCTAGCATGTGTGTCACCCAACACAAACCATATAACACGTTTTCTAGGGATTTACCCTCAGTACCAAGTTTTGAAGTGTTACTTACCTCAAGACATGTAAATCACGACTCTAACAAGCCCTTCCCGCGCGTATCGACCCCCAAGCGACTCGAATCAAGTCGCAAATAACTCAATATCAATAAATAATACCGTAAAAATAACTTCAAACAATAAAGCCTTGGAACCCGACAAAATTTACAAAATTCGAATACCCATCCAATTATGAGTCCAACCATACCAAAATCATCTAATTCCGTCCTCAAATCAACCTTCAAGCCTCCATTTTTAAGTTTTAAAAAGTTTCCACCAAATCCCCATTTTTCACTTTAATTTACTAAATAAATAACAAAAATAAGGATGGAATCATGATAAATGAACAATTTCGAGTCAAGAACACTTACCCGATCCAAGACGTGAAAATTCCCTCCAAAATCGCCCAAAACCGAGCTCTACAACTCAAAATGTGAAATAATACTATAACCTTCATTTTAGGATTTTAAACATTCTGCTGCACAGTGATTACACCATGCGATCGCAGAATTTCCCTCGCAATTGCAAAGAACAAAATCTTCAGTATCAAAAATTATTCTACACGAACGCAGTCTCCAGTTCATGAATGCAGTGACTAATTTCCCATTCCTACACCATCACGGGCAGACTCACACGATCACGAAGAACGACGCGTGGAATATTCTGAGGCCTCCTCTACCTTATTCACGAACGCGTCCCCACTCACGCGTTCACGTAGCACAGCCCCACAAAGCTTAGCAACACAGACATAACCTCGCAAATGCATAGAACAAATTCTCACCTGCCAGACTTAACGCTACTTGATCGCGGTCCTTCTTTCGCAATCGTGAAAGAGGAAACCAGAAGCACAGACTTCAGCAATCCAACAAAGTTCAAAATGAGTCCGAACATGATCCGAATCACACCTGAGGCTCCCAGGACCCGATCTAAATATACCAAAAGGTCCTAAAACATGATACGAACTTAGTCGAAGCCTTAAATCAAATCAAACAACATAGAAATCACAAATTGTACCCTAATTCAAGCCTAATGAACTATTGAATTTTCAACTTCTAAAACTGATGTTAAATCATACCTAACCAACTCCGATTGACCTCAAATTTTGAACACAAGTCATATATGATACAACTGACCTACTCCGATTCCCGGAACCAAAATCTGAGTCTAGTATCAACAAAGTCAACTCTCGATCAAGCTTCTCAGTTTTCAACTTTGCAGATTCAAGCTAAAACAACTACGGACCTTCTAATCAATATCCGAACATACTCCTAAGTCTAATTCACCATATGAAGCTATCTCAACCATCAAAACTCTATTTCGGAGTCGTTTACACATAAGTTAATATCCGTTAAACACTTTGAACTTAAGCTTCCAACCTTGGGACTAAGTGTTTTAATTTATTTTGAAACATCCTCGGAACTAAACCAACCACCCTGACAAGTTACATAACTATAATTGAACATAGAATAAGCAATAAATAGGGGAGCATGTCTATAATACTCAAAATGACTCCCATTAAGGTATTAGTTTGGGCATGTTTATATCATGTTCTTGTTAGGTGTGTGAGATGATGTTCCTGTTGCGCGTGGATAACAATCCATCTCTCTACAATCTTCCTCTCATATTTCTCTTTTGGTGATGTACACTATAATGACCCGATCGGTCGTTTTGAGCATTTGCATTCCGTCCAACTGTTTGAAGTCTTGAGTAGCTTCATATGATGTATTATGACTTGTGTGAATCGTCGATTTAGTTTCCAGATGATACAGAGTTGATTTGGAAGAATGATTCTTCACTAAGAAGCTTTAAGTTGGAAGAGTTGACCAAGTTTGAATTTTGTGTATTCGACCCCATATCATAGTTTTGATGATTCTGCTAGGTCAGATGGTGACATTGGACTTAGGTGTAAGCCCAAATTTGTATTTGGATGTTTCTTGAAGGTTTTGGCGTTAATTGGCAAAAATTGGCAATTTGGAGTTTTGGAATGTTCATAAGTCTGACCGGGAATTCACTTTGGTGATATTGGGATAGAATTTTAGTTTTGGGATTTGGAATAGCTTTGTTATGTCATTTGGAACTTGTGTGCAAAACTTGAGCTCGTTTCGAATTGATTTGATATGGTTCGACACGAGATTTGGAAGTTGAAAGTTCATTAAGTTCGATTTGAGGTGTGATTCGTGGTTTTGATGTTGTTATACATGATTTGAGGCCTCGAATAAGTTCGTGTTATGCTTTGGAACTTGTTGGTATGTTCAAACGGGGTCTTGAGGGGCACGGGTGAGTTTTGGACGGGTTTTCTGACTATTTTGGACCATGTTAGTTCTATTGGTTTCGGCTGATTTCTAGTGTTTCATTTCTTCTTCGCGTTTGCGGAGTGTAAGTGGTGGTCTTCTTCACGTTCGCGTTCGCATTCGCACCCCTTACCATCACGTTCGCATAGTGTTTGAGCTGCGCTGGGCAGACTTTCGGAGTTCTTCTTCGCATTCGTGAAGTAATGACCGTGCTCGTGAAGGTCTGGATCTGTTGTGCATTGCGTTTGCGAGGTCTATGTCGCAAACGCGTAGAGTCTTTTGTGCCGGTGAAGTTTTGTTCACTGCGAACCAACAGTCTTCCCGCGTTCGCGAAGGGTATATCGATCTAGTACTCTATTTTCGAACTTTGAGTTATTTCATCACATTTTGAGTTGGGGAGCTCGAATTTGGGCGACTTTGGAGCCGATCTTAACCACATAGATTGGAGTAAGTGTTTTTCTACTCAGTTTTGATTATATTGCGTGATTCCATCTTCATATTGGCATTTGATTGATGATTTCAAAAGAGAAATTGGGGATTTTGTCTAAACTCTCCTAAAGTAAATTTTTGAGTTTGGAACACCGATTCGGAGACGAAATTGAGTGAAATTAGTATAGTTGGACTCATAATTGAATAGGTTGTCGAATTTTGTGAGTTTTGTCGAGTTCCAAGGTGCGGACCCGAGTTTGAGTTTTTGGTTGACTTTGGATAAATGTATAAAGATTCGACCTTTATCGATTGGGTTTGCTTTCGATGGAATTATTTGATGATTTTGAGTTGCTTTTGGCCAGTTTCAAGTCATTCGGAGGATGATTTGAGTGGGATGGAGCTTTTAGTGTATCCATTGGGCATGTTTGAGGTAAGTATCTTGCCTAACTTTGTGTGGGGGAAACAACCCCTTAGGTTTTGGGTGTTGGTACTATTTGAATTATATGAAAGACATGTACACGAGGTAACGAGTGTGTACACGAGCTTATATGTGGTATCAGATCGGTGTAGACTGCTAGACTTCTTCCATGCATTTAATTATATTTGTCACAACATGTTATATCTTTCATTGTTGAATCTTCTCGTACGTTCCTTACTTGAAGTTGTTAGCACATGTTCTACATTTTATTTTCAAGTTCACTCTTGTATGTTTTATTTGTTAATTGTAATTACTTGTTGAATTCATGCCTTACCTATTACATGCCTTAATTGTCAATTGATTCTTGGTAATCGTGTCTTTTTTTATAAATTGTCATTACTTGCTTTCTGATTTTGGGGGTTATCGTGTAACTTTATCATCCGTTTGTGACTTCTTGTGTAGCTTCGCTATTGAGTTTGGTTTTGTGATACGCCGTAGTTGGTTGTAGTTGTTTGTATAATGCCTATTGTTTGGTTGTATTTAAATATATCTCTCGATCATCTTAATTGATATTGACACAGATGTGATGTAGATGATAGCACGAGGACCTTGCCATACGAAGGTGATTGTTATTGTGGGCACGAGGTGCCATACGTGCAAGATTTTAAAATTGTAGATCATGATTTGTGATTTCGAGGAGTGGGACCTCTGAGTAATCTTGTTGCAAGTGCATGCGTTGAGAACGATTTGATTAATTGAGTTGTTATCTATTTTCCTTACTCGGTTCGTTCATATCCCATCCGTGTTCTAATTATGTTGTTGTTCTATTACCCGTCTATTTCTTGTTGGCATTTGAATTTCCATTTATCTTCGTCATTAGTAGTAAATTATAATCCTTCCATTGTTAGTTTTTATGTTATATCCAGGTTTCTACATCCGGTATGTGTCATGACTTGGCCTCATCACTACTCCATCGAGGTTAGGCTTGATACGCTGGGTACCGTTGTGGTGTACTCATGCTACGCTTCTAAATATTTTTGTGCAGATCCAGGTACTTTGGATCGAGCTATTGAGAGTTGTCTCTGCGCGGCTGGAGACTTCAAGGTATTCCTGCTTGACATTCGTATGCCTCGGAGTCACCTTCAATTATCTTCCCATTACTGGTTATCCTTTTATCAGATAGTGCTGTATTAGAGGTTTTAGTACGATTCTGTAGAGCTTATGACTTGTATTAGAGGTTATCCAATTCATGAACTCTTAACCTTTTATATAAGCCTTGAGAGAAATACGTACAAGTCATAACGCACAAAATTTTCTAAATACGAAATAATTATCCAACTAAAGTCATAATTTATTAATAAAATCTGGTGACCACTCAAGTAATAAATCTCTAACCCAAATTCCATACTAAGATGAGGGAGCATCTAACAGAGTTATATGAGTTTGAATGTCAGGCATGTAAACCTCAAAAGAAATAAAAGACATAAAATAGGTAAAGTTGAAACCATAGCATCCACGAACAATGTGGTGGCTCACCTCATCAATAGAATCTGCTCACATACCTTTTAGCCACTAGTCTCATCCTCAATAATAGTATCTGCATAGATATGCAGGTACGGAGTGAGTTATAAATAAATATAACCCACTAAGATCCTCGACCCGCCACTTTAAATACCCATGGAACAAGTGTTAGAAAATACAAATATACAACGAGCACAGAAATAATATGCATAGATCATATAATTACTCCACAAGGTCCAAACAATTATTCAACAATAAAACTATATATCTCGGCACAATCTATACTAAGGACTTATCATAAACGGCAGTAAAGAAAATTAACCTAACAACCCGGCGAGTCTACGGCAGCATACATAGTTGTACTCCAAATCTACCAAGGCAGTATACACGATGCTCCAAATATATTACGGTAGCGAAGAAATAATTCCTAACGCCCATAGCATGAGGCTACGCCACCCCACATATTACTTATTAAATAATTTAGTTTTTTCACAAAATAATATATATTTGAGGCTATTTAAAGACCATCGATTCTGATAAGTGCACGCTTGTCCCAACACATGGACCAGGCAGATAAAATATACTTTCAAAACGGATTTTAAAAAGCAAGCATCAAAGCTTAAAGTCTCACTTACCTCGTCATTGCCAAGTTCCTCAACCTTGAAACGTCTAGAACACCAACCAAACGGCATCCAATAACCTCAATTTAAGAAAAAAATATTAATAAACGATGTCAATTTGATTAGTTGGGGTCAAACCTCAATATCCCTAGCTCTCAGGCTTAGAGCTGAATCATAATATTCTACCTAGTAAGTACCATATCTTAAGGCCAAAATATGTTCCAATATCTCAATCTAAACTCAGCATTTAATACAATTCCTATAAAGTAATACTCTAAACTGAATATATAATTACAATTCTTATAAAGTAATATACTTGGAGTCCGGTGATAATAACTGGAGTAAAGTTAGAATTTTCCTAAACATAAGAACAAAAACGGAAACAGTAATACTAAAATTATTATTGGGAACCGATTTCTCATTTGGTTACGTTTATACATCCAATTAAAACCTCAATAATTATTTGCTTAATCATAATGCTTCCAATCATTGCCATAATTATTGATACGGTGTAAATAATAACTAAAATTCTCCAAATTCAATTGAATCCACCAATGTAAGAATATGAATAGGCATATATGTACTATGTTATTCAAATTTCTCCGCCAAATGTTCAACAATATCACGATCCAAAACTCAACATTTAGTGATGGCGCCTATCTCAGAACTAGCCAAGCGGACAATCAATGGTACCTGCGCTCACTACAGGTATGTCAGACTCCGAAGGAGCGGATCCTGTCCAAGCGCTAATATAAGCCAACATAGCATGCTACGGCGTGCAGCCCGATCCCATCATGAATCGATAAAGCCTGTTGCGGCGTGCAGCCCGATCCTATAAATATCACTCACAATCAGGCCATGTGCCTCACTTAGTCGTCAATCTCTCCAGTCTCTCGGGCTCACAAAAATCATGCCAATCAGCCCAAACAATGATACATGATGTAATAATAAATGATAACAGAGACTGAGACATGATATGCAACTGATGAATACGACTGACTACCTAACTGCAATATAAGCAAATAACTCAACAATAGAAAACGACTTCTGTTTGGTCCCAACAGTACAAGCATAGAGCCTAAATATCATTTCTAACATGAATCACGGCTCAATTTCTCTAACACATGGAGCTTACATGAATAATAACAAGATTAGGTAACTACACAGTTCCACAGAATCAATTGAGTCACAATTACTTCGGTGCACGCCCACATGCCCGTCCCTAGCATGTGCTTCACCTAAACACCAACCGCATAACATGTAATTCAGGGATCCATACCTTCAGTATCAAGTTCAGAAGTGCTACTTACCTCAACCACACAAATCCCTATCCAGCAAACCCTTTGCCATGCGAATCGACCTCCGAACAACTCGAATTTAGCACACAAACAACTTAATACAATCAATACAAGCAATAGGAATAAATTCCATATGATAAAGCTAAGTTCTTTAACAAAAGTCAAAAAGTCAACTCCGGGCCCATGACTAGAATTCAACAAAACTTACAAAATCCGAACACCCATTGAACAACCAGTCCAATCGTACCAAAATCACCCAATTCTGACCTCAAATCATCACTCAAATTCCCAAATCTCACTCTCCAATCTCTAGTTCAAAATTCCCCAAATTCTACCTTAAAAACACATAATCTAAGTGGGAAATTCAATGTGTATTCAATATTAATAAATACAAATGACCAAAAGTGGCTTACCTCTTGAAATCTAGTGAAACCCCTCTCAAACATCGCCTCTAGTCGAGCTTGCAAAGTCCACAAATGAAGAAATCTCGGAACCCTTTCGAATTTAATACATTGCTAGTGCTTTCGGACCTGCGGTTCACTTAACCGCATCTGCGGTCCCACAGGTGTGACCAAAAATTCCGCTTCTGTGGTTTCCATAAAGGCCCTCTACCTTCGCTTCTGCAAACCAGGCTCCGCTTCTGCAGAGTCGCACCTGCAATCTCGGCTCCGCTTCTGCGGAAACTCTTGCCCCTCGCCACATTCGCACCTGCGCTCCACTTCCTGCAGATGCGGAAAAAACCTCGCGCTTGTGCATCCCCTCAGCCCCAACAAAATTCGCACCTGGATGCTATAATCGCTTTTGTGGTCATGCACCTGCGATCAATTCTTTGCAGGTGCGATCGCACTAGACCAGGAACAGATCAGAAATTCCTCAAGTCCACAACTCATTCCGGTTTCAACTTGAATCACTCCTGATGCCCACCAGACCCCGTCCAAAGTCACCAACACATCCCAAAACATAATGCAAACTTACTCGAGGCCTCAAATCACATCAGACAACATAAAAAAACACGAATCGCACCCCAATTCCAGCCTAATGAAACTAATGGATTTCCAACTTCTACAATCAATGCCGAAACCTATCAAACCAACTCCGATTGACCTCAAATTTTACACACAAATCGTAAGTGACACAACAGACCTATTCCAACTTTCGGAACTAAAATCCGAGCCCGGTAACCAAAAAGTCAACTCTCGGTCAAACTCTTCAACTCTCCAAACTTCAATTTTTCCAACTTTCGCCAATTCAAGCCGAAATCACCTGCGGATCTCCAAATTAATATCCGGACACACTCCTAAGTCTGAAATCACCATAGAGAGCTATCTGAACCATCAAAACTCCATTCCGTAACATATACACATAAGTCAACATCCGGTCAACTTTTTTAACTTAGGCTTCCAACCTTGGGACTGAGTGTCCCATTTCATTCCGAAACATCCCGGGAACAATACCAACCACCCTGGAAAGTAACATAACAACAAATGAAAACAGATTAAGCATTAAATGGGAGAACAGGGCTACAATACTCAAAATGACTGGCTGGATCGATACATTCTCCCCCTCTTAAACAAACGTTCGTCCTCGAACCGGTGTAGAATCATACCTAGAGTCTCAAATATGTGTGTATATCTGCTCCGCATCTCTCGCTCGATCTCCCAAGTAGCCTCCTCGACTCTCTGACCTCTCCACTATACTTTCACTGAAGCTATATTCTTTGACCTCAACTTTCGAACTTGCTAATCCAAAATGGCCACTGACTCCACATCATAAGTCAAATCCCCATCTAATTAAATCGTGTTGAAGTCCAAAACATGAGACGGATCACCGAAATACTTTCGAAGATGGAAACATGAAACACTGGATCAACACTCGATAGACTAGGTGGAAATGCAAGCTTGTAAGCCACCTCTCCAATCCTCTCACTCACCTCAAAAGGGCCAATATACCGAGGGCTCAACTTACCCTTCTTCCCAAACCTATTAACACCCTTCATGGGAGAAACTCTGAGCAATACCTTCTCCCCCACCATGTAGGAAACATTACGAACCTCCTAATCGGCGTAACTCTTCTGTCTAGACTGTGCCATGCGAAGTAATCTCGAATTAACATAACATTTTCCAAAGCATCCTAAACCAAGTCAATACTCAATAGCCTAGCCTCATCCGGCTCAAACCAACCAATCGTAGACCGACACCACCTCCCACACAAGGCCTCATAGGGAGCCATCTAAATACTCGAATGGTAGCTGTTGTTGTAGGAAACTCTACAAGCGGCAGAAACTGATCCCAAGAACCCCCGGAATCCATGACACAAGTGCGTAGCATATCCTCCAATATCTGAATGGTGCGCTCGAGATGTCCGTCCGTCTGAGGGTGGAATGGTGTACTCAGCTCAATCTGTGTGCCTAACTCTCTTTACACTGCTTCCAAAATTGCAACGTGAACTGCGTGGAAATGATGGACACTGGCACACCGTAAAGGTGAACAATCTCGCGAATATAGATCTCAGCCAACCACTCTGAAGAATAGGTAGTCCCAACTGGAAAGAAATATGTGGACTTAGTCAACCGGTCCACAATCACCCAAATAGCATCAAACTTCTTCAAAGTCCGTGGGAGCCCAACTACAAAGTCCATGGTGATACGCTCCCATTTCCACTCAGGAATCTCAAGCCTTTGAACCCGGCCTCTGGTGCTCGTACTTCACCTGCTGACAATTTAAGCACTGAGCTACAAACCCCACTATATCTTTGTTCATTCTCCTCCTCCATTAGTGCTACCTCAAGTCATGATATATCTTCGCGGCACCCGGATGAATGGAATACCCCGAACTGTGTCCCTCCTCAAGAACCACGTCAAGTAACCCATCCACATTGGGCACACAAATCCGACCCTGCATCTGCAACACCCCATCATCTCCAATAGAAATCTCTTTGGCATCATTGTGCTAAACCGTGTCCTTAACGACAAGCAAATAAGGGTCGTCATGTTGACGCTCTCTAATGCGATCATATTAAGAAGACCGAGAAATCACACAAGCTAAAACCCGTCTATGCTCCGACATATCTAACCTCACAAACTGGTTAGCCAAGGATTGAACATCTAGTGCAAGCGGTCTCTCATCAATAAGAATGAATGGAGGGCTACCCATACTCACCGCCTTCCTACTTAAGGCATCGGCCACCACATTGGCCTTCCCGGTATGATACAAAATGGTAATATCATAGTCATTTAGCAGCTCCAACCATTTCTGCTGCCTCAAATTTAGATCCTTTTGCTTGAACAAGTGCTGAAAACTCCGATGATTTGTAAATACCTCACAAAACACACCGTAGAGATATGCCTCCAAATCTTTAATGCATGGACTATGGATGCCAACTCTAAATCATGAACAGGGTAGTTCTTCTCATGAGGCTTCAATTGGCGTGAAGCATAAGCAATCACTCCACCCTCCTGCATCAAGACACACCCAATACCAATCTGAGAAGCATCACAATACACTGTATAAGAACTCGATGTTGAAGGCAAAACTAGAACTAGAGCTATGGTCAAGGCAGTCTTGAGCTTCTGAAAGCTTTCCTCACACTTATCAGATCACCTGAATGGAGCACCCTTCTGGATCAATATGGTCAAAGGCGCTGCAATGGACGAGAAACCTATACGAAGTGACGATAATATCTTACCAAGCCGAGACAACTCCGATCTCAGTAGTTGAAGACGGTCCTAGCCAACTCTGAAATGCCTCAATCTTCTTCGGATCCACCATGATCCCCTCACTGAACACCACGTTCTCCAAGAACGCCATCGAACTAAGCTAAAACTCACACTTGGAGAACTTGGCATAAAGCTTCTCTTCTATCAACGTCTGTAGTAAAATCTTCAAAAGTTGTGCATACTCCTCCTTGCTACGTGAGTACACCAAGATATCATCAATAAATACTATGACAAATGAGTCAAGATATGGTTGGAATACACTGTTCATCAGATGCATGAATGCTGCTATGGCATTGATGAACCCAAAAGACATCACAAGGAACTCATAGTGACCATAGCGAGTCCTGAATGCCGTCTTCAGAATATCCGAGTCCCGAATATTCAACTGATGATACCCTAAACTAAGATAAATCTTAGAGAATACTCTCTCTCCCTGAAGCTAGTCAAACAAGTCATCAATGCGCGGCAAAGGATACATGTTCTTAACTGTACCTTTGTGCAATTGTCTATAGTCTATGCACATCCGCATAGTACCATCCTTCTTCTTCACAAACAGAACTGGTACACCCCAAGGCGACGCACTAGGCCTAATGAACCCCTTATCAAGAAGCTTCTGAAGCTGCTCTTTCAATTCCTTCAACTCTGCTGGTGCCATACGGTACGGAGGAATACAAATGTGCTGAGTGCCCACACCAAGTCAATACCAAAGTCAACATCCTTGTCGGGTGGCATGCGCCGCAGGTCTACAGGAAACATATCTGGAAAGTCTCGCACTACCGGGACAGAATCAATGGTGGGAGTATCAGTACCAACATCCCTCACAAAAGCCAAATATGACAAACACCCCTTCCCAACCATTCGTTAGGCTTTCAAATATGAAATCACCCTGCTGGAAACATGGTCCAGAGAACCTCTCCACTCGATCTTAGGTAACCCGGGCATTGCCAACGTCACAGTCTTAGTATGATAATCCAGAATAACATGACAAGGGGACAACCAATCCATGCTCAGAATCACGTCAAAATCAACCATGTTAAGCAAAAAGAGATCAACGTTGGTCTCCAATCCCCCAATGGTCACCAAACACGACCGATACACATGGTCCACAATGATAGAATCACCCACGGGCGTAGATACATGAACAGGAGGAACTAAGGACTCACGGGGCATATCCAAGTAACGAGCAAAATATGATGATACAAATAAATATGTGGAACCAGGGTCAAGTAATGTGGAAGCATCCCTGTGGCATGCTAAGACAATACATGTGATCACTGCATCTATAGCAACAGCCTCTGGCCTGGCAGGGAAAGCATAGCATCAAGCCTGACCGCCACCTGATCGACCTCCCTCTCTAGGGCGACCTCTAGCTGCCTAAGCCCCACCTTAAGCTGGCTGAGCTGGGTGGTGAAATAACTGGTGTAGAAGTCATAACCTAACCCCTTTGCTGCACTGGACCTCCAAAATGAAAGGGACACTGCCTCCACACATGTCCAAACTCCCCGCATTCGAAGAAACCCCGATCCGCCAAAGGTGGTGGAGACTGAATCGAACCCCGAGAAACAAAATAACTACTAGAAGAACCTGGTATAGATGAACCCTACATTGATAGAGCATGGATAAACTCTGAGCTGGGAGGACACTGAGAGATGACTGACCCGGACGAGCACTGTATGAACCACGGCTAGCTTATGCACCCCGATGAACCGGATGAGCCATCTGAGCGGGCCTATAAGGACGATCCCTGCTATGTTGGGAGTGCCCTCCAGAAGAAACACCTTTGGAGCCACCTTAACCACGAGGCCTCTTGGTCTCCCTCTCCTCACGCTCCTAACTATGGACCTGCTCTAGCTGCCTAAAATATCAACTACCTCGTCAAACCAAGCACCTGATGCAATCTCCTGAGTTATGACAAAGCACAGTCCATAGTTGAGGACATCAATGAACCTCTTAATCCTCTCCCTCTCGGTGGGAACCAGCCAGATCGCATGATGAGCCAACTTTGAAAATCTCATCTTATACTAGGTCATGGACATACCCTCCAGGCGTAGCTGCTCAAACTACCTACACTAACTCCTCCCTGTGGGTCTGTGGGACAAACTTCTCCAAAAAGAGAATGGATAACTCGTGCCACGTAAGTAGTGCAGCGCCGACTGGCCTGCTTAACTCATAAGCCTCCCACATCTGAAGGCTGCCCCCGACAGATGAAAAGTAGTAAATAAGACCCCACTAGTCTCCAAAATACCCGCCGTGCGAAGAATCTGCTAGCACCTGTCTACGAAGTCTTGCGCATCCTCTAACTAAGTCCCACTTAATGATGAAGGCCTGAGCTTTCCAAACGACTCTTCTGATCCTGAGCAACTGCAACCAGCTGGGCTGGTAATACCCCGATGTCTGAAGTCCTTGAACCACCTGCTCTGAAGCACGGGCGGGAGTCTGAGCACCTCCCACGGCCTGAGAAGTGGCTGGTGTGGCCTGAACTGAAACCGCTTAAGCAAGGCTAGTGCATACAGTTAATATCTGGGTCAAAGACTCCTAAAGGCCTGGAATCACTATGGGCAAAGCTAGTGCCTGAGCTTGTCTCACCAGCCCAACCATATCTGGAATCTGCTCCAGAGCTGGAGCAACTGGTGGCTCCACAAGTGCTGCTTTGGCTATTGTATAAGCTGTACCTCGGCCTCTACCGTGGTCCGGCCTTTCATGGCCCTAGCTGGTGGTACTGGTGGTTGTCCGCCAAATCTGGTAGCACGTGTCCTCACCATCTTTGGGAGAGTAGAATAATAGAAGCTTAGTTTTTGGAATCAACAAATCCGCACGACAAGAATACAAAAAGGTGAAGTTTTCCTAATGGTTCAGTAGCCTCTCGAAGATTAGTACATATGTCTCCATACCAATCTACAAGAATCTACTAAACCTGCTCATGACTCATGAGACCTATGTAACCTAAGCTCTGATTCCAACTTGTCACGATCCAAAACTCAATACGTCATGATGGCGCCTATCGCAGAACTAGGCAAACCGACAATCACAATTAACTACGCATTTTGAATTGAAAACATGTTGAAATAAGTTTAACAGTGACATATTCTCATAAATAACTGATAAGAAAATACTGTGACTCAATACAAAATCCCCAAAATTTGGGTGACACTGAGTACATGAGCTGCTAAAATGTCAACACAGCCAAACTGCTTCTAGAAAGATAGAACAGTGCTAAATAAATTGAATATAAGGAGAGTCGAGGTCTGCGGACGCCAAAGCAACTACCTCAAAATCTCCAAGCAAATGAAGCTCAAATCTAGCAACCGCCGTGTCCAGATGCACCTAGATTTGCACACGAAGTGCAGAGCGTAGTTTGAGTACAACTGACCCAATGTAATTAATAAGTAACAGGACTAACCTTGGGCTGAAAGCAGTGACGACCTCAAATAGGTACAGTCCGAGTCTAGACAATACGGTACATATATGATAGGAAAATGACAATAATAATTCAAAGAAAATCTCGTATCCACAATGCATAAAAAGTAGAAATGCTTTCAAGTTCAACAGTTTAGGCCCAATACTGGTAAAATATGCCAAGTATAGCTAACATGAGAAATATTACATCTCTATGTCTACATGTCAATATGCATGTCACCTGTAATGCAGCATAGTGACAAACTCATATGCTCATGCTCTCGAAGTATTCAACCTCACTCACACTCTCAATCACTCAACACTCCCAATCACTCAACACTCTCAATCACTCGGCTCTCGCACTCAATACTCAACGGTACCTGCGCTCATTGCTGGTGTGTCAGCCTCTGGAGGGGCGGATCCTGCCCAAGTGCTAATATAAGCCAACATGACATGCTACAGCGCGTATCCCGATCCCATCATAAATCAATAAAGCATGTTGCAGTGCCCAACCCATATCACTCATTATCAGGCCCACGACCTCACTCAGTCATCAATCTCTCCAGTTTCTCGGGCTCACAAAACTCATGCCAATTAGCCCAAACAACAATACATAATGTAATAATAAATAATAATAGAGAGTGAGACATGATATGCAAGTGAGGAATGCGACTGAGTACATAACTGCAATTTAAGCAAATGACTCAACAATAGAAAATGACCTATGTGGGTCCCAACAGTACCGGCATATAGCCTAAACATGATTTCTAACAAGAATCATAGCTCAATTTCTTTAACACATGGAGATTACATGAATAATAACAAGATTAGATAACCACACAATTTCATGGAATCAATCGAGTCACACTTACTACGGTGCACGCCCACACGCTCGTCACCTAGCATGTGCGTTACCTCAACACCAACCACATAACACGCAATTCAGGGATTCATACCCTCAGTATCAAGTTTAGAAGTGTTTTTTTACCTCAAACCACGCAAATCTCTATTCCAACAAGCCCTTACCTCCCGAATTATCCTCCGAACAACTCGAATCTAGCCCACAAATAACTTAATACAATCAATACAAGCTATAGGAATCAATTACATAAGTTAAAGCTAGGTTCTTTAACAAAAGTCAAAAAGTCAACCCAAAAAGTCAACTCCGGGCCCACGTCTCGAAATTCAACAAAAGTTACAAAATCTGAATACCCATTCAACAACGAGTCCAAACGTACCAAAATCACCCAATTTTGACCTCAAATCGTCACTCAAATCCCCAAATCTTCTCCAATCCCTAGTCTAAAATTCCCCGAATTTCACCATAAAAACACATAATCTAAGTGGGAAATTCAATGGATATTCAATATTAATGAATAAATGATCAAAAGTGGCTTACCTCTTGAACTCTAGTGAAACCCCTCTCAAAATTTGCCTTTAGTCGAGCTTGCACAGTCCACAAATGAAGAAATCTCGGAACGCTTTCGAATTTAATACACTGCTAGTGCTTTCGCACTAGCGGTTCACTTAACCGTATCTGCGGTCCCACAAGCTTGACCAAGAATTCCTCTTCTGCGATTTCCATAAAGGCCCCCTACCTTCCTTTTGCAGAGTCACACCTGCGACCTCCGCTCCGTTTCTGCGGAAACTCCTGCCCCTCGCCACATTCACACCTGCGCTCCATTTCTCACATCTGCGATCCCGCATATGCGCATAAACCTCGCACATGTGCATCCCCTCAGCCCCAATGAAATCTGTACCTGTGATGCCATGCTCGTTTCTGCAGTCGCGCACCTATGATCAATTCTTCGCAGGTGCGATCGCACCAGACCAGCAGTAGATTAGAAATTCTTCAAGTCCACAACTCATTCCGATTTCAACCCGAATCACTCCTGATATCTCCGAGACCCTGTCCAAACATACCAAAACATCCCGAAACATAATACAGAATTAGTCGAGGCCTCAAATCACATAAGCCAATATCAAAAAACACGAATTGCACCCCAATTCAAGCCTAATGAAACTAATGGATTTTCAACTTCTATAATCGATGTTGAACCTATCAAACCAACTCCGATTGACCTCAAATTTTGCACACAAGTCATAAATGACACAACAGACCTTTTCCAACTTCAGAAACCAAAATCTGAGCCTCGTAGCCATAAAGTCAACTCTCGGTATAACTCTTCAACTCTCCAAACTTTAATTTTTCCAACTTCCGCCAATTCAAGTCGAAATCACCTATGGACCTCCAAATCAATATCCGGACACACTCCTAAGTCTAAAATTACTATACAGAGCTATTGAAACCATCAAAACTCCATTTCGGAGCCATTTACACATAAGTCAATATCCGGTCAATTCTTTTAACTTAGGCTTCCAACCTTATTCATTCAAAAACATCCCTGAAAACAAAACAATCACCCCGGCAAGTCACATAACAACAAATGAATTTGGATTAAGCAATAAAGGGGGGAAAGGAAATACAATTCTCAAAATGACCGGCCGGATTGTTACAGCTAGTGAACAATTATACAATTCAGTTATTCATTGTCTACTAATCATTATCTTATCACTAACTCATATAGTGCCATAATTAACCTTCTTTGACAAAACATCATATCCACATATATTCAAAGTTTATGCTAATGAATCCAAATTGTCTCAATACCTGAAGTTTGTAAGTCTCTTATTGCTAGATTCCTTACGCCTCCCGCGAGTGTCTCGAAAAATCTCCTCTCAGTTAATATTTTCTTTTTATCAGATATAAGCTACTCTTTCTAGGACCATGTCAAGTGAGGGAATTAAAAGAGTAAGATTGACCCACGTGTTAATCTTTTATCAAATTAAACTAATGACTAAAGTTGCATATTTCTAAATTCTCAATTTGTAATGTATAAGTCCACTAGCTACTTATGTAATACACTTTTTATATAATATAATATAATACATTCCCTTCTACTAACTTAGTATTTGGCCCAACTAACCTACTAGCTACTTATTTAATACACTAATTTATATAATATAATACATTCCCTTATACTAACTTAGTATTCAATAGTTATAGATAAAAGTGATTCTCTAATCGCACAATTATTAATTAAGTATCTAAAAAAATTATTGGTTATTACATTCTCCCCCATTAAAAAGAACATTCGTCCTCGAATGTTAAGCGAACTATACCATAGAAAAGAGAGGTATGAATACTTCGCCGTTACACTCATCTTATCTTTTCATAATTACATTACATACACCTCTTGTGATTCATTTGAAAACTTATTAATAACTACAACTATTCCAAGAGTCAGAATCTCTACTCTAGTGTCTTAAATCATAGTTAGATATATTGAACACTTTCTATTCATCTCATGTAAAACCTTTGTATAAGGAACTTTCTCGCCCATGGTAATTGTGAATACCCTTCCATATTATTCTAAGACCATAAGAAACAACAAAAGTAATATCCTTTACCTGACAATTGTATATCACATAGCACAATACCGATCAGTCTTTGCACATAATAACATTATACATCGACAACACTAGTAGAGCGACTATGGTGTCCCATCCCTGAGCAAATATCGCACCTTCTCCATTTACTCTACCCACAAATATAGTCTCCTCACTAGGATCATCACCACATATAAAATATTAGGAGTACTAAATATGAAGAAACCAATCAATCTATACCCAAGTTCACTTAAAATGTCAACATTACGAACCATGATAAATTCACAACTTCCCTCTGTCCTAACTGTGATCCCACATGTTTGATAAACACAATCAATAATAGTAGGCTTCCCCACTTGGGTAAAATAATACTTTTTCAGTTATCACATCATTTTGTCAATATTCAAACTTTCTCAACTCATGCAGTACAAGATAAAACACATATCATGAAAATTGTCAGAAAATGGAATACTGAATTCGATAACATTTGTGTTAATTTTTTCAAGTATTTGAACTCTTCGAGTTGTCTATATCCCTTTAATACGGTGCATGACAGTCTCCAATACGGTATATTGTAATAATTTGATCGGTCGTTTTATTTTCTAAATCACCGATTCCCTAATTATGACTCCTCTTATGTGTTTTTACTATTTTATGACTTGTGGGGATGGTTGGTTTAGGTTTGGAAGGGTTCGGGTTGAAATCGGAACACTTAGTTCCTTAATAGTGGCCTAAGGTGGCCAAGTTTGATTTGGCTCAATAATTTTAGTAAATGACCTCGGAACCGAGATTTGATGGTTCCAATAGCTTTGTATGATGATTTTGGACTTGGGCGTGTCTTCATATCGAGTTTTAGGTGACATGAGAGCATCTCGGTGCTTAATGTCGAAAGTTGGTTCATTGAAGGTTTTCTAGTTCTTCAAATTTGGTTTGGAGTGGACTTTGGTGTTATCGAGGTCTGTTTTGGATTTCGAGCCTAGGAATAGCTCGGTATGGTGATTTAGGACTTGTGCATATAATTTGGCATTATTCTGAGTTGTCTAAGTATGTTTCGACGCGTTCGGAGTTGTTTGAAATGAGTTTGAAGCTTAGAAGTTGATTAATGAGGTCTTGAGGTGTGATTATTGATTCTGATGTTGTTTTATGTGTTCTGAGGCTTTGGGTAGGTCTGTAATATATTTATGGACTTAGCAGTGCATTTGGATGGGGTCCTGGGGGGATCGGGTGTGTTTCGGACCACCCGGAGCATGTTTGAACTTGGCTGGGAACTGTTAGTGTGCTTCGCGATCACGAAGATAGTCCCGTGATCATGAAGAAGGAAAATTGGAGGGACAGCTGATTGCCCTACGGGAACACGAAGAAGGATCCGAGATCGCGTAGGTTGGCCAGGCAGTGCTTCGCGAATGCGGAGGCCCAACCGCAATCGCGACGGGGAAATAAAGGAAATAGGGCAGGAGGCCTTTGGCCTACATGAACGTGACTTGGTGATCGCGAACACGAAGGCCGAGCAGTGATGCATCGCAAACATGACCTCCAGCTCGCGAACGCGAAGAAGGTTTTACTCTTCCATCTGCCCCCAGTTCCAAGCTTCACTCTTGTCATTCATGCTTTTAATATGAACCTATTTGATCCTATACAGATAGTCTCGCTACTTTTAGGTGGCACATCTTTATGTCATCAGGAAGTTTTGGTGAAAATTTCTTTCTTGGCGGGAAATTTTCTGAATCTTTCTGAAAAGTTTATGGCGCTTGATAAGACACATGTCTCTTCGCATTTAATAATCCAAACACGTGTTACCCTATGATTTAGCAATATTCTCACCGGTTCTCGAGGTAATCATGACCATGATTTTAGCCACCTATTCCTTTACTTATACGCCTCATTTTTCTTCTTCCACTTCTACTAGTTTCATAAACTCTTTCAAATTTTTTGCATTCAACTCCTTTCTGCTTGGATCTTCTTCAAAAAATTCCTATCACCTTCTGCTGATTATGGCTTCTTACACTGATTCTTCCAAGAACTTCGGTCGTCTCTTTTGTGGGGGCCCGAAAAGGAGCAAAGACAAAGAGGTTGATGTTGATGCTGATCCTCATACGCTGAGCACCATCATCTCCAAACATCTCAACAAAGCCAAGGAGTTTTGAAGAGAAGTTCCATACTCTTGGGCTGTTGGCAAATACCCTTCCTCTATTCGCCCTTCCGGTATTCCTGTTGTGAAGGAGGACTGTGACTTTCATGCTCTGAACAATCATTGCTCCCGATCTAGTTGAGTGAGTGACCTTCACTAAGAAGGGTTTTATGTATGTTTATATGTATCCCTTCGCTTTGGGTCCGTTCTCTTTGAGCGGGGAACTTGGCCCTATAATTTTGGAGCTATGCCACAGGTACCTGGTCTGTTTGGCACAGGTGGGCCATTTGGTATGGCGAACGGTGGCCTTTCTGTGGCAGTTGTGCCGGAAAACGAAGGAGCCCCTCATCTTGGCTCATATGATGAACCTTTACTCCCCCAAGATCTTTCGTCGGGGGTAATAAATTCAGCAAGCGTGACCACCATGCTTTGCTCACGAGCATGGATAACGATAATGATCGTGGGTGGATGGAGCAGTTTGTCGTCATTGCCACCAGGGATACCATCCTGGTTACAATTCTGTCTTTCCCCGAATCTGGACTCGTTCACGTAAGTTCATAATTTATCTTTTTCTCCAAAAATATAGGTAGTTTCATTTCCTTCTTCATTCATTATTTCAACAACTTGGTGGACACCTCCAAGGGTTAAAGTCCTAGGTCGGTGGGTTCAGAAGATTCTAGACATCACTATGCCAATTGGCCTCCAAATACGGGTAGAGGGCCAAGAATCACGGTAAATAAACTCTTCCCTTATTCTATCTTTGTGCATGAGTAAATTTTCTAACCCTACCTTTTTATTTGATTCAGGTCTCCCGCAGGGTTCTGTTTCCATCCATGAGGAGGATGTTATGGTTGATCCCGTAGAGGCTGCGAGGTTGTTGAATGAGGCTCTCACCCGAATGGGTGCCCTCGGGTCTGCTTCCGGTATAGGCGTTTCTTCTTGGAGTCTCCATCCAGAGAACAAGCAACCAAAAAGGTGGCGCCTTTCCTCGGGGGTAATAACAAGAAAGAAAAGAAAGTCGCACCCGAGCAAGCTGCAGCCATTGTGGTTATCGACAATGACGGGAAAGCCAGTGATGAAGGGATTTCCCTGCAAAGGAGACAACGACCTTCATCAGCTCAACAGAATGCTCAGTCAGAAGAGCTTAGAACCCCAACCGAGGATGATGCCCGAGAGCTCTGGGAGAATTTGACTTAGTGGAGAATGTTGATTCTCCCTTTCCGGTCCCGGTTGCTGCTTCCGGTCCTGTGAGGCCGGACACTGGGTCTCTTCTGTCTTTGATTGGTGAGCAACCAATAAACAACACTGCCTCTGCCGCAGCTGCTTCTCAACTTACAACATCATCAGCTTCATATCCTTCCACGCCGGCTATACCTTCATCACCAGCAACTGCTACATCTCCCCCACCAGCCGCAGATGCCCAAAAGGAGGATGTCCCTCCTCCCTAGTCCCTTGACCACAGGAATTTGAGGCACAACTACTCGCCCTCTTATGCAGATCCCCAGAGGAGGAGGAGTGTCTCACTCTCTGTGTCAACGGAGTGCCATCTACTGTCCAGGTCAGAGTAACTCGCCAATTATCTGAAGCCGCTGGCTTCAGAGAAAGATAAGAATAAAATGCATTCTCTTTCGGGGGAGTGTATGATAAAACAACGCCATACATAATGCAGCAGCGGTATTGTTCTTGTTCTTTTACTACTTGTTTCTTCTTGACTTGTTATGGCAGGGTTTCTAACTTTGGTATTTGCTTCGCAGGACAACTTCCTCGCTTCCGAGGGGCTTCAGAAATTGATCCTTGACAAAGAGGGACTCAAGTCCAAGCGGGATTAACTGTTGGTCGATAGGAATCAACTTGTTGCGCGCCTCCCAGTGCTAGAGGTGAAAGCCGCTGAGGCGTGTGATCTTGAGGCCTGGCTGCAGCTTAGTGAACAAGAGGTAGTGGCCCTTAGTCAGGAAGCTTCTCAATTAAATATTCAATTCCAAGAAGCAAAGGCTAAGTGTTCTGAAGTTCAAGATGCCCTGCTTGCTGCTGCCGAACGCGAGTCTGCCTCCATTGAATGAGTGAATAACTTAGAGGCAGCCTTGAATTCCAAAGGTGAAGAGGTTGTTGCTGCTGAGGAAAAGCGTACCTATATGGAGGATAGGAATAAGAGGATCATAGAACACAATAAAGTTCATATACCACTATCCGTGATCTAAGTGTCGCGCGATCTGAGTGGCATGGCCTTTTGACTGAGGTTGATTGCTTAAATTAGAACTTTAGAGCTGAGTGGATTCCCTCATCATCGAAAAAACACATTTTACGTATCATATGAGGGGGAAAACCTTGGAAGAGGCCAAAGCGGGTGTCGTTGACATTGACAATGAGATCGCCAAGGCCCGGGTGATGGAGTTAACTGCTCGAGAACGACTTAGCCTGATGCAACTGACTCTTCGAGTTACGGTTTCGAGTTCTCAAGAACCGAGGAGAAACTTGAAGAGAAAAATGATGAAGGCTAAGATCCTGAGCCGGCGGCAGATCCACCTAGTTCTCCCGGGGGCGCAGATACTTCTCTTCCCCCAAGTCCTGGTGGCGACATAGCTTAGTTTTTTTCTTTCTTTTCCTTTGTTGTTTTCCTTTTATATTTTTATACTTGTGCTGTTTGGCACGTTTAATAAATAAAAGTGCTTTTCGTTTAAGCATTGCGAGAGTTTATTTTATTGCATCAAATTAGGCAAGGCTTCGGGTGTATTTCCCCCCGATAGTATTTGGGTTCCAGGCATAAACTCTTCCAAAACCAATGCTTTATTGTGAGGGTTTCATAATAGAGGGCCCTCTTATGTTTACGGTGCTGTTGAAGAGAACGTCTCCTATTCATTCTGGCACTAGCATTTGAAGTACTTAGTTAACTTTCAAATGATAAAATCAAGTCATCATTTGGACAAGAAACAAGATAAAAATAAAAGGACTTCATTTGATTCCTTCTGTCTTCAAAAGCACATAACTAGTCGAGTGCTAAAAGAAAAGAAATTGCCAATACATGTGGATATTTTGTACAATTTATTTCTACGGGGCTAGTTGTGCAATCACCGGTCCGATGAGGCATATTTGTTCCCGGATTTCGTAATCCCAGTTTCTGTGGCAATCATGTTATCGTATTCTCATACTATTCCCCCAAGTGTTCAAATGCAAAGAATGTGAATTGGAACACTAGAAGTCTTTCTCCTTTGAGGATTCCACTAGTGGATGGTTGGATAATCTTTGGTTCGATAGCAAGCTTCATTTCTCGTTAGGAACTTTGCTATCGAGCAAATGATTATCTAATCACCCCCTAGTGGCTTATAGGAAAGAACACTATTGACGGTTGGATAGCCTTTGGTCCGATGGCAAGTTTTGCTTCCCGTTAGGAATTTGCTATCGAGCCAAAGACTATCTAACCATCCTGTATTGGTTTGTTGTTTCCAAGCCTTGTCATGTAAAGGTCTTATCTTTGCTGATGACATTTTCTTCGTAGTATGCTTTTCATTGCCGTCTCATTAAGAACCTTACCAGAAAAACCCAATTGGGACAAAACCTAGTCAAAAGGAAAAAGAGTGCAACACATACTTTCAGTACAAGCGGTGCCCATCAGCAATGATACCTTTTGAGATGAGTCACATTCTAGTTGCTCGGAAATTTGACCCAGTCTTGGTTTTCTAATTCATATGATCCTTTCCCGGTGACAGTTGAAACCCGATAGGGGCCTTCCCACATCTGACCCAGCTTTCCCGTATTGATCTCTCGGGTATTCTAAGTTACTTTCCTCAAAACCAAGTCTCCCACTTTGAAATAATGGAAATTGGCCCTCCGATTACAGTACCTTTCCATTCTTTGTTTCTCGACCACCACCCTTATATTACCTAAGTCCCTGCGTTCATCAAGCAGCTCCAATTTGACGAGCAATGCTTCGTTGTTTGTTTCTTTGTCCGCCCGAAAATACCGCAGGATCGGTTCTCCTACTTCCACCGGGATTAGAGCTTTTGCATCGTATACTAGAGAGAAAGTGTCTCTCCCGTGCTCGATTTGGCCGTCGTTTGGTAATGCCCACAACATTCCCCGCAACTCTTCGGACCACTTGCCTTTAGATGCTTCCAACCTCTTTTTGAGGTTTTGAATAATCACCTTATTGGTGGATTCCGCCTGCCCATTTGTGCTCAGACGGTATGGCAAAGATGTGATTCTTTTAATTTTCAGGTCTTCAAGATATTTCGTGACCTTAGAGCCAAATGAACTATGGCCCCGTTGTTGTAAGCAATCTCCTTCGGTATTCCGAACCAGAAAATTATTTTTCCCATAGGAAATCGACCATTTTGCGCTCACCGATCTTCTAGTAAGGACCTACTTCAATTTAGTGAAGTAATCAGTTAGAATTAAAAGAAACCTCGCCTTCCCGGGAGCCAGCGGTAACGGTCTAACTATATCCATCCTCTATTTCATAAATGGCCATGGGGATAGTACTGAATGCAATAATTTTGCTAGTTGGTGTATCAATGGTGCATAACATTGACACTTGTCGCATTTTTGAACTAACACCTTGGGGTCTTGTTCCATCCAAGCTAGCAGTATCTGGCCCTAACTAATTTTAGGACCAATGAATCTATACCTGAATGATTCCTGCAAATTCCTTCATGAACCTCTCTCATGATGTAATTAGCCTCGGAGGCTCCTAAACACCGGGCCAACGGGCCTTGGAATGACCTTTTGTATTGTCCTCCCAGAAGCTATAACGAGCTGCTTTGGTGTGGACTGCCTGGGATGCTTTCGAGTCTTCGTGCAGCTTTCCGTGCTTAAGGCAGTCGATGATCTCATTCCTCCAGTCCCAGAATAGGTTGGTTGTATTTACATCATAATAACTGTCCACATCCAGTACCGAGTGCATGAGATGTACGACCGTACCGAAATCTGATCCCTTCATTTCCCTGGACAATCCCAAATTGGCCAAAGCATCTGCTTCTGCATTTTCTTCTCTCTAGATGTGGATAATTGACCATTCCCTGAACAGTGCGAGCAAAGTTTGAACTTTAACCACATATTGTTGTATGTGTTCCTCCTTGGTGTCGAATATTCTATATACTTGATTTACTACTAGTTGGGAATCACATTTAATTTCAATAACCTCGGAATCCAGCCCCTCAGGCCAATTCAAGTCCTGCAATTAAAGCCTCATACTCAGCTTCATTTTTAGTCAAGGGTACAATTTTTATGGTCTGCCTTAGGATCTCTCCCGAGGGCGAGATTAAGACCACCCCGAGCCCGGATCCTTTCACGTTGGAAGCTCCATCCATGAACAAGGTCCAAACTCCTGATGTCATTTTCGACACCATTACCGCTTCTTTTGTGGCCAAAGGCAGTAGCCTGGGACTGAAATCTGCCATGAAGTGAGCCAAAACTTGTGATTTGATTGTAGTCTTAAGCTTATACTCAATATCAAATTCACTTATTTCAACTGCCCGTTTGGCCAGTCTACCTGACAACTCAGGTTTGTGAAGGACGTTCCTTAGGGGAAAGGTTGTTACCACGGCTATAGGGTGGTATTGAAAATAAGGCCTAAGCTTCTGAGAGGCAACTACGAGACCTAAGGCCAATTTTTTGAGGTGCGGATAACGAGTTTCTGCTCCCCTCAAAACTTTCTAACATAATAGATAGGAGATTGTACCTTCATCTTCCCGGACTAGAATGACACCTAGCGCTACCTCCGAGATCGCCAAGTATATTAGCAATTGTTCGCCTTCCTCTGACTTTGATAGTAATGGAGGGCTCCATAGATACCGTTTCAGGTCCTTTAGAGCCTGTTGGCATTCTATGGTCCATTCGAAGTTGTTCTTCTTCTTTAGAATTGAGAAGAAGTGATGATATTTTTTCGAGGATAGAGAAATGTACTTGCTTAGAGCGGCAATCTTCCGGTTAGCCTCTAGAAATGGATGGCTTTGATCTTATCAGGAATGACTTTGATCCCTCTTTGTGACACCCAAAAACCCAAGAATTTACCAGAGCTAACTCCGAACGCACATTTTTCGGGGTTGAGCTTCATGTTGTGCTTCCTTAGGATGTCGAATTTTTCATGGAGGTGTTTTAAATGGTCACCTGCATTCAAAGACTTGACCAACATATCATTTATGTACACTTCCATTGTTTTACCTATTCGTCTTTTGAACATCTTGTTCACAAGCCTCTGATAAGTGGCTCCAGCATTTTAGATCCCGAAGGACATCACATTCTAACAATATGTGCAAGAGTTCGTTATGAACGAAGTATTTTCCTAATCCTCCAGGTTCATCTCTATTTGGTTGTACCTAAAATAGGCATCAAGGAAACTTATTAATTCGTGCCCAGCCATGGCGTCGATCATTTGATCGATGTTTAGCATTGGGAATGAGTCTTTCTGTCACGCCTTATTCAAATCCTTATAATCTATGCACATTCGAAATTTATTATTCTTTTTTGGAACAACAACTACATTAGCTAGCTAGTCGGGATACTTTACCTCCTGAATTGAACCGATGTCAAGTAATTGAGTTACCTCTTCTTTGACAAACCTGTTTCTGACCTCGACTATCGGGCGCTTTTTCTCCCTTACTGGTGGGATGCTTGGGTCCAGGTTTAGCTTGTGCACGGCCACCTCTACCGGGATACCTGTCATATCCGCGTGCGATAATGCAAAACAATCAACGTTAATTTTAAGAAAATCAATAAACCCTGACTTGAGCTCGGGGTTGAGGCCTGTCCCCAAGTGGAATTTTCTCTCTAGGAATTTTTCAAACAAAGACACTTGTTCGAGTTCTTCTGGTTGGTCGCTTCCATCTCTTTCGGTATTTGAAAATAGCTGGGTACCCGGAGAGGTTCCGACGACTCCTCCCCTTTGTCATCTTCACTCGGCTCGGGAGTAGGCGTCGGTTCCTGTAATTGCTATGCATTGAGTTCCTTCCCTTTACTACTGGAAAGCGCTACCGCGTTCATTTCCCTTGCTACCGGTTGATCCGCTCTTATTTGTTTGATTCCCTCCGGGGTCGGAATTTCAGCATTTGGTGATATGTTGATGGCACGACTTTCATCTCATGCAATCATGGTCTACAAAGAATTATGTTGTAGCCCATGTCACCGTCCACCACTTCAAATAGGGTAGGCTTCATGACCCCTTTGGCGTTCGTGGGCAGAAAGATCTCCCCTAGGTCGTCACACTTGCTAAGTTGAATCCGACGAGGAGTTTTGTTATCGAAATGATGCTTCCGGCTAGCTTGGCTTGTTCCAGCACTCTCCATTGAATGATGTTGGCTGAACTTCCTAGGTCCACCAAAACACGTTTAGTTTTGAAATCTAGAACGTTAAGAGAAAGTACCAGGGCATTGTTGTGCAACATTTGCGTCTTCTTCCATGAAGGTGATCTCGTCTTCGGAGACTTCCCGAAGTCTCTTGCTATGAGTTACTGATACCTTTGTCTTTTTCTCCGTCGAGAAGGTGACACCGTTGATCTCGTCACCCCCTCCGAAAATCATGTTTATAGTTAGTCGAGGAGGATCTTCCCCTATCTTCTAGGGCTCTGCGTTATCCCGGATGCGACTGTAATTATTTTTAGCCTGGTCGCTTAAGAATTCCCTGAGGTGGCCATTTTTCAACAGTGTTGCTACCTCCTCATGCAGATGTCTGCAGTCCCTAGTTCGGTGGCAATTAGTCCCATGATATTCACACCATAATTAGGATCCCTTTGAATGGGATCAGATCTCATCGGCCTTGGGAACCGTGCTTCCTTGATGTTCCTCATCGCCAATACCAGCTCCACTTCGCTGATATTGAAATTATATTCGGACAACCTGGGATAAGCGGAATCTCGGGAACTCGATACCTCTTTGTCCTGTAATGACCTATTGTTCTTGCGGTGATCAACCATTCTATCGAGGACGAACCTATCCACTGACCGGAATCCCTTACTGTTGTGTCCTTCGGTCCTCTCGTAAGGCATGAAATGACTCTTAGAAGGCCGCCTATCTGCATCAAAGTTTTCTTTTGATTTATACCTGTTCTTTTTTCGATCTCGACATTTGGTTGCTGCTGGGAACCTGAGCGGATCATCTTCTATCATTATCTTTGATTCGTAGCAGTTATGGACATTCGCCCATGTAGTTGCTTGGAACTTGAGCAAGCTTTCTTTCAGCTTCCGGGAAGCGTCGGAGCTCCTCGAGTTCAACCCCTTAGTAAATGTCTCAGCTTCCCATTCATCTGGCACGACTGTTAATAACATCCTTTTTTTCTGGAACCTGATCACGAACTCACCTAGCAATTCAGACTCTCCTTGCGAAATTCTGATGCCCGCCTTCCGGGACTGGTTCTTCCTGGCCCCGGCATGGGCCTTGATGAAAGAATCTGTAAGAATTTCAAAAGAATCAATCGAGTGCTCGGGTTGGAGTGATTACCATGTCAAGGCCGCCTTCGTGAGGGTTTCTCCGAATTTCTTCAACAGGACATACTCGATTTCATGTTGAGCCAAGTCATTTCCTTCCACCACCATTGTTTAAGTTGTGATGTGCTCCTGAGGGTCTGAAGTCCTATCATACTTCGGTATGTCTGGCATTTTGAACCACTTCAAAATCAATTCTGGTGCTACGCTCCATTTGAACGACAATTGTGTGTACTTCTTTGAGTCCAGGCCCTCCAATACTGATGGTGCACCCGGAATTTGGTCCATTCGGGCGTGGAACTCTTTTGCATTCTGATCTATTCGCTCATTCATTTTCCTCATGAATCTCATGAGTTCGGTCTGGAAGGCATCATTGTCGTTTTTGTTACCGGATCCGTTGCCGATCCCCCTAGTTCCGTTGAAGCCAACTTCTCCCCTCGGGGTGTTGTTATCAACCCTTTGAGCTGTTTGGTTTGCAGGGGCTCTGAGAGGAACGTGGCCTCTTCCATTCTCATTGTTAGAGGCACTTGACAATGCCTGGTTCAGTTCTGTCATAGCCTGGTTTTGCCTTGAGAGATGACCCATGATGTCCTTTTGTTGTTCCCTCAAGATCCTTATTGTTTCCACAACGTGCTTGTCCTCAGCATCATCAGGAGTTGTTTCCCGCACATGTCGGGGATAACGCCCGTTATGGACCGGAGTTGCTACATCCTCCTCGTTGCAGGTGTCACTGATCAGATCCTCATGTTGAGGCAGATTCTCTTGCGCCTCAAAGTTGTGTGTGATGTTTCTGCCATTTTTCTTCAATTTTTGCTATGAAACAAGGGATTAAACATGTTAGTAATAGACGCAAGCATCAACTCAATTACACAGCTGTCTAAGCCCCACGGTGGGAGCCGAATTATTTACTCGTAAAACGGTACTGTTGAATTTATAACATGGGTTATAGACAAGCAAATCGATTTGATCCCAAAAATGATAAATAAATTAAATAAAATGCAAGACTTAGCGTTGAAATCGGGATAAATAGCAAATAGCTTGGTTCGGAAAGAAAGGTTTCCGAAGGCAGCAATAGGAATAACGTTAGACATAAAATAAAGTGTTATTTAGCTTGGAATAGTGCGTAGCATAAGTTTGTCAGAGATTTTCATGTCCTGCAAGGTTGTTGAAGCCACTATTTATAGATATACCCAGGGAATAAGGTCCTAGGATCAAGCCCCTCTTAAATGGCAATAATGGGGCCATTGATAAATATGTAACGGCAGGTCATTAATGCCAAAATTCTCTGTAACGACTGTGTATTTAATACTAAGGAATATTCTTCATTGAATGCCATCTGGTGACAAGTATTCGTTTGCTCCTGTCGATAATGTTCCCTTCGGGATCTATCCGCAGCCAACCGACGATATTATCCTCAGTTTTGGTTTCCACTCATTTCATCTTTCATCTACCCCAATTCCACGCGTCACTCTGTCATTCGAACTTTTAATATGAACCGATTTTACCCTATACCCTTATATATATATACACATATATGTTTTCTCAATGTAGTTAATGATAGAGGGTTAATTCAGTTTAATAGCAGAATCTGATTTAAACTCATTAAAAGTGAACAAGGACTCTAAAGATGGCCTCTTTCGCTTTTCTTCTTTGAACCTTTTAAAGGCTAAATTAGGTAAGAAAAAAGGATGCAGGGCAAAATTGCTTGAGAAAGTATATACTTCCCAGCGCCTTCTAGTACCTAACCATGATAAACATGTTTTATTCTAATCCACATATTGGTGGTTCTGTTTGGCACAAAACCTCATCCAAGGTGCTAATGGTGCTACATGTGCTAATTGGTTTTCCTCATACGTCTACCAATAGTTTTACGTGTATTATCAACAAACAAATATCCCACGATGATTTGTTTCAGTCGTTCAAGTAAACCCACGTCTCTTTTGCCGTTTTGGTAAACCCTGTCCCACATGCTCCCGTAATGCATGACTGTATGTGTGTATCACTTTCACACTCAATTTAAGTGGATTCTTGTCCGATTTGTTCTATCTCAGCACTAAAGAAGCTTAAAGCCACAAACTCTTTTTCGTTTTTGTTGTCAACCTCTGTTTCACACAGCTGATGTACCTCAAAATTTTGTGGATTTATTTTTCTTGCTTTTTTATTGGGAAAACTAACCATCATTTATAGAAGAGGTTAGGACACCTAAATCAATGTATACGCATATAGCAAAGCATTTAGAAGAATTTTTAAGGTGAAAAAAGTTAATAACACCTTAACTTGTTGCAACAATAATTCTGGGGATAAGTTTAGAAATTCCTAAAACTTCAAGCCGTTGGTCCAAGAGAGGAGTAGCAAAACGAATTAGAAGTTTTGAAGCTTAATTGCAAAACGAAAGGGAGTAAATAACACATTTTGCTCACCAATTAAAAGAATAACACTGTAGTAAAAGGAGCTTGAGTTTTCAGTTTCTTTTTGTGCAGTTAGTTAGACCCAACCATGGCTTCAATTGTGCAGAATTTGTGGGCTTCCCCTTGTTTGGCTTGGAATTTAGATTATAAGACTAAGTCATCTCGAGCTTACACGAGGTGTTTAGCCAGCAGCAGCAGGGACTCCACATTACAGTCTTCTGATTCTGTTAGAGTTAACGGTGTGTCCTTTGTTGAAAACAGACCTTTGATTGATGTGGGAAATAGTCATTTGAGGAAGGAAATTGTTCAAGAAAAGTTGGAACCACTTTGGGATGATGGATATGGAACACAAACTGTGAAGGATTACCTTGAGTTAGCGGAAGAGATTATTAAGCCTGATGGAGGTCCGCCGCGGTGGTTTACACCCATTTCAGCTGGCCCTCCTCTCAGAAACTCACCTCTTCTTCTTTTCTTGCCTGGTAGTAATTTCTTATATTCAAAGGGAGCCTTGGCGTAACTTGTAAAGTTGACAGCTCCTTTTTTTTTTTTTTTAATAGTAATTTCTTATATTTGACTTGTAATGCCTAAACACAGTTACTAGGTAGGAGTATTATTTAGTTTATAGGTAGAGATGATTAGAAAGGTAATGCTCAAATTTGAGCTGGAATCTCCTAGTTCAATCTGCTGAACCATGCAGATGTATCTGTGCATTGTACTTCCACGGAGTCTTTATATATGCTTTTCCAATATCTAACTCTAGGGTATTTCAACATGTAGGAATGGATGGTACCGGATTGGGTCTTGTTTTGCATGAAAAGGCACTTGGAAAGTAAGTTAACCTTGTTCCTATAATATTTAATTGTAGTTGTATCTAGTTCTAGAATCATGCGTTCACTAATTATGCGAAGGCAGTAAATGAGCACAACTATAAGAATACTATTACTTTAGTTGGCAACTTAAATCACGGGGAAATAGTTAAGAGAAGAATAAGATCAATGCCAATTAATAGGGTGTAGCTTAGATCAGCTCGTCTAGTGCACTTAATTTTTCTGCATCCTCAATGGTAATTTGTACAGTAGATGTTCTCTTCTTGTGCCTAAGAAGATACAGTAAGACCTTTTGTTTCAGTTTGGTAGTCTCTGTCATGCACTGCAGTTGCCTTCTTCATATTTTTAAAGCTACAGGTTCATTCGCATGTCATGATTTTGTGGCTATGTCTTCATGCCATTTTTCGGTTTTGAGTTAGAAGCAGCAAGCTGTGAATTTAATTATTAAATTACATAACCTTGAATATTGATAGACAAGTGCTGTGATTGTGCTCTAGGGCTTTGGTTCAGTGGTATGGACACAATGCATGATGTGTGAGTCGAAATGTGGCCTGATACTTATTTAGGAGCAGGATAGAGAGGTGGGCCCATGTTTCGAAACTTGGCCAACTGCGACTCGGACAACTAACTCAAAGGGCATTTCTAGGCTATTAAAAAAAAAGTGATGTGTTTGTTGAGTCGGAAGAACTATTGTTTGATGCCACTCTTCCGTGAAATGGTTGTGGTTCATAATGGCATTTTTAACCTTATTTTGCCTTCAGTTATTGTGCTTAATCTAAACCTGCAGTAATAATCTCTAGCATTCCAGTAGGAAATTCTTCTATTGAGCAGCTTCTGTAATGCTGAATCCTTTGCATAATGGAACTGCCAACCCCTTTTCTATCAGAGTGCACATATTGATCTAAGGTTTCTTGCAGAGTCTTTCAAGTTTGGTGCTTGCATATTCCTGTATATGATCGAACACCATTTGAAGGTATACTTTTTTCTCCCTCTATTTTGTTCTACTGGTAATTTTGCTATGGTAAATTGAGAAGCAGTCTACTGTGAATTCATGTTGTTTATATGTGCACCATACATCAAACTCTTAGAAACATTGTTGTCCAGTCAAAGAAAAAAGCAGTCACCTTAGGATCTTAACGGAAATAGCTCACTTCTGGAAGTTTAAATAGAGCCATAGGTTGGCATTGGGGAGGTTGAATGGAAGGAAATAGGGCGACTCCTAAACGCTGACAAATTGGATGTATATGGAAGGTAAGGCTTCAGCATAGAAGGCCATAATAGAACATATTCTGGATTTTTCTCTTATTCATTTATATAACTTTTGCTGGGTGAATCCAAATAACTAAGCAATTTGGATCTAAGATCAGTAAGCAAATTCCTAGGAGATTTTTACCTTCATTTCCTTCAGTTTGTTTTTCTTTTGTATGTTTTTGCTTCTTTTCCGGGGGCTCCTTTCGTGCTGGGGGTATGGGGTGAATGGTGTTGACAGGGATGAGTTGGACGCAGTTGGAAGGTTCAGAAGGTTGTTTTCATCTATTTAACCACCAGCCAAAGGCTTAAAGAGTTAAATAAGATGTAAAGGTCTGTCTTCCTTCTTTTGATCTGGGAGAGTGGGGTTGAGGACGAAAACCTTGAAGGTTAGAACAACTTTTTTCTGTTTATCTTTGGGGTGGGTGGACTTGGAAAGATGGCTCTCTTTGTTTGTGAATTTGGACTTCGACTATGACTTGCAATATTTCTTTTTTATATGTTTACTTAACCTGAACACGATTCTGGCTTATGGTGCTTATATCTGTCACAACTGGAAATCGATTAAAACACTTATTCTTTGAACTTCAAATTTTTTTAGAGCTGGTGAAATTTGTTGAGACAACTGTAAGGATGTTGCATGCCTCATCTCCAAACAAGCCAATTTATGTAGTTGGAGATTCATTCGGAGGATGTTTGGCTCTTGCTGTTGCTGCTCGAAACTGTAACATTGATCTTGTTCTGATATTAGCTAATCCAGGTCAGACATCAGAACAAAACTTTTCTCTTATTGTAATTCCGATGTGGAGATCCACCATGTCCTAGTACGTTTAACTGTTTGTTATACTCTTTCAGCAACTTCATTTGGCAGGTCACAGCTTCAACCTTTGCTCTCTCCGCTGGAGTCTTTGCCTGACGAACTTCATGTTACAGTCCCATATCTTCTGAGCTTTATTATGGGTATAATTCCCCTGTGGCTGAGAATTTTACTGTTTCCAGCTTCCAAGTTTAAACTTCATGCATTTATTATGTTATCTCCTATTATAAAATAAAAATAAAAATATTATGTTACCTCCAATTGCCAAGTATAATTACGGCACATAAATAGAAATGTTGCTTTATCTCTGACCTTGACAAGATTTCTTGTGCTATTCCTATGTATTTTAGTCCTCAAGTGTTAATTGATGGTTGTCGTTTCCTCTTTGTTTGTTGGAAAGTTTTTCCAAGGTGTCATTAGTAGCCACTCCCTAAGATATCTTCTGTTAGAAACATTGTACTGATTAAGAATCTTGATTACTCCAGCTGCAAGTAGTTGGGGAACTTTATCAGAACTCGTCTTAACTTGAAACTACCAGATAAATTCAAGGCTGAACTGATTATAGATTCTACTTTTTGTTAACTTTTTCCCAGTTTCTAAATCGTGTTATCAAAAAGAAATAGATATGGAATAACCTTTCAATTGTATCTTTTTTTTCTACCAACATATGCAAGTTGTAGCTTCAAGTTTTTTATATCGTCAGAAACATAATGTGCTTTTGCTTCATCAGGTGATCCAATGAAGATGGCTATGGTTAATGTTGATTCCATGCTACCTCCTAAACAAGTTGTTGAACAACTCTCTGACAACCTCACTGCTTTGCTGCCCCGCCTTTCTGTATGTACTCATGCATTATTTTGCTTCATATTGCATTCTTCTTTCTCTTTTGCTACAAATAGACTTTTGCAATGAGTATATGGTTTTAATATGATTATAAAGAAGGGTGTGTTTGGTATGAAACAAAATGTTTTCCTTGTGAAATATTTTCTTGGAAAATAAGTGATTTTCTTACTTATTTTCTGGTATTTGGTTAGGTAGCAAAAAATATATTTTGAGAAATATATAATTTAAGCAAACATCATGGGAGACGAAATGCATAAGGGCGGGGAGGGTGGTGGGTCGGGGTCTAGGGGACGGGGTGGTGGTGGTGAGGGTAGGGGTG
>MCJB01006703.1:191942-220343 GCA_002018475.1 Nicotiana obtusifolia
AGCGGTGGAGGTAGGTGTTGGGGGTTGGGTGCGGAATAGTGTGGGGAAGGTTAAAAAAGAATTTTGAAAAATGTCATTTTCCTCCTCCAATTGGAGGAAAGTGAATTCATGAGGAAAATATTTTCTAAAACATTTAAGCCAACTAAATATGGAAAAATTTAAAAACATTTTCCAGAAATTGTTTTCCTTCATACCAAACACACCCTTATAGTGCATTTTATTTCTTCATTCTTCTTCTGGTGAAGTTAACCGAAATGATATTCACTGATTGTTTAGTTTTAAGATAAGAAATATATAAACATAGTATTCTCTAAACTTAACTGAGCTTTTCATGTTATCTTGGTTGTAATCCCAGTATAGGTTTGGGGATGAAAATGTATACTTTTCTGATCATCCATATTTTACCTTATAATCTCGTGTTTACTAATTGGCTGCAAAAGTGGTGCCAAGACAATGAATAGCACACCACAGGAAACTCACTTTGCAGCTGTTACCAGGAAAAAGTTGTTAGTCATCTGGTTGCATTTGTTATGTGTCCCTTAATGTGTCACAGGATCTTTTGTTTGTAGTTTGGGAGTGCGGCTTAGTTGATTTGTTGAAGTGCTTGCTTTTTGTCTTCCATTCAGTACGTCTATTTAGGAGTTGGAAATTCTTTATATTGATTTAATGTACTCGAATGTCCAGAAAACTTGTGAGGACAGATCAAATAATCTCTCCTCCTCTTAGTATAGATCAAGATTTTCTGTAATATATGGCCATTGTATCTCGTGAAGAAATTGGGAAAAACTAACAACGGGGTCATCAATTCAATTTTGAGACCTCTTGTTTAAAGGCAAATTGGATGAAATGGAAGGAGAAGTAACTTAGGGGTTTTATAAAGGACTGGGGCCTTAAAGTCTATCAGAGACATTTGTAGATGCTTGAGCCTAGGCAAGAGGAAACAACAGCAGAGAAAGGGACAGCGTTGAAGATAAGGAGGTTCGAGTTGACACTAGTGGCATTTTCTTTTTAGAGGCTTCTTTTTTTTTTTTTTAAAAGGTAACAGATTCCAATATATTGATAAAATTAGTCCCTAGCACAAAGATTGTGCTAAGGAGTAACAGGTTACAAGACCCAAAATAGACAAAAACCAATCTTGTAACAGCTACAAGGAGCCTATGAGATCTACTAGAGACTCTACATCTTGTACAAGTGCTTCTTTACACCAAAAATAAAACAAAAATATACAATTCATCTTAATCCTTTGTTCATGGCTTGCCACATCTTCAAAACATCTAGAGTTTCTTTCTCTTTAGAGGCTTCTTCTTTTAGACCTATGAGTAGCCGGCTTTACAACTTAGCAATTAAATAGAAGACCAGACTACATGAAATATTCCATAAAAGCTGCATTTTCTAATTTAGGTGACAGAAGAAGTGAACTCACAACTAAGTTCTTGTTGTGCACATTGAAAAATACAAGAGTAGGCCCTCTATAGCTTTTGTGTTACCTTGTATGCGCATTTGTAAAATCCTTTAGAAAGTTGAAAAATTCCAAATGTCTAAGAAATATCCAGAAAACAAATACTTTTTGGGATGGGGGAGTAGAGTAATAATAAAAAAAGTAGTAAGTTTGCAGTTGTTTACAGGCTGTGGTTTAACAATTGCAATTGGTGGAAAAGGGTCTTGAATGTTTAGCAGGTGTTTTAACTTGGTACTGGCCAATTATTTGTTATCAATTATTATAACAAAAAAAATGCTACTGGTCTTTCTGAAGATGGGCAGTAAAATATTTTAAGTTTTCGCCTTCTTATGCTTGGACAGTCAAATGCTACTGGTCTTTTTGTTCTGTTGGTAATTAGATATGGAGTCATATTCAGAGTGTTGTATTCCACCTCGCCTTTCTTCAGGGTTTGGCTGATATCATACCAAAGGAGACTCTTCTCTGGAAACTGAAGCTTCTTAGATCTGCTTCAGCTTATGCAAATTCCCGTCTCCATGCTATTACTGCTGAAGTACTTGTGCTCTCAAGGTTTCTTCTCTGTCTTATAGTAATTCATATTCTCTATTGGTCGTTAAAACTTTGGATCACTTCTGAAGATTCGTACACCAAGCCCAAACATGCCTGTGGTGTGTAGAAGCAGTATATCCTACAAGTGTTCTCTAAAATTAAGCAGCATATGTTTCTTCTTCTTGATTAGGTGTTAACTAACTTAAGTGGTCTACTTTCTGAATGCTTTTACCCCCTTAGCGAGTAGTTCTGAGCAATCACAAATTTTAACCAAATTAAAATGCAAAAATCAGTAAAATAAATGGTACAAGACGGAGAGAAAAGAATTTTTTAACTAACTGTGAAGAAAACCATGATCTTTTTGTAGGTTTTCTACTTTATGGTATACTTCTTGTACGCTACATGCTATGTTGCCCAAACATTAATAAAAATTATTACTTTGTCAAAAAGATATATTAAATTGGAGGAAAAGTAAGTGGACATCCTAGTAATTTCTGCTTTCTTTGTCCCGTGACAAAGTGCTGAAAAGATGGTTTATTTATTGTTCTTACTAATTTGCTTGCTTCAACTGACCGTTCAATATGTACTGCAGGATTCGCCATGTCACAAAATATATATGAAGCCAAACTCAGTTTTTAGTTTATTAATTTTAATTCACTTCAAATTGATGGTCAAGAACTTGAATAGGGTTTATTAGTTATGAATTGCTTTAGGAAGTTGCATTGGTCAGGTTTTTAACTTTTATCTGGTCTTATTACTCCATCCAGAACTATCAGTGAAATATATATTTCATTTAGGCGCTCAATAGTGAACTTACTTTATTTCATGTGTTACAATAGCTAAAAAGCACCGAATTAGGTTCCTTGGTTTCCATGTTTCATTGTTGATGCTATGTTATACTCTCTTCTTCTTCTTCTTCCTTTTTTTTTTCTTGGGGATAAATTGCTATGAGGTGTACTATTTACTTGCATATTTTTATCTTATCAGGGAAAGATAGCTTATAATGCTAAAAAGCTTTTTTCAAGATTTTTTTTCTGTCAATTCTGCCTCCTGTGCATGCATTTATGTTTCTTTATCAGATTTCTTGATAAAATGTGATGATACACAATGTCACTGTTTAGTGGCAAAGACAACATGCTTCCAAGTGGAAATGAAGCTCAGAGGCTTGCAAAATCATTAAGGAACTGCCAAATACGACACTTCAAGGATAATGGGCATACTATTTTACTGGTAAGTTAGAACTTTGTCCCGTTATTCGAATACGATCATGCCTTTCCGTTGTTTCAAAGTTAACTGTCTGCTTGTTACAGTAGTTGCCGTTACCTTCATGTTTCTATAAACTTTAATTGGAAAATTGTTTGAAGCCTAAAAACTTTCTACTCATACTGAAGTTGAATTTTCTGTCAGAAATTTGATGTTCTCACTTTTTTCTGATCTCTTTTGTTGCGCAAGAATTAGATATTTCAGTTAAAACTTACTTCTTGATTTAAGTGCATGTGCAAAAACTTCAAAAATTATTGGCTTCTGTGAAGATATGACCCTTGGGCCTAACTCAACCCAAAAAGCTAGCTCATGAGTAGCGGATTGCCCAAGATCATATAAGGGACTACAAGTCCACCACCATTCCCTCAACTACAGTGGGACTTAACACTCCCCCATACGCTCAAGGCTCAATTGCAACGTGAATTAGGCCCAACATTGACAAAATCAAAGGGATCGATGGCTCGGGTGCTGATACCATGTAAAGAAATGAATTTTAGGCCTAACTCAACCCCAAAGTTAGCTCAGAGGGGAGGATTGCGCAAGAGTAGGGGTGAACGTTTGGTACTTCGGTACGATATTAAGAACTATGGTTCTGTACTTCGGTATTCGGTAAATCAATTGTGCATACCAAATACCGTACCAAAGTAGTTCGGCACGGTTCGATATTTCTTGTTTGGTTCGGTACGGTTTCGGTAGTCAACCAAACTAAATTGAAATGATTTTCACATTAGTATAAAACGTTAAACATAGCTGACCATAACAGTTTTCAACCTTTTTTTTTGTTGCTAACAATGTTTTCAACAGTCAACACTAGGGCTGTGCATAATTTGGTAAATACCAAATTACCATACCGAAACCGAAAATTTTGGTATTTGGTATTCGATATTTTGGTATTCGCTATGGTATTTGGTTTATTTTTTAAAAAAATATGGTATTAGGTATGGTACTTAGTATTTTAAAATGAAATATCGAAATACCGATACTGTACTGAAATATATATTATATTATACAAAACATATATTATTAATTATTACATAAATATAAAAAATCTAAAATTTTACTTTTCTTTATTCTCTAAGTTCATCAATTGTCTCTAAGCAAGTAAGAAGATATTTCTAATGATCAAATTTAATCCTTTATGTGCAGTTTTCTCTCTATAGGTTGATATTTGATGGTTTTGGACAAAATTTTTGTTAACAAACATTTTTAGTTTTGTACTTTTGAGTACTTTAATTAAGAATATTATAGTCTATGACTCTATGTATTTGTTAGTATTCAAACCGAATAAACCGAAGTTACCGAACCGAATAAACCGAAACCGAAAGGAGGAAATCGAACCATACCGAATTTAATTAGGTACCGTATTGGTATAGCATTTTAAGAAACCGAATACCGAAAATACCCAACCGAAATGTCTAAATACCGTACCGTACCGACCGACGAACACCCCTAGTCAACACCTAACACTTGAAATAGCAATGTTATGGACTTATGGTCCTTAGGGAACAGTCTGCACTTTGCAGCGTCTGAACTAAGAAGGCTTCACTGGATAACTTCATGTGTTCCTGCTCTGTGCCTTTAAAATGGAACATAGGAGTACAATTTGCCATGCTATTTAGAATCAAGATAAAAGAATTTGCTGTAGTAAAACTAATTCTGAAATAATAAAGATAACAAAAGTTTGCACTTCTAACTAAGAAGGATTCCCTGCCAACGAAACAGACTCTGGACTTTATGAACTCACAAAACTAGTAATACCACTGCCAGTAAACTACATCTGCCAACGACTAAACTAAGAAGGCTTCCCTGCAACTAAACAGCTAAACTAGTAACAAAGTTGAAATTTTGGGCTATAGAAAGACAAAGTTAGAATTTTGGGCTGGGCAGTGTAGGACTAGGAAGCACCGAGGACCGTACCGAAATACCGAATACAGAAAAATTAATTCCGAATAAACTGATACCGAAATACCGAATTAATTCGGTCCGATTTGGAATTGGGTTTTTCGAATTTTATGCCCACCCCTACGCAAGACCATATAAAGAAACCACAACCCCTTCCCTCATCAATGTGCGACTTAACCCAACTTTATAAAGAATGGTTCCTCCTTCAAACAAATAATGGCACTTGCCACTTGCAATCTTTTGTTGGGAAGGAAGAACCACTATGTCTAGACTTATTAGACTTACTTTGCGGTTAAGTTGTTAAAACTAAAATATGATAAGAGTTGAGCATGTTAAAGAATTTAGTTAGTGTATCGGGAATACACCTATATAGGTTTAGGCCGTATCACTTCTAAAGCCATATGACAGTGATATGAGCATATCCTACTCCACAGAAGGAAGAATACTAGAAAGCAGACAGTGGAATCTTTTATCTCCTTCACTTGTAATTTGAGTTGATGCTCTTCTCATACCCTTTCAAAGAAACGTCACCTGCTAAAAATCAAGTTCTGAGAAAAACATAGAGTTAGAGAGAGAAATCATCCCATCTGTCTAACATTTCAGTTGAGTTTTCTGAATGTTTCCGGAGTCCTTGTTCTGTAAGTTAAGCCTAGTTTACGCAGACGTGAAAGATAGATCAAATTGGGATTTGAACTTTTGGAGTTATGGAAAGAAAAATCTACTTTGCTGCCAGTAACAACTAACAAGTCATTTGAATGCAAAAAATGAGACAGCTTACTGGTGTGATTGGGTTGTAAGAAAGAGGAATTTCATCAGTCAAACACTGATAAAATCATTCAATGCTTCTCTAGCTGGTCTGCCAAGTCTTACAGCTAGCTTTCCAGACATAGGCAACTTGTTCAGGAGATGGGAGGAACAGGGACCAGATTTCTGCGTATTTTGTCTTCCAAAACTCTGATAGTTCTGGAGGTACCCTTATTGTTGCCTTACATGCATTTAGCTAGGAAAATCATGATAATAATCCCTGAAATCATCCAAGATATTGGGTGGACTAATCTGGTTGTAGAACTGAAGCATCCTACAAAGTGGTATGATTGTGTTAGACAGATGCGTATGAGGTGGTTCTGACTCCACAGAACCTGCAACAGAGAGGTCTGTCCTGTGCTATAAGTACTACATTTGTGAAAGAGAGACAGAGATTGCAAATCATCTCTTCCTACACTGCTCTCTGTGGTGTCACAATAATGGCATATGCTCTTCAACATCTTTGTGGTGAAATGAGTTGCTCCAAGGACATTCAAGGAACCCTATTTTGTTGGACAGACAAAGGGTAAGAGGAAGATATGGGGAATCGTTCCAGCTTGCATGTGGTGGGTAGTTTGGAATGAAAGGAATGACAGATGTTTCAAAAGCATAAAGCAAAAATCCACAGGCTGAAGTTACATTACTCAGATGTACCTAATCTTTTGTTTTCCTTCTGATCTTGCTCTATAGAAGGAAGTAAACTCCTCTGATCAAACCAAATGCAATGCTATCAAAAGTATTCCTGAACCTTTTTTTGGCGAGACATTCTCTGAATCAGTTGGTATAGCTCCAGATAAGAGCTCCTTCGTCGCACAATTGAGTATACCTTCTGAAGGTTTATGTAACAACGGAAAGGAGATGATACTGCTCTCTCGAGTTTCAGTTACTGAAGGAAGTGACATTCAACTAGCTCTGATTTGGGAAATGTGCCCCATCATTTCTGAACTTTCCGGCAAGGCAATTTCTTATTATGGGTGATAAAATTTTCTTTATCTCAGGTGACAAATCTTTTGAGCTTGTTAATTTTGGGAGTGATCAAATAAGATGGCTCTCTCTCACTGCGAGAGGAAAACGTTTCTCTAGCAAAATCAGTATCGACGAACACAATCTCAGATGGGTCTGTGATGCTTTAAAACAAGCATCAAGGGGAGTTGGAGATCTTTATAGAAGATGGGTAAGAACACAACAACAATATCTTTACAGGGTGTAGCAGAATTACAATATATACGGCAAATTCGTAAGAATTGAGGTTTCGCGAGGAGGCTCAAAATCGACGGTGATCATTTCGGAGATAAGCTAGAACAAGGGGTGGGTAGATGTTGCTGAGAAGATCTAGGGAAACCTAACTGTTCTGGCCCACCAGTTCCATTGTTAAAATCCTATTTTGCTGCGGCAAATATAGAGAGATGGCCAGAGGTTTCTAAGGAATTATGCATCAAGGCAGTGGAAGGCACACACCCACTTTCCAGAGACCTAGTTGGGACCTTCAACGACCCATTCAACCGAAGCCCAAACCCGGAAACGATTCAAAAATGGTTTGCTACAAGATGGAGAGTAACTGCATGTTTCAGAGTCACCCCCATGGACCATAATCGATTCTTATTCGAGCTTCCTTCCAAACAGGAAGCGGCGAGAATCATAGCTGGGGATTGGTTTTGGAACAGAAGCACTTCTCTCTAACTTGGTGGTCGCCGGACATGGATGCCATCATCACCAGGGAGCAAGTCGAAAGCTTCATGGATCAAAATGTTTGGAATCCCTCTGATGCTTGAACATCAGATACCTTCAAATATCTCGGCGATCTATGTGGTGGCTTCGTCAGAGTAGACGAGGATACGAAGAACAAAACCCATTTCTGCTGGGCTCGACTATGCATCAGAAACTCCGAAAGGATCTTCCGACGAGTTTGAATCTTGAAGTTGATGGATGGAATTTCGAAATCCCGGTGTTGACAGAAATTCGGTCCTCTCTAATACCCACTGGACAATCCTCTGGGTGTGGTACAACAGGGAAGCAGGCGGTAACGGTGTCATCGAGCCAACCGCAGACCTATGAGGTCGCTTCCACTAGTCATTCAAAAACGGAGCACGTGGGCGGGCATAACTAGGGTTGTTCAAAACCGAACCGTAACCGTAAACCGAACCGTAAAAGTAGCTTAATGGATTATTGGTATCCGGTTATCGGATTAACGGTTGGTGAATGGATTGAAATTTTATAATTAACGGTTTATCGTTTGGGGGCGGATTACTTAATTTCCTTATCGGATAAACCGTTAACCGGTTAAAGAATTATTATATTTATATTTTTACCTATTATAAAGCAACTTCTTAGCAGCTTGAGCTTTAACATCATTATAACTTGTTTTTGTGGTAGGAGTAGGCAGATCTAGATAGTTCTTGATACCTTTCTGCTCAAAGAAATCATTTAACTTGGTAACTGAAGCAAAGCTATATCCAGAATTTATGTTAACTGAACTTCTATTACTGGTTATGGATCCCCAATTTGTATTTTAACTTGCTTATTGTAAAAGAATTAAAGAAGAAGAAACTACCATTAACAATGAGAGCTTAATTAGCATACTAAAGTGTGATTGTGATTGGATCATCTATCTATTGTTTACTATCTTGCTCACTTATGTTATTTTTATTGTCTATTTGATTTAGTCGATAAACTGCCTGATAATCGTTTAATCCGATACCAATCCGCCCGATATTTTATAGGGTGGCTAGCGGATTAGTACAGTTACAAGTCGATAACCGATAAGCCGAATCGGTAAGTATAAGTATCTGCCCGATAAGCAGCCCTAGGCATAACTTTATTTCAAAAGCTCCGTAGCACTTAATTGCTCATGGATCGACCCGATCCACAAATGTTATTGCTGAAGGAAAGACTTTTAAAGGGCCAGTATATTTGGTCTGAACAATGGATACTAGGGGCAAGTGCACATATACCATTCTTTGGTTTGCTATTCAAAGACTAACCAGTACTTATTTTGTCCTGAAATTTTAAACCTAATTTTCTTAATTTCAGGACAATTCAATACATTTTTGTCCTAAAAAATCAAGATTCAGGACACACTTGCTAATTCCTAAATAGCAGTCCTTTAGAGTGGCTATCTGGTGTCATTTCTACTGGATACTACACTAAAGGCCCAAAGAAGAAGAAAAATGAGAAAATTCGAAAGAAGCCCAGCCTAGTTTCTGAATAGAGGAGAACCGGGCACTATTAGACCCATGTCTGCTAAGGGACTTTTCGATGCAAGCTGATATAAGTTTTGACCCTCTCTTGGTGGAAATTAATGCTTCAATTTATGGGGCTACTGACTCAATTGGAGAGATCCAATCCCAAGTTGATGAAGCTAACAGTCCTCATCCCTCAGTGCAACCTCGTCAGATCATGGATGTTCAGAGGGTTAGTGAATCAAAGTCCGAATTTTTCTCCTGCTCTCTCAATGAATTTTTCCCCCTTATCATGGTATGATAGACAAGATTTACGCATGCAATTAGTAGGTACACCCATTATGGTAGTAAGTTCAAGATGGACAAAGATGGCGATGATTGAAAGCGTATAAAACTTTCGGGGTGAATGTAGCAGGTTTTGAAAACGAAATCTGGGCATTATCCTAAGAATGGAAGAGAAAGAAGACAATTCAACTAAAACAACAAGCAAATGCAATGTCAGAATCCAAAAAATGAAAGAACAAAGGGGAAATAGAACTCAGGAAATTGATGTGGGACTCCAGGAGGGCAGTGAGAAGAAGGTAAGGGGTAGCTCGCAAAAAGCTCATTCCAGATGAAAGTCAACATACTAAGTTGGAATGTACAGGGTCTTAATAATAAAACTAAGAGAAGTACTTTGAAAGCTCTTATTCATAATGGGGGTGGGATATCATATGCTTACAGGAGACTAAAATCGAGCAATGGGACAATTCTTTGATCAAGCACATATGGGGGAATAGGTGGGCTGAGTGGATAGATTTGAAGGCTTGTAGAACCAAAGGGGGAACACTAATCATGTGGGACAGAAGGGTTTGGCAGTGTGTTGATTCTCAACCTGGACTATTCTCTATTTCGTGCAACTTTGAAAGCTTAACAGAAGATTTTCAGTGGGTATTCGCTGGGGTCTATGGCCCTCACTCCAACCCAGATTTATCCAAGCCCCAAGAATTGATAGGTTTCTGATTTCCTCATAGTGGAGTGATGAATTCAAGGAGATAAAACAAATAGCTATGCGTAGGGTATTTTCAGATCAAAAACCAATTATTCTCGAAAGTGGAGACTGGGAAGCCACAGCACATATTTCAAATTTGAGACATGTGGTTACAAGTAGATGGCTTTATAGATATGGTCAAAGGGTGGTGGAATTCATAAACGGTTACTAGTTCTCTAGATTTCATCCTCACTTTGAAGCTAAGAAGCCTAAAGAAAGATATCACGGGATGGAACAGGGAAGTCTTTGGTAAGGCAGAGATTAAAAGGAATAAAGCTCTTGCAGAACTGGAATTTCTAGAGCGGATAACTGATCACTGAGCCCTGACCTCAGATGAAAAATTGAAAACATTCAGCTTGAGGTGAGAAGTCCAACAAATTGCTATAGCAGAAGAAATGCCAGGCGACAAAAATCTAGCTACTTATGGTTGAAAGAGGGAGACGAAAACACAAAATATTTTCAAAGAATAGCCAACTCACATAGAAAGCAACTGTATCGATAGACTCAAAGTGGGGGATGATATAATTGAAGACAAGGTGCATATTAGGGATGAAATCTTGCCATACTACCAAGAATTGAACAAAGAAGCAGAACCATGGAGACATTCAAGTCTTTAAGGAGCTGTCCGCACTAAATGCAGAGGAAAGTGAAGATCTGGAATCACCATTTGATGAAGTAGAAGTCTTTGCAGCCATGAACCCTTGTGCCCCAGACAAAGCACCTGGTCTAGTTGGTTGTACTGTGGGTTTTTTTCAAAAAAGCATGTCAAGTCAGACATTTTGAATGCCCTCAATTTCTTTTATCAAAACTGCCAAATGGTGAGATCTAGTAATGCATCATTCATTGCTCTCATCCCTAAAAGGAAAGGAGCAATTGAGCTTAGAGACTTCAGGCCTATTAGTCTAATGGGCAGCGTTTAAAAGCTAGTTGCTGGTCAACACAGTGCATTCATGAAAAATAGGCAAATTACAGATGCCTATCGGATTGCTAGTGAGGTCTTAAACCGGAGAATAAAGAGTGGGGAAACTAGAATGATGACAACTTACTCGTCCAGTGATTCCGAGCCTACCCATATAAATGACGTCAAATTCTGACAACTTTTATTTTCTCCGGCATGAACAGTGATTTCCCGTTGTGAATAGTAATTCTATTTTCTGATGGTGTTTTAGAACCTATTTTGTAGTGTGGAGTTCGACTTAGTCTCACAATTTTCAAATTTTTCCGGCGATCTTTCGGCCAATTTCTGCTTATCAACAACCACTTAGTTTTGTTGCTCAGGGGGAGTCTAGTGGTCTTGTATATCGAATGATCAGCTTGCAGTATTTTCATCAAGTCCCTCGCTGGTCCTTGTATGTCCTCGTATTATTTACATATGTAACAAGCTTGGTACATATGATTTGTATGCACCGGCTTGAGGGGAAGTGTTAGAGAGTTATGTGTAAATAGTTCTAGTCCCATATGTTGTAGGAGTAGAATATGTCCAAGTCTATCATTGTTAAAATTATAGTTTTTTCTGCCGTGCATTCTCACAACAATGGATACAAGGCAGAAATCCTGCAAATGCAGTAACTGTATCTCATCTACTATATGCAGATGATACACTAATTATCCGTGGAGCAGAGAGAGCTCAAGTAACCAACCTCAACCTTGCTCTCTTGATCTTTGAAGCTATTTTTGATTTGCACATTAATATGCCCAAGAGTGTAATTTATCCGGCAATGAGGTTCCCAATCTAGAAGAGCTTGCAGATATCCTGTGTTGCAAAATAGGATCCTTTCCTACAACTTACCTAGGTTTACCCTTGGGAGCCAAATTAAAATCAGTTGGTATCTGGAATGGAGTAATTGAAAAACTGGAGAAAAGGCTGGCAACCTAGCAAATGCAGTACCTCTCCATGGGTGGCAGACTCACATTGAGCAACAGTGTTCTTGACAGCATCCCCACTTATTGCATGTCATCATATCCCATGCCAAGTGCAAATATGCAACAGATAGACAGGCTGAGGAGGAAGTTCCTTTGGGAAGAAAACAACTCAACTCACAAATACTCACTAGTGAATTGGACCAAAGTAACCTAACCTAAGTCACAAAGGGGACTTGGAATCAGGAATCTAAAACATCACAACAAAAGCATGCTAATGAAATGGTTGTAGAGATATGGGCAAAATAAGGAATGATACTGGAAGAGAGTCATAGGTGCTAAGTATGGAGTTCAAAATCACTTGTGTACCTGGAAATGCACAACTTCTCATGGAGTTGGGATCTGGAAACATCAGCAGCTATCACAACATATCACGGCCCGCGCGCAACCGAAATATCTAAGTCAAGCAAACCTACTTGATGCCTTCCACCTAACCTTACCCATGAATAATGTGAAGATAACTGTCAAGAGTTAGGCAAACGAGGGAATAACATGTACAACACCGATTTCCAAAATATTACAAGTTTACGGTTAAAAGTGGAAACATGTTTGATACTTACAACATTTTTAGTCTGCTACCCCAATCAAAATACAGCTCATACCATATCTACGGAGCCTCTAAATGAAGCAAAGAGTAATATGAAAGTGCCGGCGACAAGGCCTCGGCTGCACCTCAAAACATAATATGCAATATCAAATGACATAAGGCCCGAAACAGAATAGGGCTCACAAAAATCCGCTGAGTAGAGTGTAAGCTGCTAGTGAGGATCAAAGCCGCCTGCTAAGGAACCACCTTCATCCATTAAAGATGTAGCGCTCCTGGCAAAAGAGACGTTGGTACATATGTAAAGTTAAATACTCTCTCATGGAATAGAGAACCAACATAAAAGAGAGAAACGTAGAATCAATAAGAAACTCAAGTAACATTAAAATGCCAAGTTAAGAGCAAGGTAAATCCACAAGTAAATAATAATGTTTAGAGTTGGAAGATCTTCGGCACCGATATACTATCATGCTTATGGCATGGGGACTGATCTCCGCCCGATCGGCTAAGCCTTCTCACCCCAGTTTGTGCCGGTGGACATAGAAACACAACATGACCACCGTATGCGCGGCATGGTGTCCGATCACCGCGTCGGCTAAGCTGTCTCACTACAATGCCGTGTGGGTCGACATGGTCCCTTGCTAGTTATCACCTCATCCCAATTAAGAGAAATAATCTCAACACATCAACACAAGAATTTATCCCTCAATTAATCCTACACCGACACGAGTAGTTTCGGGTTTAGGTCATTTCAACCCACCTTTCCTCGGTTCGATCCTCCCATAAACATTTGTCATATATAGAGAGTTACAATTCATTTCATAGACTTTTTCAATCTCTTTCACTTCATTGACACTCTTGGCCATACATGTAAATCATTGTTCTTGGCACGATGGCCACATTTCAATTATTTCATACTCTCATTCTTTCATCTTCAAGGATCATCAACATAAGTTATCAACATAAAGAGCATTTTGAAATTAAGACTTTAAATATATGTCAACAAAACTAGTCTTAAACACATTAAGTTTTCTTTCCAAAGTAGAGCACAATAAATTTGCAATAGAAACATGAGTTTAAGTCATAGCATTTGATACCTCAATCATACGTGAATATTTTCCCGAAGAAGAGCATAATATGATAGGAGCAATTGGAACACATTTTGCGTATATAACTTTCGACACAATGCTCATTTGGGATAGCTCATATTATTGGGAATAGTTCGGAGCATTAGAAATAAGAGCTTGGACAAACCACGCTTGAAGCTTGCAAGAATTTCATGGAATTTGATTCTACAAGAGGAGTTTAGCCAACATTCCTCGATTGAGCTTTTGTTAGAGTTAATATAATGTTCCACTACCGTTGGCAACGTTAATCTATAGAAACATGATCAAATTGGACCATTATTAGGAAAGGGCTCATAGCTTTCAGCTCTCTTAGGCATTTCATCAAATATTAAGTATGTAAATTTGACTACAAGGTTTCAGTGGTGAAATTCCTTCATCCCACCACCAATAGTTCACCAATATTAGTTCCCACCACCTTTATTGGTACATGCATGCACAAAGACCGACCCCCACTCTCAAAAATCATACTTCCCATTACCCATTTTCAGCCCAATTTCGAAATTGAGAGCTAGGAAGTAGAATCTTACCTCTTAGAAGGAGATCTTGTGAGTTCTTCCCTTGAATTCCCCAGGCTTGATCAAGGAGTGGAGTGCTGGAGTGATGGAGCTTCCTTCTCTCTTTAACCAGCTCTCACTTCTCTCTAAAATGCCAGATTTTTGCCTTCAAAACGACCCAATGGCTTTTAATCAAAATGGGGTTGAGTTATAAAATACACAAAATGGACCCTCCGAACCCGACTCTGCGATCGCAAAGTACACCGCAGAATAGGTCTGCGGTTCACAAAAGGGACCGCGAAATTGACCTCCAAAATTGGGCTGGTTTGTTCAAGTCTGCAGCAAGTCTGCAGGTCCGCGGATCAGTTATGCGGCTGCATAATGCACTATGAAATCTCCCTCCGTAATTTCTCATGCTGATTCTGTGACGGATGTGCGGCCTGCGAAACGGTTATGCGGTCGCATAATGGACCGCAAAATGACCTTCAAAATTGAGCTTCTCCTAGTCAACTTCGCGACGATTCTGCGGTCCGCGGAACAGTTCTGCGGTCGCATAATGGAACGCAGAAACGCCATGTTGTGCAAAAATTTTCCACCAACTCCTCAATGCATTGCTCAATCCCAAAAGTCTGTACATGAGCCTACCTCGGCACCATAAGACCTCAGATTCATGGCGAAATTTCACGGGGCTTTACATAATGGTCTACATGTCAGATTTTGGGAGGACAGATGGCTTGGCAACACTACTCTAAAGGACTCGTATCCAGGGTTATCAGATAGCCAGCAATCAGAAGGCTAATGTGGGTCAATATAGGGAGGGCAACAACTGGACTCCTTTATTCTGAAGAAACTTACAGGATTGGGAAATCAATGATCTTCTCACACTCTTAGATTCTGGGAGGCTGAAGTACTAGCGAGCATCAAACCGATAAAATGCTATGGGGAAGATCTAAGGAACTGAAGTTTACTGTCAAAGATGGTTACAACCACTTGTGCTCACAACATTGCATGCTAGAGGACTGACCTTGGAAACATGTCTGGAGAATTAGGCAACCACTAAAAGTAGCTTGTTCACATGGACAACTCTTAATGAAGCATGCTTAACACAGGAAAATCTCAGTAGAAAGGCGTTGTCCTAGTCAACAGATGCTACATGTGTCACCAAAACTCTGAGAATGTCAGTCACTTGTTTTTGCACTGCCCAGTTGCAAATGCTATTTGGAATTTCTTCTTAGCCATTTTGGACTGCATTGTCATGCCTAATTCAATCAGAGACGCATTTGTTAGCCGGTGCTTTTTGGGAGGTGACAAAACCATCAAAAGAATCTGGAGAATGGTCCCAGCAGTAATTTTGTGGTGCTTATGGAATGAAAGGAATCACAGATATTTTGACGGAATCTCAACTCCAACCCACACTGTGAAAGCTAGATGCCTAGTTGGTTTATTCAGTTTGAACTTTCACTCCCCTGTAAACAGAGTTTGATAAATTTATGGATTTTGTTAGCTCCCTGATACTACCATAGATGTGGTTTGGAGCTAGCCTTTTTGCTGTTTACATTTTTTTTGATCTGTTAGCTCCTTGTAGGATTTGTCTGGAGCTGGCATTTAATTCCTTTTGTAATTCTGCATCTTCTTGATGCCTTTTCTAATACAATTTACTTAATAAAAAAATAAATAAAATCTACAGGCTGAAATATAACAGTGGCATTTTGTATTAAATGCAAAGCTTAACTATATGAGCAGTTGATTATTATTTCTTAGTTACCTCACAGACTGGACTAGATAGGAACTAACTTTTTGTAAGTTGTATCTCACAGCACTATCTTAGTGCTGCTTTGATCAATAATTTGTTCTTAATTATTAAAAAGGAAAAACACACCTGTTTCACATGGTGACAAATAAGCTAAGTTGGAAGCAACTCTTTATCCTTTTGAATATAACGGATAATCTGGATGCATTACTTTGGTGGATGGCAAAAGCAGGCTATAGTTCTTGCTACGTGTCAATGAAACTATCTTTTTCCAATCACTATACCAGCATATAAAACTTGTTAAAATAACTGCTTGAGAGATCCTTATAAAAGGCGATTTTTATAGAGATAAGACCTTTCTAGGTTTTGGTCGATTTTCTTGTGGAAAATTTTAACCTTTCATTAACATCTAATTTAATCATGCAGGAAGATGGTATTAACCTACTATCCATCATCAAAGGTACTGGCAAATATCGTCATTCAAGGAGGCATGATTATGTCATGGATTTTCTTCCTCCAAGTATGTCAGAGTTCAAGAAGGCAATCGACAACAATAGGTAATTGAGTATAGCACTAAGTTCTATCCTCTTAGTAACGGATGGACGCATGCAAGCACTTGCTTGCGGGAAATATTTGAGTATACAATTACCCTTTTCTCTTCTTTTTTTCCCTTTTATTCTTCCTTGTTTATTATTATTTTTTCCTTTTTGATCTAATTTCTTATTCTCATTATCTTCACCAAACGGAATTACTAAATAACTTAGAAATATAGATATTACTGCTATGGATGGTTCGATACTGAATAAACAAGTATCTCCTATAGATGGAATAAGGTTCTCTTGCAAAAGTAGTTTTGTCCCATCTGCTAGAGCTTGATTAATTCCTAAAGGGCCAGCATATTCAATTGTATTCCTGATATTTCTCTTTCTAACCAAACAATTCTTAGTACGCCTATTATGATTCCTAATACAAGAATCAAATAGGGACAAGCAGGGCCGGCTTAAGCACTTTTGTCGCCTAAAGCCAAAATTTATTTGGAGGCCTTAAATTTAAAAAATGAAAAAAAACTTTTTCCCAAAAACTTTCTACTCCATTATTTTAGTTTTTTGAGATGCACAAGTATTAATAATTTTCTTGTTATCGATTTGTTCTAATAATCTTTTTCGAATGATAAAATAGCCAACTCATTTAATCTTTCTTGAGAATTATTGATCTTAGGTAAAATTTTGTCAATTTTGATATTAAAAAATTTCTTTCTGTTAAGATAACTGTCATACGAACAATTAACATTATTTTATAAGAAATATAAGCATTTAGAAAAGAATCAAATCTTTTTATTTGATTGAATACATCGATTAGAGTATTATTTTTTACTTGTACTATTTTGTTAATAATTTTAATTTAAAAATAAGACTAAATCATCAATGTTAGAGTGACTACTATATTTTAAGGAACATTCAAGGTTAAAAACAGTAATTTTTTTTTAATCTCGCAATCTTATGATCTCAAATGTTACCACTAAAATGTTTAAATTGAACTTTTAAACTCTTGGAGAAAAAATTAAGAAAGAAATATAAAGAAAGTATGTAATCTTACCAGAGAATGAAAAAGAAAGATTGTGACTTGGATAAAATGAGAAAGAGAATGAAACAATTTACAATTATTCCTTCTTTACATAATAATCATTCTGATATTGACGGTTTAACACAATGCAACAAAATTATCTTTTCTTTTATGTGGAAATATTTACTTTTCTACCAAAAGTACTCAATATATTTTTTAAAGAATATAAATCTATTATTACTAAAAAATGGGGCCCATCAAATTTGGAGGCCTAAAGCAAGTGTTTTACTTGCTTCACCATGGAGCCGGCACCGGGGACAAGCATCCATATGATCCCATTGACTTCTTTTAAGGATCCCAATTTGGTAAAAGAATTGATAGTCTCTATTTCTGTTGCATCAATTATCATTTCAACGATCAACTTCTCCCATAATGATATCCGGGAGGTCTTTGGAGAAATAACTATGGTTGGTCATTTCACCAAACAAAGGTAACATGATAAGGGTCAATCAAATTAGAGCTTAAGGTTAAATTTTAGAGGAAGGTTTTTCATGAATCAGACCTAATAGGACCACAATGCTCAAGTACAGGTTCCACTCCCCTGTCCACTGCACAAGAGATATCACATCTCAAGCATTATGTTACTTTCTCATCCTTGAGCAATGAAGACATAGTCAGAAGCAAATAACTCAACAGTAAAGGATGAATTTGTTTGCTGCTTTGTATTACCACTAAAATAACACGTCTCGGAGAATCCCTGAATGTCAAGCTAGACCTTGATGAAATTATGATTTGTTTTTAGTTCAGTATCCTCCAAGGGAAAAATGTAAAACTTAGAGGGCTCAGCTACAACTATATATAAGTATATCAGTGTTTGTGAGGATTGAGGTTGAAACAATAGAAACCAATCTTGAGGATTGCAGGAAGCGATGACTGAAAATAACAAAACCTTTCTTGGAGGATTGCACTACTCTCCTTTATTCATGTGTCATTTCCTTTTGTCATCACTTAACGTAGCACCAATAAACAAAAGTGACTTATATAACCATTCCAATAATCTATAGGTGTTCTGACATCTTCTTTTCCGTATAATTTTCTCTCATTTTCCATCTTTTAATCCCTATACCTTTTTGTTTTATCTGATTTATTGGATAAGATTAACTCTTCACTTTGTTCTCTTCCTTGTGATTACACTGGTGGTTCCGCTTTGCCACTTTTTTAGATGAAAGCATTCTTGGAATATGTGGGTTCTATTCTCTCAACTTTTCTGATCAAGGATTTTAGTGGAGAATGTTACTGGGACAGTATTTGTAGTTTGCTGAAGATACAACATTTTTTAGTTCGTTCAGAAATGGAACTCCATTGTTTCCTATTTTCCTATTATAGTATTAACAAATGTACAAGTTAATGTTTTCATGGCAAAGTAGAGAGTCATGGCAAGGATGTTAAAAGAATATAGTTTCATACAGCAAACATATTTGTATGCCTTGTCCAAATTAGAAAATGAGAAGAATATATGTACAATAGCCCTTGTAAGGTGTAAGCAGCCCAATCACAGGGGAGAAAAACCTACCTGTCAAAAAGTAGCAGAGTAGAAAAGAAGATTTTTTTTATATTATCATTATTCAATCAAATTAGAGTTTTCATCAATAAATAGGTAAGTGAGAGATAAGATCTTCTCAGCAACTGTCATATCCTATTCAAATTTGAATTTAAACAAAAAACAAATCCAAACTTATCCTTATCATCCTATCTTTCTCTTTTTATCAACAAATCTTAACTCGGGCTTATTAACAAATCCTAAATATCCGTACTAGCAAACCTATCTTATCCTTACCTTTAACTAACTTCTAACTTTCGTCAATCCCTCAAGAGTCTCATATATATCTATCATACCCAGCTTGGTTGTCAGAACTTTAATTGTGGTCTTAGGAATACTTCGGTTAGGATGGTAGCTTTACTGGGGAACGCCCATGACAGTGGACAAGCTTATGAGGGCCGGTAAAAGAGGACTAACAGGCTTCTAGGTTGGCAAGCTTTTCAGGAAGGGGTCATAAGACATCTTAGGTAAATTTTACATGGGTAGAATTCAATCTCTAGTTGCTCATTTTTCATGAAGAACAAAGTTTTTCTGGAGTGCCTTTAAATACTTCTAGATCTGGTAGAATACTTCAATATTCTTCATAGTGCATGAATTGTCTTACTAATAGGAAGGCTCTATCTGGTCAAGTGTGAGATAAATAGATGAGTTTACTAACTAGTTTCTACTCTTTTGTAGCATAAAAAAGATTCATTTTTTAGCATCTTTAAGCTTCTGGTTTGGCTCTATTGGTGTCTTGATTGGTATACACACACTCATGCCTGTTTCTTTAAGGGTATCAAGTATGTACTTAGCTTATGGGACCACAATTCTTTTCTTTGTCCAAGCAACCACCATTTCAACAGTAACCCCAAATCTGTTGATTTAGATTCTAATGCATCCAATTTATCTATCTTATTGATATCATATCTGTGACGCCCATGACAGAGGCAGGGTGACAGGCGAGTCACATAGAAAGATTGGCAGACTTCTAGATTGGCAAGCTAACAGGTGCATATGACACCTTAGGCAAAATTCCACATTAACAAGGGAGAAAAGTAAAATGTTATATAAGATAGAGCAAGAGTTCACATGGTACGCGTGTTTGTTGGCTCGATGATGGCGCAACCCAAGGGACAACTTGGTAACGTCTGTTGGTCCAAAGCAGGCAATACATGCCATGGCTTGGACTATGACAAATATGGCATCAAAGTCGGACTCTCATAGTACGATGATGGAGCAAATCTCAACGAGAACGCTGAGTCCCTAAAAGAGAGTGGATCTGACGCCTATGACAAATGACTGAGCTAATGTGAGAGGACTGGCGAGCTTCTAGGCTGGAAGGCTTCGGAAGAAAGGATGCACATGACACCTTAGACAATCCCATGTCAGAAAATGAGAGCTCCCATGTCAGAAAATGAGAGTAATGAAGTAATATACATCCGATTTTAGGAATTCATTGAATCATGAAGTTGCTTCACACCTGACGATATCGAGGGAACGAAAACTTGTCCTTAAGAAAAGAGAAAAGAATTGGAACGGGAGAGGATGGTCATTGAGAAAGATGCCTTAACAGGTTGGTCATCTGTCAGGACAAGAATGTGAGTTCTTCTTATTATTGGTGAGCCAGCGCCCTCTTTCTGTCCTGACTCATAATAAACTCGATGGTCAACCCTTTCTTCGGCTTGAGAGGTTGCATTTCAAGTTAAGCAAACTTCAACTATCTGTCATATTAATATTACATCCATCTCCATATAGAAGTGTTGGAAAAAAAGCTATCTGAGAAGCAGAGGTAAACTATAAACTTCATCGCTCTCTCCCTCAGGGAATTTTTCCAGAGCTGAATCATGAGTGTACTTCTGTCAGAGCAGAATCACGTGTGTACTTGGCGTATAATGGCCATTTACTTCCATTTGTTTTCATCCTATCAACTATCAAGCCAATAATAGACCCCGTAGCGGTTTCAATGACTGATAGGAATAGTAATAAAGGCTTTCTGACGTTCTAGGCACTAGAATGAAGGTATTCCTTACACTCAAAAGCAAAACAAAAGAGAAAAATCACCCAAAAGAACATCTAAGCAAGTGTAGCCGCAATAGCACCAGTTTTATATATCTATTGGCTTTAGCTTTGTTTTTAAAAGGTTGATTTCTTTTGTTGGATTAAGTTCGATCATTGACAAGGTTCAAATAAATGGTGGCCATTAAAGGAGTAGATGTTAGGCACACGGGGAAGACTCTGACTGTGCTTTGGCACTAGCCCTGGGCGTGGATTCTTCTTTGATTGAAGGAATAAGTTCGCATGATATGTGTACTTTTCAGGTTCGATGATAGCATCGCCCAATGGAAAAATTCGTGAGGCTTGTTGAGCCAAAGTAAATGATAAGTGCTATGGGCTTGGGTTGTAAAATAGTATTAGAGCTGGACTCCCGTAGTACAATTATGGACCTAAACTTAGTGAAGACGCTGAGTCCCTAAAGGGGGTGTATGTTATGTCCGTGACAGTTGGCAGGATGATGAGGGTAGATGACAGAGAAGGACTAGGAGGCTTCTAAAGGACTAGGAGGCTTCTACGCTGCAAGCTTTTGAAGAAGGATGTACATGATATAGGACATAACACAAGTTCGCATGGTGTGCGTGCTTATAGGCTCAATCATAGCATAGCCTAAGGGACAAATTTGTGAGGTCTATTACCAGAGCAGACAATACGTGCCATGGGCTTCTTCAATGACAATCTCTAATACAGTATGATATCATGAACATGGATGATCAAAACATCAACTTCCCTTGAAACAACAACAACTACGCTTCGGTCCCAAGCAAGTTGGATAGTGAGAACCTTATAAAAGAATAGTTTGTTGGCCTTTGAGAACACTGTTTCTTTATTGACCTTGTAGATTTCTTGAACCAAGTTCTAGGTGATTGTTTGAGACCATACAAGAAATTTCTTAGTTTACATTTTTAAGAATCATACCTTTTATCAAAGCAAAGTGGACAATCCATGTATACTTCCTCTTCAAGATCCATTAAGGAATACCTTATATTGAGTTTGTCAGATGTGCAAATGCCTTTGTGCAGTTTATGCCATAGGTTTGTGTAAACCCTTCTATTACCAATTGTGTTACGTACTTCTCTAAAATTGAATTATAGTGAAGAATTATCAACATACCATAGTCTTCTTTTCTTTATGAAAGTACCACATCTCATGTCTTATTCTTTTGAAGCGCATTCATCTTCTCAAAGATAGTTTCCTTCAATTATGGACCTTTTAAAACGTCCTTTACTTTTTTTGGTATTTCTATAATAAATAGCTGTGAGGTGAATGAACGAAATAAGCATGATTTCTTTTAAAAAAAGGGCCAAAACTTTGCATGATTTATTGGATATGGTCTAAAAATGCCCTCTGCTCATGATCAGAACGGTGAATTATTAATGAAATTTTGTCGGCTCTTTGTAAATTCCTTGGTTCGGACCAAAGAAGTAATGTCACTCGTTCATTATTGAATTGACTAGACCTTAAATAACCTCACCGTTATTTTCTGGTTCAAATATACCCGTGAACAATTAAAAGGGTCTAAATATGTCCCTTGCACTAACGGTGGAAGCCATGTGGGGGTATATTTGGACAATTACATTTGTTCAAGGGCATGCTTCAAATTAATTTGTTGCTGTTGGAATTAATGCATTTCTTGGAGATTGTCCTTGACCTTGACATTTATGTTTTCTAGGAGTCTGTTATAATTTCAAGAGTATTATTTGGTTATTCAATATTATCTCTTAGTTTTCAAGAAGTCTTTTAGAAAGTTGTGATGCATGTATCTTGTTAGTTGTTCTAGACTCTTGAATTGTTCTTTTGAATAGTACAAATGGGGATGTATTTGGTAGTTGTAATCATATCAAGTAGCCTTAAGTAGCCTAATACACCTTGAGCATTCTCTAAGAAAAGTATGATCTTCCTGTTATTTCCTACAAATTGGTATCAAAAGCAGGTTTTGATCTTAATTTGGGGTTGGATGAAGAAAAATCATGGCATCCAACAAAAAAGAGGGTGCGGATTTTTCAGTTGTTCTTACTCTATTTTTTGATGGAAATTGCTTTGAATAGTGGAAGATTAGAATGAGAACTTAACTCAAAGTTGAAGGTTTGTAGAATATTGTTGCAAATGTCTATGAAGAGCCAGAAGACGATGGTGCCCTTTTAGTAGCAGAGGTGAAAAACTTTGAGGATATTTGTCTCAATAGCATTTTTTTGGCCTAAAATTGCTATATGTGATACTGCAAAGCAACCTTGGGAATCTCTGAAAGCTGAGGTGTATGGTGATGAAGAGGTACGCACTATCAATCTTCAAACTCTTGAAAGGGAGTTTAGTGTGAAGATGATAGAATATGAAAAAATAGGTGAATAGTGCACAAGAGTCATGAATATTGTCAGTGAAATGAGAAATCATGGTGATAAAATTTCTAACCAACAAGTTGTGGAAAGAATTCTAATTAGTGTTACATAAAAATATGAGTGTATTGTTGCTATCACTGAGGAGACGAAACATCTTTTTGAGCTTTCTATCAAAGAGCTAGTTGAATCGTTTCGTGCAAATGAGAAGCAAAGAATTTTCTATGTAAATCAACCTGAAAAGACTGCTTTCCATTCTAGAATCAATGAGAATTCCCAAAAATTCTCAAAGAAGTATAATAAAAAAAGAAGCAAGATCGTGATGACTCCACCAAGAAGGATGAAGAAAAAGATGAGAAGAATACTAGTTTTTGTAAAATTTGCAAAAAAAAAAAAAAAAAAAAAAAAAAAACTAACCATAATACTGAAAAATGTGGGCACAAAGGCAAGCCCCAATGTAACTTTTGTAAAAAGTTTAGCCACATTGAGAAAGCTTGCAGAAACAAGCAATAGGAGCAAGCAAACTTTTGTGAGGAAAAAGAGGAAGAAAAAGAAGAGAACCCTTTCTACGCTTCTCTATTTGATATTTCGAAAGAAAATAATGAATGGTATGTCGACAACGGTTGTTCTGATCACATGTGTGGAGACGAAAAGGTTTTCCTCTCAATTAATCCCAACATCATTTCTAAAGTGAGAATGGAAAATGAAGCCTTAGTTGATGCCAAAGATAAAGGTATAATTTGGATCAACACAAAAATGAGCGGTAAGCAAATTCATGATTTTCTTTATGTTCTTGACTTGGAACAAAATTTGCTTAGTGTTAACCAGCTCATGGAAAATGGTTGTTCTTTTGTTTAGGAATAATTGTTGTAGAATTTATGATAAAAATGAGCCGAATCAAGTCATTCTTGAAGTGAAGATGCTAAAAAGAAACTTTCATTTACAATTTCATTACAATGTATTAAAAAATAAATGTGCAGATGATTTCTGGATTTGGCACAAAAAATTTTGTCACTTGAATTTTCAGGGATTTAAGCTTCTCAAACAAAATGGCGTGGTGCAAAGCCTTCGTGAAATATAGACCGAGATATATCCATGTGAAAGTTGTATTTTGCGAAAGTAACATAGAAAAAGCCATTTCCAAAAGGAAAGTCTTGGAGAGCAAGTGCTCCATTGGAACTAATCCTATACAGGCACTGCCAATGAAGACTCCATCTTTGGTAAGTCAAAGGTACTTTTTAATTTTTATTGATGATCTTATAAGAATGATTTGGGTTTATTTCTTGAAAGAAAAATTAGAAATATTCTCTACTTTCAAGAGATTTAAAGCTTTTGTTAGGAAGCAATAGGGTTGCAATATCAAAACCATCCACGGTGATAGAGGAGGTAGATACACAAGTCGAGAATATAAAGAATACTGCAAAGATGAAGGCGTTTGGAAACAACTTACGGCAGGGTACACTCCTCAACAAAAATGGTGTATCTGAAAGGAAGAATAGAACCATTATCGAAATGGGTAGAACAATGATGAATGAGAAAGGATTGCCAAAACGTTTTTGGGCAGAAATAGTACATACAGTAGTATACATCCTCAATAAGTGCCTGACAAAGGATTGAAGGATAAGACACCAGCTGAAGCTTGGAAAGTAAAATCTTTTGTAAGTCATTTCAAAAATTTTGGGTGTATTTTAATGCTCATGTACCCGCTAAACAAAGAACAAAGTTTGATGGAAAGAGCCAAAAATACATGTTTCTTGTTTATAGTGATGTTACAAGAGGATATAGGCTTCTCAATATAAAAACTAACAAACTTGTTAGTAGAGATGTTATTTTTATCAAAAAACAACATGGAATTGGAAAGATTTCTATCTTTTCTCTGGAGGTGCCAAGTCAAGAGGAGGAAATGTCTCTTAAGGGGGAGAAATCTCAGATCCAGAAGATGAAGAACCAACCTCAAAGAGGAACAAGAATATTGAGTGGCATCTACCGAAGATGCAACTTTTCTTGCATTGAGCCAGAAAATTATGAGAAGAAAATAAACCATGATGTTTGGAAGGAAGCCATGAGAAGAAATCCGGATGATTGAGACTAACAACACTTGGGAGCTTGTTGATGTATCCAAAGAAAGAGAGATTGTAAGTCTAAAATACAACAACAACAACATATCCAGTATAATCCCACGGGTGGGATCTAGGGAGGGTAGAGTGTACGCAGACCTTACCCCTATCTGTAGAGGTAGAGAGGCTGTTTCCGATAGACCCTCGGCTCAAGAAAACGTGGAAAGGAAGAATAGGGGAGGAGAAGAAGAGGAAATAGGGGGGAGAAAGAAGGAAAAGGGAGGCAAAAGACAATAAGCAAAGAGGAGAAAAAGTAGCATCAAATAGTAACCATCAGGGAGCAACAATATCCAGTAAAAGGAGAGAAAAAGTAGCATCAAATATTAATAATCATGGAGCAACAATCCTAGTAGCAATTTTAAAAAACAATTGACGTGGTTGCTAAGTACCAAATGTAATAACAAACTAGAAGGAAGTAACTTTCAACCCACAACAAAGAATATTACTAGTACTACTGGTAAATCTAGGAGAAACTCACAACTACCTATCTACCCACCACCTTAATCCTCGACCTCTTCACCTTCCTATCGCTAGTCATGTCCTCGGTTAGATGAAGCACCGACATATCCTGCCTAATCACCTCTCCCGAATACTTCTTTGGCCGACCCTTGCCCTTCCTCAAGTCCGCCATGGTCAACCTTTCATACCTCCTGACCGGGGCATCTATGTCTCTCCTCTTCACATGCCCAAACCATCGCAGCCTCGGTTCCCGCAACTTGGCTTCCACGGATACCGCTCCCACCTTGTCCTTAATAACTTCATTCCTGATCTTGACTTTCCTGGTATGTCCATACATCCATCTCAACATCCTCATTTCTGTTATGCTCATCTTTTGGACATGAGCTTTCTTGACGGGCCAACACTCAGCTTCATACAACATAGCCGGTCTAACCACCACCCTGTAGAATTTGCCCTTAAGTCTAGGCGGCACATTCTTATCACATAAAACCCCCGAAGCTGGCTTCCATCGTAAGTCTAAAATAGATTCACAAAATCAAACTCAATCAAGAAGAAAAAATTCAAAAGCACAAAGCAAGGTTGATTGCTAGAGGTTTCATGCAAAAACTAAGTGTTGATTTCTATGACACTTTTTCTGTAGTTGCAAGACTTTGAGACAATAAAAACCTTGATTGTTGTTACTGTACACAAGAAATAGGAGATTTTTCAACTTGATGTTAAGTCTGCATTTCTAAATGGAAAACTTGAAGAAGAAATTTATGTTGAGCAACCTCAAGGGTTTTTTGTTTAAGGGGAGAAGAGAAGGTGTACAAGCTAAATGTGTCTCTTTATGGGCAAAAGCAAGCACCAAGAGCCTAGTACAATGAAATTGATGCATACTTTCTAAAAAATAATTTTTTAGAGAAGTTAAAAGTGAAGCCACCTTGTATGTGAAGCAAGAACATGACAACATATAATTGTTTGCCTCTATATGGATGATTTGATTTTTAAAGGAAATGATTTGAAGATGATGCCGAAATTCAAGCAAGATATGATGGAGACCTATAAAATGAGTGATCTTGGGTTGCTACATTATTTTTTGGGAATTGAATTTTTTCATGTGATAGGAGGGATGTTTATTTCTCAGAAGAAGTATACTAAAATTATTCTTCAAAAATTTAAAATGATGGGATTGCAGGTCTTTGGCCACACCATTAGCAGCAAATGAAAAGATGACGGAGCAAAGAAGGCTAATAGCTCACTCTATAGGAGCTTGATTGGAAACCTGCTATATGTTACTTCAACAAGACCTGACATTATGTTTGCTGCTAGTTTATTGTCCAGATTCACGCAAGAACCAAGCCAGTGCATTTTGGAGGTGCAAATTGAGTTTTACGCTACTTGCAAGGAACAACAGATTATGGGATAATGTTCAAATTTGATAGAGCTTTGGAATTAATTGACTACTTTGAAAGTGACTGGGGCTGGAAGTGTAGATGACATAAAGAGTACTTTTGGTTATGCTTTCTTATTTGGTGCAAGCATTTATTTTTGGTTGTCAAAGAATCAAAGTGTTGTTGCTCAATTCACTGAGCAGGAGCTATGGATACTTCTCAAGGTATTTGGTATAGACGAATTCTTGAAGATATTGGTGAAAAACAAAAAGGAGGGACTGCTATATTTTGCGATAACAAATTAGCCATTGCCATTGTTAAGAACCCGGTCAACGTTGAAAGATCCAACCATATTTCCATCAAGTATCATTTTATGCAACAAGAACAAGGTGAAATTCAACTGCATTATTACAAGACAGAAGAATAACGTGTTGACATCTTCATCAAAGCACTTCCTAGAGAAACATTTGCTACCTTAGAGAAAAGTTTGGAGTTGTCAAAACAAATGCATTAGGGGGAAGTGTAGGAATTAATGCATTTTTTGGATATTATCTTTGACCTTGACTTTTATGTTTTCTAGGAGTCTCTTATTCTTTCAAGAGTATTATTTAGTTCTTCGATATTATCTATTAGTTTTTCGAGAAGTCTTTTAGGAAGTTGTGATGCGTGTATCTTGTTAGTTATGCAAGATTCTTGAATTGTTTTTTGAGTAGTATAAATAGGGATGTATTTGGTGGTTGTAATCATATCAAGTGGCCTTAAGTAGCCTGATAGAACTTGAGCATTCTCTACGAAAAAATATTCTCTTGCTATTCTTACCTACAATTGATGAACAGGTATATAAGACTCAACTGTTGGAAAAAAAAACAAATGCATCAAGTTTCTTTTGTATGTATGTATATGTGTGTGTGTGGTGTGGGGT
>MCJB01006703.1:231395-250036 GCA_002018475.1 Nicotiana obtusifolia
AAGGCTTAGGTGTGAGGGTTAGAGGTCGATCCGGTGTCGGAATTCGATAAATTTTATATGGTTGAACTCGTGAGAAGATAAGAAACCCGTTGGGGTGAAAAGTACTGAATTTCGAGACGTGGGCCCGGGGCTCGGGGCTCGGGTTTTGCTAATTTCGAGATTTCTTAGTAAATTCGATTGTTTTTGCTTGGGTGTTATTCCCTCAACATATTGTAACATAATTGTTCTGAATTTGGATAGATTCGACGCACGTGGAGGCCAATTCAAAGGGCAAAGGTGTCGCGGGCTAAGGATTTAGCCGACTTGAGGTGAGTAATGTTTGTAAATGATGTCCTGAGGGTTCGAAACCCCGGATTTGCAGATCGTAGTGTTGTACTGTGTCGTTTACTTCTGGGGATTGTGACTTGGTCCATCCCGTTTTGATGATTTTACTACATGATTGATTGAAACTTATGGATATCATCATATTTGGGCATCTAGCCGTATGAACCCTTCAGGGGTATTTGTCATTGTTTACTAAATCATACTTGGGCATCTCGCCGGTTATATGGACCCTTCAGGGGTATTATTTGGCATCTCGCCGGTTATGTGAACCCTTCATGGGTATTATTTGGCATCTCGCCGGTTATGTGAGCCCTTCAAGGGTATTATTTGGCATCTCGCCGGTTATGTGAACCCTTCGGGGGTATTGTTGCTGAATTGATTCATTTCATAAACTCAGTTTTGAAACTTAAATGATATTTTCCAATGATTTTAATAGGATCGGGTGGCACGCCGCCACGAAATGTGACATGCATGGATCGGGTGACACGCCGTCATGAAATATTGCGCTACTGAACCCCCCACAGTAAGCGCCGGGTACCCAGGGAATGGGTGGCACGCCGCCACAATAGTCATGGCTTGCATTGCATTGCATCGCATTGCATTTTTGGTTGTGTTAGTGTTGTCTCCATTTACTTCACGTTATCTATTTGAGGTGTTACATGTTTTTACTGTTCCATCGTGGATTGCTCTAAGTCTTATGTGTTTCTTACTTTCAGTCATTATTTATATTTATTACTCACTAAGTTGGAAGTACTCACATTACTTCCTGCACCATGTGTGCAGATTCAGGCGTTATTGGTTCCGCCCCGAGGTATTGACTACTATTGTCAGGGTGGTGATTCAGAGACTACGAGGTAGCTGTTGGCATTCACAGCCCCGTATCTCTTTTATTTTGTTGTTTTCACTTTCTTCAAACAATTGTGCCAAAGATATTGTAATAGTTATTTTATTATTAGGATTTCATTAGTGGCTCATGACTTTGTGACACCCCGATCTGAGGGCTGTAGTCGGGATGGTTTACTATATTTTTCCGCAATTTACTGTTATTAAACCATACTTATATTATTTTCGTATTATTTAGCTGTTAAAAGGAAGTTAGTTTGGATTGGCTGGCCTTGTCTTCATGAGAGGCGCCATCACGACCGGGTTGGGATTTTGGGTCGTGACAGCTGGTCATTAGTGAGTTGATCTCAAGTTGCTGGAGACTTCAAGGTATACACGTTGTCCCGTTCATAGGCCATAGAGTCACCCTCTTTAGTTGTTTTATTTTTGTTTTTGTATTCGAAATGGTGATATACACTTTGAGAGTTATTATGCACTTCTTGTAGAGCCTATGACTCAGTATTACCAGATTTTTGGGATTTATGACCATTGTATTCTGCTTTTTGGTTATATTTTGGCACTTTGCAGCTTTCATTAATATTTAAGTTGGTATTTTTCTATTTATCTCGTAATGTTATCTAGGTACCATCAAGATACTTAAGGTGGGATTTTGAGTTGTGATACGTGGAGCGATCTACCCATCATATGTTTGGGCGTTCGGTAACTCGACCATCTCTAGAGTCTCCATCATCAGAGGCCACTCCATCTCCACATCTTTCTATGTTGAAGATTAGAGTGAGAAGTAATAAGGCATCGCTTGCTCCTTCGAATTTGTCTTTAGTTTATGGTACAAATCTTCCGCTACCTGGACATGTAGAACTTCCACCACGTGACATGCAGATGGAATAAATAGAGTACGCATCATTGCTGAAGGGGCTGGCAAGCTTAATCTTTTATGCTATTTTAATGTTCATCTCATATTTTAATTATTGAATAACAATTTTGTAAATGTTTCTATCATTGTCTTGCAGGTTTATCATTCTAGCTCGGTGCAAATATACTTTCAATTACCATTAGAAGGATTTATAATGGTGCCTACCCGACTTGGAGTCATATTCTATCATCAACAGCAAGCGATGCTTAGTGAGTTTATGGTATGGATACCTTGTTTGCAGAAAGCCCTATATCTATCTAATTTTATTTATAAACTAATGCTATATATTTTGATTGCACAAAAGGTGTGCATGGAGCCCTGCCGAGGATCATGTTATTAGAAGCAGTTCTGCAAAGAGGGCTAGTCATCGATTATCAGACATGTTCTTTGATGCTCGGGGCCAAAATATATTACCTGAGTGGGTTCTAGAAGATCACTCCAAGGAGCTTCTTAAATACTGGGCCACTAAGGAACTTAAAAAAAAGAAGAGAAATCAGGCAATAGCTGCTCGAAATTCTTAGAAGGGTGGCTCGTTGCACCACTATGGTTCAGTGTCCATGGGGACTGCTAGGAGAAAATTCGTAATTATTTAAAGATCTTAGTCTTGATTTTTTTTGTTAAATTACTTGAATTTATGAACTCTTTTTGTTTCATTTGCAGGAAGCTGCACTAAGAGACCAGTGACTCATGATGAGGTTTGGAAGAAGACCCACCAAAAAAAAGCAAAGGCGGAAAAGAAGTTTGGGTTGAGCCACGGGCTGAGGGTAATTATGCGAGCTCAATATTAACTTAAAATGTCTTTTATAATGATTATTTATATATTAAATTTCACTTTTTATGTAGAATCGGTATAAACAAGCATTGGAAGAGCTCGTTAGGAATCAGTGGACCGACGAGCAAGACCAACCAATCATTCCATCGGAGGAAGAAACTCTCCTATTTTGGTTTAACAGGGTTGGCAATGTGTATAAGGGTAGAGCATACGGCCTTGCCTCTGAGTGCAACTATCATCGCCTCTAATGTGGACTACAAGGTATATATGTTTTTGTTAATAAGCTCTATGAATATGTGACGACCTGATAGGTTATTTTGAGTACTAGCTTTTACTTTTGTGTTCTGATACCTCTATTAGCTTCATTTGATATTTCTTAATTTACGTGCATGGTTTGTGTTGCTTTTTGAAAAGCTGTTATGTGAAATTTTAAATAAATTAAAATTTTGACTAAATTTAAGGCTATAGTTGACCATGATCAATATTTTGGGTAAACGACCCTGGATCGGTGTGTTGACGATTTCGATAGGTTTGTATGATGTTTTTGGACTTGTATGCACATTTAGCTAGGGTCCGAGGTGAACTGAACGCATTTCGGCGCATTATGTGCGAAATTGTGAAAAATGAGTTTAAGTTGAAAGCACTGAACATCAAGGATAGCTTCGCAAATGTGAAGTAGCTATCTGCATTTGCAAAGGGGGTTGCTCGCATTTGCGATATTATTGTCGCATTTGTGACATCTGTACAGTTGATATACTGTTCGCATTTGCGGCCAGTGTCTCGCATTTGCGGGCATCGTATTTGCGAATAATTATTCACAAATGTGACACCTGCAACTGGGTAATAGATGGAAACATCGGTACTTAGCTCATTTTACATCATTTCTCAACCCCAAATACTCTAATGGCGATTTTTGAAGAATCTTTTCTTCCCAAATTCATTAGTAAGCAACTCTAATTCTTTTTCCATCAATTTCCCATTACTATTCATGAGCCTTTTACATCAAATCTTTGAATTTCATGATAGCAATTAGGAATTTTGGATAAAAAATAGGGTTTTTATAGTATTGAGATTATACCTCAAATTGGGGTTGGATTTTGAAATAAATCACATGACAGGGCTCTGAGGTGAATGGGTAAGCGGGTAGTGATCCGAATCTCGAATTTCGATCAAGCGGGCTCTGAGTTGACTTTTGTTGACATTTTTTAAGAATGATAAAACATTAAACCTTTTACTTTCGTGGGTAGTTTCTAAAGCTTATTTTGAATTGTTTGATCGTTAATTGGTTAGGTTAGGTTGGTTTGAAGGCTTGTTTAAAATCAAGGTCGTGTTTGGTTGATTGATTTGGTTGCAGAGTGAGGTAAGTGTCGTGTTTAACTTTGACTTGAGAGAATTACGACTAGTTGGTCTATTTGCTATGTGAATTACGTGTGGGGACGACATATATGCAAAGTGACGAATATATATGCGTCTTCATGGGTTAAAACATGTAGGTGGAAATTGATTTATTGCACCATGTTTCATCTTTTACCATGCCTTATATGTTTTGGTTAAATTGTTATTCTTGATTGTTCGCTTTCGTGTTATTGATTAATTTGAAGTTATTGGGATATCGGAAGTGCAATTTGTTTATCATAAAACCATGATTGAAGTTGAAACTGGTTTTTCACCTTGCTTGATACTCTGGGTTGTTGTTGTTGCTTGGTGAGGAAGAGTGAAAAGCACAAAGGGTGTTTTTGTTCCGTACTTGCATATTGTTATCATTGAATGAACGAATGTGATGATTAAAGGACGAAGGAAGATGTCATGCACTTGATTACTTATTATCATTTATCATATCATGTGAGGAAGAGAGTAAAAGCACGAAGGGTGATTTCGTGCTATTTCATTTATCATATCATTATTATATGTTGAGGATGAGAGTAAAAGCACGAAGGGTGATGTCGTGTGTCACACCTCTTTTAACCACATAACCCTATTACGAGGTTGAGTTATGAGAGTTTTTTCAATTAAAGTAACGCTTTGAAAAGGGATTGTTTATTACTTAGAGTCGACACTTGAAATTGAGTTTTGGTGTTCCAAGTCAAGTTTTATTTGAATACCTCATCAAAGGTTTGACTCTTAATTTATGGTCTACGAAAACAGATGATTAAGGAATTCTATTGACCGAAGCGAAGGTGCAAGGTACCCTTCGAGTCCCGTGGTTCTAGCACGGTCGCTGTTATTGACTAATGTAAGGCTTAAATCAATTTTTGGCTATTCTTGTATTTTATTGGTTCAGGTTTGCCTATTACTGCTTAATTTATTATTGTATTTTATTAATTATTTTGACCTAGATACAGAAAGGTACTTCTTTAAAATTGAATGTTAAACCAAGGTACAGAATGTACACATAGTTAAAACAAAATTATTTTAAATTTGAAGGTATCAAGACATGGGAATGCGCACATGATCCTTTTAGTACTTAAGCATATCAATCCAAGGTTCGGGTATGAACATATGGGCTAAAATTTAAAGTGTGTCTGAAATTTTTCTAGCGTGTTGAAGATTTGTTTCTTTTCTAAATTTGAGATTATTGTGAGGCCATAATTTATGAATATGAAATTATGGAAGAAGTGTATGGATTTAGTTGCTAGAATTATTAAGTTACTTTGAATTATTTACAACTCAATAAGTTCTTACTATTCTATCTTAGAGATTTATTAAAACCAATTGTAGATAAAACAGAAAAAAGGTTCAAAAACAAGAAAATATCTTGTAGACAAATACATTACAGGACAATTAATTAAAAATATTATCTAAAATATATTTGTATTAAAACGGTAAATGTTAAACTTGATCTTTCGTAACTTAACATAATCTTTCTATTTGTACCAAGCAAAATATGGTATGCCTATTTCAACTTAAGACAATGTTCCAATCACAGTTCTAACATTGAAGATCCCTGAAACAAAGTTTAAAACTCATATCCCTTTGTATCTTATTTCTAGTTATAGCATTTCCTTTTTGTTAATTCTTCTAATCAAGATTGACTCGCGTATGAGTTTGAAATTTTTGATAACCCTCGAATATTCATTAACACTTTACAATCTGAAAAATTAGATATAAACAAAAATAAACCTTTAATTTTGAGACAAGGTCAAAAAAAAATATGTAGTCATCCAAACTACTATTTATTGAGTAAAGTATTAAACCAAAGTAAATTCTCCTTTTAATTAAACCTCAAACGAGCAGGGGGGGCCGGTTGCAGCTGGGGCCTTTGAAGAGTTCTTCGACGGGGTGCCGTCGGCTGATACCTTCGGGCTTGAAGTCCCAAGATGGAGTTCCCCGGCCGAGACGAGTGGGGTGTCAGTCGGTTCCAAATTGACCGACAAATTTCCTGCTCCGAGCTCGAACCCCGATCGGAAGAGGGTGATAACCGTCACTGTCCCCGAGGATGTCTGAGTATTAGGCGCACCGGTAGGCGTGGCCAGCTATCTCCACTGCTTGGTGACTGATGAAGACCAAGCCGCAATGAATGCAGTGGACTGGACATGCTTGTTCAATGAAGCCCAGCAGGCATCGAATAGGGTATGCTCCCTTATTTTTTTAATCTTATGTCCGATGTCTTGATTCTAAGTTTGTACTGATTGTTTTAATTCATACACCTTACAGTCTTCGATGCTTCACCATGAAATGTTCCTTCGAATCAAAGAAGGAATGTCACAAGAACGGGCTCAACATCAGCGGCTCCAAAGTGAGATATCGAGCCTCCGAGCTGAGCTGGGTTTTATAAGGAGAGAGCGCAGCAAAGAGGTTGACCAACTGGGGCAAATGGCCGATCGATTGGACCGACTCCGATTTGAATTGCATGAGGCTAGAGCTGAAACAAGCGGGTGGAAAGCCACGGTCGAGACTCTAACTTTGGAAAAAGAGGCTCTCCAGACTCGCTTAAAAGAGCAGGCCTCGGAGGCACAGGAGAGGATTGGAGTTTTGATCAAGAACAACGAATCCCAACAGCTCCAAGTTGAGTCACTTACCCAAGATCGGGTGGTTCTGGTCAACCAGCTGCAGGAAGCGAAGTCGGAGATTGCTACCACCAAGGCTGACGCTGAAGACTTGATAGCTCAATACAGAGCCGATGCCGAGGTCGCCCAAGAGCAATCAAAGATGCTGGTTGAATACACTAAATGCCAGACTCGCCTCTCTGTTCTCGAGGAGCTTCGAGCCTGGGGTTTCGATCTGTCTCCCAAAATTGCTGAGGCAACAAAGATTGAGGCCGATATGAGGAAGCAAACCTTTCTCGAAGAGGATGAAGATGGCTCGGACATATGTTGTTTCGATATTTTGTAGCCCGGATATGTATAAGAATTTCATCATATATATGTAAACATCTTTTATCCCATTTTGACTTGTTTTATGACTTTCATGTTTCGTCATTTCCTGCCTTAGCTAGGATTATAAGTTGTGACCGACTGACTAAAATCCGTTCCTTAAGATAACCCTGTCCGGTTAGCAAACTGAATTGGTTAATCATTAGTTCGGCCTTAGCCTTACTGTAAATTCAGAACGAGCGTTATTCGTTTCGCTTTCGACCATTAAGCTACGCCTTTTGGTCTATGAATGAATCGGGGTCATGCCTTAGCAAAATTTAGATCCCTTTCAATCTGATTCGGCCTTAGCCTTATTTCGGATAGTCGAAGTCTTGCCTTGGCAAACTTCGATCAGTTCTGAATTTTTAGTTTAATTCGGCCTTGGCCTTTCATAAACTGGGGGTTGCCTAGCTCGGTCTCACTTCCCTTTGTGTTTTGTTAACTCAACAAGGCCTTGGCCTGATCAATCGATTCCGGGGCTTGCCTTGTTAGGTCTTATCCCCCTTTGGATCCAATATGCACCCTTTGCCAATGTCAATTATTGATAATGCGAAGATAATTGGAAAAGCCCTTGGGCTTAAGAATACAATGTAGGTGCCAAATGACTTTGTTAATATTCATGTGCTTGTACATCTTTGTTTGACGGAGGGGGGAACAGATCGATCTATTCGGGTACGGCTCTCCTTACCGTTTGACCGTTACATTAATTCCTAGCGATCTTTATGTAGCCCCCTCGAAATCGAAGTAAGTAGATGAAACATCACTAGAGTTGAACATGAGACTTGTGAGTTCCGATGAATGATTGATCTATGTTAGCACGACAGATTGATGCCTTATTAAAAACCTTGCCGTAAAACCCGATTTGGGACAAAACCGGTCGAAGGGAAAAAGAGTGCAACACGTGCTTTCAGTCCTAATGCCTTGTGCTTAATCGCTTGATGTCGATCCATCCTGCATGAGTCAGTAACAATAAACGAAATAGAAAGAAAATAAAAAGACGAAGTAAATTACCTTAACAATAGTACCGCTTCAAGTGGCTCACATTCCAATTATTCGGTAGCTGCTTAACGTCCATAGTCCCGATCTTGTAAGATCCCTTCCCGGTGACCTTCAATACAGCATAGGGACCTTCCTAGTTCAGTCCCAACTTTCCTTCGTTGGGGTCCCGGGCATTGGGCGTGACTCTTCTAAGTACCAAGTCCCCCGTACTAAAGTATCGGAGACGAGTTCTCCAATTATAGTACCTCTCGATTTTTTGTTTCTGAGCTGCCATTCGAACTAGAGCGGCTTCTCTTTTTTCATCTAAGAGTTCCAGATTAATATTCATAGCCTCCCGGTTGGAATCTTCGGTTGCGTGTCGAAACTGATGCTTGGTTCGCCTACCTCGACCGGTATCAATGCTTCGGTGCCATATACTAAGGAAAACGGGGTGGCTCCGGTACTGGTTTTTTCGGTCGTTCGATACGCCCATAAGACTTCGGGCAGCATTTCCCTCCATTTTCCTTTAGCGTCGGCTAACCTTTTCTTCAGGTTTTGGATTATGGTTTTGTTGGTCGATTCCGCTTGACCGTTGCTGCTGGGGTGATATGGAGTTGACAATATCCTCTTGATTTTGTTATCTTCGAAGAACTTGGTTATCTTACTGCCAATGAATTGTTTGCCATTATCGCATACGACTTCTAAAGGCATCCCGAATCGGCAGATGATATGGTTCCATATGAAGTCGATCACCTCTTTTTCCCTGACCTTCTCGTAAGCCTGTGCTTCTACCCACTTAAAAAACAGTCAGTCATAAAAAGGATAAATTGAACTTTACCTGGTGCTCGAGGGAGGGGACCTACAATGTCCATCCCCCACTTCATAAATGGCCATGGCGATATGATTGAATGTAATGTCTCTACAGGTTGGCGGATTATCGGTGCATGCCTTTGACATCCACTGCATTTGCGTACAAATTCCTTTGCATCCTTTTCCATGTTGTTCCAGTAATAGCCGGCCCGAATCACCTTTCGAACTAATGAGTCGGAGCCGGAATGGTTGCCACAAGCTCCTTCGTGTATTTCTTTCAAGATGTACTCAGTGTCTCCCAGTCGGAGACATATAGCTAGAGGTCATCCGAAGGTCCTTCTGTATAGAGTTCCATCACCAGCCAGACAAAATCGGGCCTCCTTCGTGCGCAATGCTCTCGATTCTTTGGGATCGGATGGCAATTTACCCGAGCTGAGATATTCTATGTACTTATTTCTCCAATCCCAGGTCAAGCTTGTTGAGTTGACCTCGGCGTGACCTTCCTCCACCACCGACCTTAACAACCGCACGACTTTTTCAGAGTTAATTTCTTCGTCTTCGACCGATGAGCCTAAGTTGGCAAGGGCATTGGATTCGCTGTTTTGCTCTCGAGGTATGTGCTGTAGGGTCCATTCCTTAAACTTGTGTAATATGACCTGAAGTTTATCCACATACCTTTGCATACGTCCTTCCCTGACTTCGAACGTTCTATTCACTTGGTTGACAACAAGGAGGGAGTCGCACTTGGCCTCGATTAGTTCTGCTACAAGGTTTTTGGCGACCTCTAGACCTGTGATCATAGTCTCATATTCGGCCTCATTGTTAGTTAGTTTTATAGTCTTAATAGATTGTCTAATTGCGTTCCCGGTCCGGGGCTTGAGTACGATGCCTAGCCCCGACCCTTTTGAATTTGAGGCACCGTCTGTGAACAGAGTCCACACTCCCGAAGGAGTCCCCGATTTAGCCATGAGTTCTTTCTCGACTTCGGGGATGAGCGACGATGTGAAGTCGGCGACAAAATCGGCCAGTACCTGAGATTTTATCGAGGTTCAAGGTCGATATTCGATATCGTACCCACTAATCTCGATGGCCCACTTAGCCAATCGACCCGACAATTCAGGTTTATGCATAACATTTCTAAGGGGGTAAGTTGTCACCACGCATATTGGGTGACATTGAAAGTATGGTTTCAATTTCCTAGAGGCACTCAGTAAAGCGAGTGCTAGTTTTTCTAAGTGTGGGTACCTGGTTTCGGCTTCTCCTAATGTCCTGCTAACGTAATAAATGGGAAATTCCGTACCTTGTTCTTCACGGACCAGGACCCCGCTCACTGCTATCACCGATACAACGAGGTAAAGGTATAATTGCTCACCTATTTTTGGTGTATGTAGTAAAGGCGGGCTAGAAAGATACCTTTTTAGTTCCTCCAATGCGTGTTGACATTCCGGTCCCCATCAGAATTCGTTCTTCTTTTTCAGCAAATTGAAGAATCGATGACTCATGTCTAATGATCTCGATATAAATCGGCCCAATGCTGCAATCTGGCCTGTCAATTTCTATACGGCATTGACGCTGTCGACGACCGTTATGTCTTCGATGGCCTTAATTTTTTTGTCTGGGTTGATTTCTATTCCCCAGTTCGAGACCATAAACCCAAGGAACTTCCCAGAGCCCACTCCGAACCCGCACTTCTTCGGATTCAATTTCATGTTGTATTTCTTCAGAACGTCAAACGTTCCTGTAAATGACTTAAATGGTCCTCTGCTCGCAGGGACTTAACCAACATGTCATCGATATAAACTTCCATCGTTTTATAGAAAAAAGCAAGGGACTCCGTGAAAGCAAGCTTAATCGTAGGTACGAAACCACAGTATATGGAACAAAGCAAGAGACTCGAGGAAAGCAAGCTTAATCATAGGTACGAAAGTTTCCCTACAAAAAGGGGCCGGCTTCAACAACCGATAAGGGATGGCTTGCCAAGCTACACAAACAGTTAATTTGTTTATAGTCGCAAAAGTTTTCCTACAAAAGGGGCTGGCTTCAACAACCCATTCAGGGACGGCTTGCCAAGCTACACAACTCAGAAAACTTTTGTACTATAACCAACGTTAGCTGTTCATAACTCAGAAAACTTTCGCACTACAATAAGCTAACTTTCAAAGAGTGCACTTACTCTATTTTCATACATGGACCGGACTACAATAAGCTAACTCTCAAAGAGTACACTTACTTTATTTTCATACATGGACCGGCCTTTCCATCCATTCGAAAGGAAGAACAAGAGGGAAATTTAGAAAGAACTCATATATAATATATCACAAGAGATTTACAAAGAGTGCACGATGATTACAAGATGATTCTTTGATCATCCTACAACTACTACAAGGCCTCCTTTATATAGGACTAGTAGGTTATTACAAGACAAACATTCTAGATAAAGCAAACCTACCTTACATGGAAAACTTATCTACAAGCGGGTCCCTCCGACATGAGAAGGACTTTAGGCAAAACCACTAAAAAACACCTGAAAGCATGTGAACGGGGTGATATATACATGGTGTAGCATGAGGGAGCATGTGACGCCATGTGACTGTATTGTGTTGCATCTGAAGAAGCATGTGGAGGCATGTGGAAGCATGTGAAAACAAGGTGAAGTGGGGCCCGGATAGCATGAAAAGATGTGGAGATTTGTTTTGGCATGGGTAGGATATTTTTTGAGAGGATTATGGTAGGAAAACAACGTAAAGTTGGGCCCGGATAGTATGAAAAGTTGTGGAAATTTATCTTGGCATGGGTAGGATATTTTTGAGGGTTTTTTGGTTGGTAATGGAGGATTAAGGGGGGATTAGCAAGGATTAAGACAATTATCCTTTATCGATCATAGAATTGTCTTCCAGGCATCTTTTCGAAGATCTTGTGAAGTAACGTCTAGAACTTGACGGTTCTTCTCTGCTGTGTTCCTTTTCCTTTGTACTGAAAGATGTAATCCGCAACCTTAATCTGGAAATGTCATTAGTGATCTTTTCTCGGATGACTTCATATGGTGTTTGATATTCCTTTGCTACTTTCCGGACTCTTTCCCAGTGAGGATGGGTATTGGTATAATTCCAGCTTGCCCATTCATTTGGCCATATCTCTTTTGGGATGCACCTATTTTGCTGAAAAATGATTCTTTGTGCCTCTCTATATTCTTCCTCCATTGATAAAATGGACACGAGAAATTTCCACCAGAATGATGTCTCTGCTTGCGCCTGGACTTTTCCATTAATGATCTTCACTGGCCTATGAAACATGAATATTTTTGCTGCTTAGGAATCACTGAAACATTTCGTCCAATATCTTCTAGGCTTGAACCATAGTAAAAATACTCTAATGGCTGGTGCAATGGTATTAAAATCCTTGAAGACGTTGCATTTGAATTCCATGAAAATATAATACTGATGGCATAGGTACCATAAAAACCATAGTAGTTCTTGTGGAAAATCCTTGGCTTGAGCTATGAATATATGGCAGAACGGATATTCTGGATTGACACCATAAGGCTTTAGAATGGATCCTCCATATCATCGGAAAACTTGGAGCTCATAATAAGTTCTCCTTTCCATAATAATTGACGGATCAAAGGGATCCATGAGGTTGAACAAATCCGGTGGATGATCTGTTGGCTTCAATGAACTACTTCCCGGTGTATTTGAAAACATAAAGATGTGACTGTTTGGCTTCAGTTTTGCTGGGGAAATTCTTTTTGAGAATTCTTCCGGTCGCGATAAAAAATCTGCGAGAATATTATCCTTTCCTTTCAGGTGCTTGACTTGAAACTTGTATGGAGAGAACCATTGTGCCCACCTGAGAATCTAAGGATTAGGGATAATTTTTGAATTTATCCGGATCACTTTTGCGAAAGCCTTCATATCCATTTCTATTAGAAATTCTGTATGGATAGGAAAGAAATTGAATTTCTTGATTCCATTCTTTAGTGCAAGAATTTCTTTGAAGGTGGAGTGATAATGTTGCTCGGCATCTTTAAACTTTTCACTGGCGTATCCGCATATTTTCCGCTGGCCATCTTTTTCTTCAAATAGAACAGCACTCCAATATTCATGGCTGGCATCAGTTTGCAGTATCTTTTTTCCATCTGAAGGGATATAGAGAGACTTGACATTTTTACATATCTCCTTTATTTTTCTGACTACTTCATCTTGTTTCTCTCCCCATGATGGTGCATTTTTCTTGAGCATTCCTGTGAGCGGTGAAATGTATGTAGAGATGTTTCGGATGAAATCTGTTACATAATTTATTACACCCAAGAACTATTGGATCTGCTTTGTTGTGAGGTTGGTATCCGGAAATTTAAGTAATTCCTGACATATATGCGGTCTTGGACTGTATTCACCACGAGCAAAATGCATTCCGAGAAAATCAATCTCCTTTCGAGCAAGAACCATCTTTTTTGCTGAGAGCATGATTCCGTACCGTGTTACTAATGCCTCAAATTGACGAAGCAAGTTGACATGTTCTTCCAATGTATCACTAAATAATAGGATGTCATCAATGTAAACTAAGGACGTATGGAGGATGGGTTGGAAGATTTTTATCATGGCTTTCTGGAACAAGGAGGGTGCAGTTTTCAACATGAAGGGCATGACTTTCCACTGGAAGTGATGATCGGGGATGCAAAATCCCGTTTTGGGTCGTTATTCAGGGTGGATTCCCAATTTCAAAAATCCAGATTTTAAATCAAACTTGAAAAAATATTTGGCCTCGGCTAAGTGGGAGAAAAGAGTGAGTTTATTTGGGATGGGAAATTTATCATCTTGGAGGAAATGGTTTAGTGGCTGGTAAGTAATAACTAACCTGAGTTTTCCTCTTGTCTGCTCAGCTCTTTTGTTGACATAAAATGCTTCTCATGCCCATTGTGAATCCAATGGCTCTATCAGATCAAATTCCAAAAGTTCTTCACTTTATTTGCAAGCTGAAGATGATCTGGATTCATGCCTGAATGACTGGCTTTTGTCGGATTAATGTTTTCATTTTTCTTGAAAGGGAGCTTGATAAAAAACTCCTGATTTTTCCATAATGGGCTTTTTCCTTTCTTCATGAAATCCTTGTGGGATTCAGCACATGAATGTTCAAGGAGATTCTGCTCAATCTCTTTGATTTGTTCGTCATCGGTGATTTGGAATAGCCTTGGAATCTCATAATAAGGTCTGAACTGCTTTTTAAAAGCTATCTCATTAGCCTTGATCTGGAGTTGATCTCTAAGTTGCCTGTAAATGTCGAATCCAATAATAAGATCTTTTCCTGGCACATCAGATCCTAGTAGCTTGGTTCTGTACTTCAATGCTGGAAAGAACTCAATTGTGACCGGGTGCTTTGTAATGATAGTTGTGGTTAAGATTGCATTTGATGCAGTGTTGAAATCCTTGAAATGCGGCACCCATTGATCTTCAGGGAGAACAACAGGATTTATGAGTGAGGATGCAGCTCCGGTGTTGATGAAAGCAATAACTCGAGCTGGTTTATCCCATTTGGATGAATAGACTTTGAGTTCTACTTGAGGAACGACTGTGAGAGCATTGATCTCCTCTCGGGCCTCGATCACTGGTTCTGAAATTTGATACTGATCATTGCCTTGATCTTCATAGATATCGAGAGAGAATATAGTTTCTTCATTGGGTTTGTCATCTGCAGAGAATATATATTCAAGGTCCTCCTCTTTTCCAAGATGTATGCCAGTGTAATCTTCAATCTCTTCAAGGAGTTGACGGATCTTCTTGATTGGGGACAATTTTTTGTGAAATGTCCAATCTTATGGCAAATAAAGCATCTGTCCTTCCTGTGAAAATTTCCTAGCCTTCTGCGTCTGAAATATTTTGTGCGCCTCTTGGATTGTGATTTTCCATCTGGAATTTTTGGCCATTTGAACCTCCTAAATTCTTTGCGCCGTCTGGGCGTGCGGCAAGAACATCCTGATCCGGTGATTAGATCAAATTTGCGGCATGCTTTGTCAAGCGCTGGATTGTGCTGGATAATTTTCTTTAGGGCTGAGCGCTTCGTACAAATGTCATCCAATGCGACGAAAATAGCCTGCCTGATGTAACCAATTTGTGGGATGGTTATGGACTGGAACTTTTCTTCAATGATGGTCATGGTTCGGCTTGCCAGTAACTTTGGAAGGGAAGAGACAAAGGCTTGCTTCAGATTGATGTCTCCGCCGATTTCAAAGTATATCTTGGCCATTTTTTGAAAATGTCTGTCAATGTCATTTCTGTCGAATGACACACACTTCATCTCGAAGAGTTGTCTTCGATGTTTCTCCTGTCTTTGGCCAGTATCTCCGCAGAAAACTTCATGTAGGATCCGGATGTTGAAGGCAAAATCTTGGGAAGTGAGAAAAATATTTTTGTCTTGAAATCCAAGTGAGTTCCACCAATCTCTGAGGATTCTTGAGAATCGTGAAGTGAGTTCTGACAAGATGACATACTTTTCTCATTCTGCCAAATTTTTGGTCACCGTCCAAGTATATAAGTCTTGGATCCTCTGAGGCCATTTTGAAACCTTGACGTCGTCCAAGGTGAAAGTATGAAAATCGGTTCCAACTGGCTTGGACGCCATGGGCTCGTATCTCCTTTCTGGGATTGGCTCATCTGTCATGCCTTCTTGTTCGTCATCTACTTCAGATACTTCTGGCTCTCTTGGCTGGTTAACAAATATTGGAGGATTGTCATCTTCGGAAGAGTTTGTTGTAGATTCATTGCTTGATTCTGATGAATTCAGAGATTCTGACCATGGAGTATCTTCTTCTGATATGTATCTTGGCTGGGAGACATAGAGGTCTGGAGCCTTCTGGTCAGAAATCATCAGATTTTCGGGGTTGGACCCTTTTGAGGTTTCTCCTTGGTCTTGCCGTTTCTTCGTTTGTTTCTGTGCTGCAATAGCATCTTTTCTTTCCCAAACCAAGTTTGCAATATCAAACTTCTGTTCTTCTTTTACGGGTTGGGTGAAAGAGAATGGATTTTGTGAGGCAGATGAAAAAGTAGAAAAGGTATTGTCTAATTTAGGTGGGGAATATGGTTGTGGAGACATAGGAAAGAAAGTAGGTTTTGAAGGGACAACCGGGGTTGTTTGTGGCTTAAAGTGGTTATTTTTTAAGAGCTGAATCTGTTCTTTGAGGGAAACCGTCTCTTTTTGTTGTTGTTGGAAAAATTAGAAAAGTGAAGTTCCTGGCGGACAAATCTCATATTGTAAATTTTCCAACCTTAGTTCCAACGTTTTGATTAGTCCTTCATGGCGAGATGATGTTTGCTCCATCTTTTTCTCAATTGTTTCCACCTTGCTCATCATTTTGTGTTGTGTATGGGCCACGTTCTTTATGGTGTTGCCAATGTTGGTCAGTACATTGTTTTGGCAGATGGAGTTTTCGGATTGCCAGTTTATTGTTGCCTCGATGTCACTTGTTGGGGGTTTTTCTCCAGTAGGTAGCACTATGTTTTTCTTGGGAATTTTTGGAGCATGGCTTATTCCCTCCTTTTCAAAAGGTTGTAGTGAAGGAAAGTCTTGGGTATGACTGGAGCTTGAAGGACTTAGCATGAATATCTGTGGTTGTGGGGAATTTGTGATTTTCGGAATAGGTGAAGTTTTAGGTTCAGGTGACTTTTTGGGTTGTGAGGTATGGACTGGTGGTGATTTGGGTTTGGGTGTAGTTTCACTATCCTCCCAACTTGGAGTGAATTTTTCTGGTAATTTTGGCCATTCCTGGGGTTTGTAACTGACAAGAAGTTCATATTTACCTGGACGGCTTAATGAGCCAATTGAAGGGTCTTAATTTTCATATCTGGCTCGAAATTATTTTTCAGTGCTTTTCCCCTTTTTCTTGGATTTTGGTTTGGTTTTGTTGAGGCCGAACCTTTCTCCATGTCGCTGGTGGTGTTCATAATATTCTTCATTTTAATCTTCTAAACAGTCTTGACAGTCGCAATCAAGATCCCAAGGGCAGTGTCCCGTAAAAGGGCATTTGAACCACCAAGTATACTATCCATTTTTGTCAAAACTTTGACACCAGTCATGTTCTTCCATGATGCTTTATATATTCCAAAAGAGTTCTTCATCAGGTTCAGGGTATGTATCTGTTGTATCTTTGGGTTGGATCATTTGGCAAGAAAAGATGGTTTTATTGGGTTTTTTGAGGTGGGAATGGTCGAAGCTTATGCAAACGGTTTTGTCATTTCTTTTGGTAAAAGTTGGTTCACAAGATTGTAGGGATTCCTCCGGTTCTCTTAACATTTCATAATTTGTGATCCAGGAATCGGGAAGAATTTTGACAAGTTCATCTCTTGAAATTTGTCTGGGTAATTGGGTGCACATGGTGTTTCCTTTGGTAGCATCAATATTTAGGAGTAAAGCATTTTCTCCTCCAGGAATGCAAAGATCCATGGCATGATTTTGGACTCGCCATGCCATCTGGTGATGAAGAGTGGCTTGGATGGAATCTTTGGCTTGAGGGGCTCCTTGGATTTGGACTTGGATTTTTAGTGCTTCGGTTAGGTATGGATCATAAAGGGACATGTTGAAATTTGGAAAGATTGTGATGAAGACTGTCCCAGCATTCAAGGTAACTTCTGCAGTACCCAAATTTGCATGTTGGTACTCCAAGTATCTTGTATCTAGAAGAGAAAGTCGAGCTACAACAGGTTGACCTTTTCTTTCGTGATATGTTAAAGCGATTCGGATAGCACCAAAATGGATATGGGTAAACCCATGATCTCTCCATTGCCTGGGAAAATCATCTGGTATTTGAAGTGTGATAAATTGTTCCTCTCGAGTGGCAAGAATAGGATGTTGGTCAAGTTTTGAGGCAGCAACATATTCCTTGACTCCTTTTGGTCTGTGCTGGACAAGGGAACGAATTTGTGTCCAGGGTGCAAATGATTTTTTGGCGAAGGCTGAGTAAGGGTTTATAAGATGTAGTTCGGTGGAATACACCTTTTGTTCATCTGGTAGGATATCTACTCCATAGAGGTAATCATATTTTTTGGATAGGGTTTTATACAGAGTAGGGGACATATTCATTTTTGCTAAGGAAGACGATGATGGAAATGACTCAGACATATTTAATAAATTGTTCCTCCCTCCGAAAGGATGGGCTGGCTCAAATACCACAGTATAGAAGAAAGCAAGGGACTCCGTGAAAGCAAGCTTAATCGTAGGTACGAAACCACAGTATAAGGAACAAAGCAAGAGACTCGAGGAAAGCAAGCTTAATCATAGGTATGAAAGTTTCCCTACAAAAAGGGGCTGGCTTCAACAACCATAAGGGACGGCTTGCCAAGCTACACAAACAGTTAATTTGTTTATAGTCGCAAAAGTTTTCCTACAAAAGGGGCTGGCTTCAACAACCCATTCAGGGATGGCTTGCCAAGCTACACAACTCAGAAAACTTTTGTACTATAACCAACGTTAGCTGCTCATAACTCAGAAAGCCCGAAAGGCATCACATTATAGCAATAAGTGCCATACTTAGTGATGAAGGATGTTTTTTCTTGGTCATCCTTATCCATTTGTATCTGGTTATACCCAGAATAGGCGTCGAGAAAACTAAGCTCGTGGCCAGCAGTAGCATCGATCATGCGATCGATGTTGGGCAAGGGGA
>MCJB01006703.1:250056-316960 GCA_002018475.1 Nicotiana obtusifolia
GCTTTATTTAGGTCTTTATAATCTATACACATCCTAAGTTTGTTTCCCTTCTTAGGGACTACAACTACATTAGCTAACCATTCTGGGTACTTAACCTCCCGAATGGACCCTATGTTTAAGAGTTTATTTACCTCATCCTTGATGAAGGCCTGCTTAGCTTCGGACTGAGGTCTCCTTTTTGTTTGATCGGCCGGAATTTCGGATCAACACTCAGCTTGTGCGTTGCAGTTTCCGGTGGTATGCCTGTCATGTCTAAATGGGACCAAGCAAAGGAATTTTCATTAGCTGAAAGGAAAGTAAGTAATTTGGCCCTGAGCTTGGAGTTTAAACCCGAGCCCAGGTATACCTTTCGATCGGGTGCGTCGCTGTGGATTGAGACTTGTTCAAGCTCTTCGACCGTCGACTTGGTTGCGTCGGACTCATCCGGAGCAATAAACGATCAGGGTACCCCGTAACTATCTTCGTCGGGCTGATCTTGTTCACCCTCATTTGTTGAAGGCGGCTTCTCTGATTGCTATTTAGCCTTTTGTGGACGAACAATAGGTTTTGGTGCCGCTTCTTCTACTGCGAACATTTCCCTTGCAGCATGTTGTTCCCCATAGACAGTGACGACCCCCTCGGCCGATGGAAACTTCAACATTTAATGTAGGGTTGAAGGTACGGCTTTGATATCATGTATCCAACGCCTCCCGAGCAAGGAGTTATATCTCATATCGCCCTCGATCACGCGAAACTTCGTTGCCCTGATAGTCCCAGCGATATTCACCATCAGCGTTATTTCACCCTTGATTGTTTCTGAAGCCATGTTGAAACCGTTGATGACCCGGACCTCGGAGATAATCTGGTTTGACAGTCCCAGTTGCTCAACGACCCAAGACCGAACTATGTTGGCTGAGCTCCCGGGATCGATAAGTACGCGCTTCACTCGGGTATCATGTACTAGCATCGATATCACCAGTGCATCATTATGAGGTTGTGTAAGCCCTTCAATATCCTTGTCGCTGAAATACAAAGTTCCTTCTGTTGCATAGTCCCGAGTACGCTTTTCTCGGGTAATAGATATTTTGTTGCGCTTCAATACCGGTACTTGGGGCGCATCCGCTCCCCCGATTATCATGTTAATTGTGTGCCGCGGCTCTTCTTGATTTGCTGGTCTGTTCCTATTTTCGTAGTGGTTTTTGGCTCGATCGCTTAGAAATTCCCGAAGATGCCCGTTTTCGAGCAACCGGGCTACTTCTTCTTTCAGCTGCCGACAATCTTCCGTTCTGTGCCCATGAGTGCCATGGTATTTGCATATGAGGTTGGGGTCTCTCTTGGCAGGGTCCGTTTGTAACGGCCTTGGTCATTTGGTGTCTTTGATGAGACCGATTGCCGATACAAGAGTTGCCGAATCAACATTAAAATTATACTCGGACAATCGAGGTGCTTCTTAGTGGTTACTGGTTCTCTTGAAGTTTGTTTTTCGGCAACGGTTTTCGGTTCCTTTGGTTGAAATCATTCCTGCTTTCCTGTCTCGGGGATTTATGCCCCCTCGGAACAATCCTTCGATCTCCTGGGTATGGCTGGTGTCTATCTCGATTCGACCTTGGTTCTGGATAATTATCCCTTAGAGGTCAATCGTAAGTTCTAATAGGGTAAGAAGAACCCGAGGGAAACCCGATCTGGTCATCTTCTACCCTAATCTTCGACTGGTACCGGTTGTGAATGTCCGCCCAGGTGACGGCCGGGTATTCAATCAAGCTCTGTTTGAGTTGCTGAGATGCCGTTGAACTTCGAGTATTAAGCCCTTGAGTGAAGGCTTGTACGGCCCAATCATCTGTAACCGGTGGCAGGTCCATTCGCTCCATCTGAAAGTGCGATACGAACTCTCTTAACATTTTGTTGTCCCGTTGTCTAACTTTGAACAAATCTGATTTTCTCATCTCGACCTTCATAGCGCCCGCATGGGCTTTGACGAAGGTATCGGCGAGCATGGCAAAGGAATCGATGGAATTCGGTGGTAAGTTAGGACACCACGTCATCGCTCCCTTGGACAGTGTTTCTCCAAATTTCTTCAGAAGGACGGACTCGATTTCGTTGTCTTCGAGATCGTTCCCTTTTATAGCGCAAGTGTACGTCGTCACGTGTTCATTTGGATCCGAAGTCCTGTTGTATTTGGGGATTTCCGGCATGCGGAATTTTTTTGGAATCGGCTTTGGAGCAGCGCTGGACGGGAAAGGTTTTTGTACGAACGTTGTTGAGTCCAAACCTTTCAGCACTGGGGGTGCCCTCGGAATCTGGTCTACCCTTGAATTGTACGTCTCCACCTTCCTATCGTTGGCCTCGATCCTTTTTTCTCCCGTCTCGACCCGTTTAGTCAGTTCCTCGAGCATTTTCATGATTTCGGAGTTTACTCCCGAACCGCTTTCATCTGGTTGCGTTGCGATCGGCTCATTTTGTGGAGCTATCCCTCGAGAAGAAATGGCCTCGACTCTGTCTGGTATTTGACCGCGACTTTGCAGCTGAGCTATGGCTGCTTGCTGGGCTTGCAGCATGTCAAATATCACTTTGAGGCTAATTTCGACTCCTCCATTACGTTGAGTTTCTGAATAGTGTTCCCTCCGAACGCTGTTTGATGGGTCTAAGGTCTGATCGGCGTCGACTGCCACCTGAGAGTTAGCGTCAATCGGGACCTCCTTTTCGCCTTGGTGGTTAAGCTCGTTGCTAACGGGAAGTGAATGCCACATGATTATGTTGTAATCTGAAAAATAGAAAGTTCTGCAAAGAGCAAGCGTAAAATAGTATGTGGCAGGGAATTTGTACCGGATGTTCACTATTATCCTTAGCCCACAGTGGGCGCCAAACTGTTTACCCTTAAATCCGAGTAACAATTGATTTTATTCGCAGTGCTAAGGATATATGAATTAATTTAATACAATGTAAAATATAATGACAAGTAATTGAAATATAATAAGTAAAAGAATGATCAAACCGCTGTAGTTGAATGAATTGCTCATAATGAAATAAAACATAAATAAAAGATAATCAGTTCTGATAAGAGGTAGCTGAAGTACTTAGTATTCTTGTCCTGTTTCTTGTGTGTTACAATAGAGATAAATGCCCCTCTTATAGGTAAAAGAAAAGCCCTACATATGGTAAAAACCTGATTACAAGATAGAATCCCCGCAATTATGGGGTGGAATATTCCTAAAATAATGGTTTAACGTCTATGACAGTTGAGATCATGACTCCCGCTGAGATATCAGGAATCCACGAGATATCCGGTCGAAACTGATCCTTTTACCACGAGATATGCCTTCCTTGACCGCCGTCGATTGCCTTATCTCGGTCGCTCCAGCCCCGTATCCGACTTGCTGATCCCAGACTAAGGTAGTCCAGTCTTGCATTGTGCCTGGGCCCGATCCTCCTTACGCGGTCGATTATATCCGACCCAATACAAATTTCAAGTGAAAATGACAAGCAACGAAAAAAAATAGGATATATGTGATGAGAATCAAAATTACCGAGCAAAATCGGAACCAAGTAGTAACCAAACATCCACTTGTATCTTTAACTTTTTGAAGACCATATTTTCAAGCTTCTTCAAAGAAGATGGAGAAGCCAAATGTTTTCTAAGTTCTTAACTCAAGAATTTTTTTTTCTTTCGAGTCTATTTTGTCTCTTTTTTCTATCCCTTGAATGATTAGAATGTTTATCCTTGATTACGAGTAACAATTAAATTTATATGTGGTTTTAAGGATATGTGACCTGATTTAATACAATTAAAGAACAAACAGAAATAGAGACTAAATTAATGAACAAGGATAAAGCAAACCGCCAATATTGAGTAATCTTTCTGTGTTAGAAGCCTTTGGAAACAAAATATGAAGTAGACAAACGAGCAAAATAGACTATAACTTTTGTATATTGGTTGTATATCTTGTGTCTTTTACAAATGAGGCTGTCTGTTTATATAGGGAGGGTGAAGAATTCTGTACAAGTTAAAAATCTTATTTACAAGGTAAGATATCCCTAGAATTAATGGATTTAACATCTTTATTGATTTGAGCCGCGATTCCCGTCGAGATGCTTACATATCACGAGATTTTCGGTGCTTCAGTTACGCAAATCTGATAACTTTACCATGGGATGTTTTACCCTGATCGGCCTCGACGATCTCATCTCGAGCGCCTTGGCTTCGAGCTTCGTTCTGATGACATCTGGTCTCGAGCTTCTCTACTCGATGTCCCGATCTCGGACATCTCTTCTCGATACTCCGGTCTCGACCTATCGGATGGCGACTTCAATCGACGCTGGTCGTCAAATCCAAAACTGGTACTTCCTATGCAAGTGATCGGGTTCGACTGCACACAGATAGTCCCCTCGTTTTTTGGAGAGTAATGACAAGAAACGATATGAGCCGCCACTTTTAAGATTAGGCTAAGTGGAAACATACTTTGGTGAGCGACACGGAATTCGGAACGTCAAATCAGATAACACAAAACGTCTTGTTGATAAATGATGGCAGCATGATGACGCATGTGGCCAGTATCAAAAAGGTCTTTTCATATACCAACTGACGACAAACTCTGCAATTCCTGCAAACACCAATTAATGCTTTGGTTTCAAACCGCCACTTTTGAAAAGTATAAATAGCCCTCTCATTCAGTTTCCATGTTTGCGTCGTTTGAGCACCATATTGTCCAAGTTCTCTAAACTCTGTTCTTCAAGTGATTTCTCTTTCTACGCTTGCATCTACTTGCTTTCCATCTCTTTAATTCCAATGGCAAAGACATCTAAGTCTGTTCCTCAGAAGAAGCAACCCTCTTCCTCTCAACCTACTGAAGAGGCCGAGCCTGTCGTTCCTGAGGAAACTTCGATAGAGCCTCCTCTAAAAGAGTTCGTACCGGTCGGATGCTCAATCGGCTCCGACTTTAAGGTAGAGAAGGCCTCTTCTGTACCGGGCTGTGGTAAACCGGTCGTCAGATATATATGTTCGATCACGAGCAAAACCATCGAGAGGGTGAAGATAGAATGTAACTGGGTCAGCAAAGATGTGGTAGTTCCCTCACCGTACGAGGCAATTACCACCCACGTGGAGGGCTATTTGAGTGTTTACACTTACCCCTTCACGTTGGGACCTTTGGACCCATCATTGTCACCTTTTGCAAAAGGTATAATGTTACGTTGGGTCAAATTCACCCCTCCGTTTAGCGAATAATACATCTTTTACGTTTTTTCGTGAGCAAGGTTGATGGGCATCCTTTCACCATCGATCATCTGCTGCGATTATACAGCCCCCGAGTCTTCCGAGGGGGACTAATAAAACTCGCTCGCTAGGCAAGCAAAGCCCCATTTTCGAGTATGACGAGGACAAGGACCGGGATTGGATGAGCCGATTTGTTCGAATAAGGATGTCGAACCTAATCCCTGCAGAAGATATGTCGTTCCCTGAAAATTGGAACATGAACCGTAAGAATCATTTTCCTATCCTAATTCTTCTGTTGTTTTTCCTTTGTTATCTCACTAATATATTTTGTAAGATGTAGCTGTTTCTCAAATGCCGGTTGCGATTCAGCATTTGGAAGTGTAGGTTCGGAAGGTGGTAGCTCAAAGGACCTACTCGGAGCACGCCTGGCATGAGATATCGAAGGGCCTATGGGAGACCAAAAATCATGGTGAGACCGATAACACTTATATTTCACGCTTTATGTGATCGGTGCTGCCACTAATTCAATTCCCCTTCCTTGGCAGGCCTATCGAAGGACGCTGAATTGAGGCCAATGTCCCCCCGTAGAGAGGTTCCCTGCCCTCCCCCTGTCTTAGAGCAGGAAGGAGAGAAAAAGAGAAAAGAAGCCCCCGGTTCTTCTGGGCCCGAGAAAAAAAGAGTTAAGCAGAAGAGCGTAGCTCATAAGACCAAAGCTGCTGACTTGGCCATCCGGTTGAGTGATGATTCTGAGGAAGATAGAGGCCTCAATACTTTAAGCAACGAGCCATCTCGGGCAATCCCCGAGCCGAGGATCGATGAAGCTCGTATTCATCGAGTAGAGGACCTCGATGCGGGGGCGAGAACCGGGGCTTCCGCCGATGTAGGGGAGGCAGTGTAGGGAACATCGGGTCTCCCAGAAGTAATAGACTCCCCTTCTTTCTCGGAGACAACCTTCAATGAAGCCCGAGCTGCAAGGGCGCATTCGCCGAGAAAAGACCATGTACCGGAAGGGCCTTTTGAAGACTTCTTTGACGGCATGTCATCGACTGACACCTTTGGGCTCGAAGTGCCGAGGAAGAGTCCCTCTGCCGAGACGAGCAGGGCATCTTTCGGTCCCAAGTTGGTCGATAGATTTCCTGCTCCGAGTTCCAACCCTGATCGAAAGAGGATAATAAAGTTTTCCATTCCTGAGGACACTAGGGCTCTTGCCGCGCCCGTGGGCGTGGCTAGCTATCTTCGGTGTCTGGTGACCGAAGAAGATCAGGCCACAATGGACGAGGTGGATCAGGCCTGTTTGTTCAACGAAGCTCAACAAGCATCAAATAAGGTAAAACTTCTTATAGGACTTGTTCGGTTCTTGCCTTTTTGCCTTTCGATCTGGGCTAACTATCTTATTTTCTTTCATATTCGTAGGCCTCAGTGCTTCATCATGAGGCTTTTCTTTGATTAAGGGAAGAAAAGGCACGTCGTGGGCGGCTCAAAGGGGAGGTGTCGGCCCTTCAACTCGAGCTAGACTTTGTGCGCAAGGAGAATGCTAATACACTCGACCAAATGGGATAGCAACTTGACCGATTGAATCAATACCGATCCACATTAAGCGAGGCCAAAGCAGAAAACAACGAATAGAGAGCTAAGATCGATCTGCTGACCTAAGGAAACCCTCCAAGCTCGAGTGGTTTCTTTGGAAGAGCAAGTCTCAGAGGCACAAGAGAAAATCAGGACTCTGACTAAGAGCACCGATACACTTCAATCTCATGTCGAGGCGCTTACCTCGGATCGTGATATTTTGGTCAACGAGCTGCAATCAGCAAACTCCGAGGTTGCCACGTCCAAAGTGATGCCGATGATCTAATTGCTCAATACAAGGCCGATGCCGAGGCTGCCCAAGAGCAATCAAAGATTCTGGTCGAGTATGCCAAGTGCCAAACCCGCCTTTCTGTTCTCGAAGAGTTACATGCTCGAGGCTTCGATCTATCCACCGAGGTTGATGATGCAGCAAGAATCGAAGCCGATGCTAGAAAGCAGGCCTTCCCAGAAGAAGAAGAAGACTTTGGGAATTCTGATTGATGCCATCTGTTGTAGAATATGTCTTTTTAGGATTCTCACTTTTTGTCACATACTTTGCTTTTTATATATAAAAGATTTTCCTTTATCTCGCTTTCTTGTTCGATCTATTCTGACTCTCTAATAATTCAATTTGTAGAATTTTCTGCCCTTCAAGCTTAGTTAAGACTTAGCTTATTTCTCAGTAGATTTTCCCCTTTCACGGCCGATTGGGTAAGGCCCAAGCCTTGAAAGGGGGCCGAGGTTTGCCTTAATAGGTCTTATTCCTTTTCGAATTTTATTAATTCGACGTGGCCTTGGCCCATTAAGAAATCGAAATTCTGCCTTAACAGACTTCAATTCTCCTCGAGTCTAACTTGATTCGGCCTTAGCCTTTTATAAATTGGGATTTGCCTCAGTAGGTCTTACCTCCCTTCGAGTTTTATTAACTAGATAAGGCCTTGGCCTTTTAAGAAATTGGGGTTTGCCTTCACCGGTATTACCCTTATTCGAATTTTACTTGGTTCGGCCTTAGCCTTTTATAAGTTGGGAGTTGCCTTAACAGGTCTTACTTCCCTTCGATTTTCGTGTGAAGTTCTGAACAATGTTAATTTTTGAACATGTAATAAAATTTGAAGGGGCCCTTAGGCTCGGAGACAAGATATCGGTGCCAAAAAGTTTTTATTAGCATTCAGGTGCTTGTACAATTTGCTTAGGGGGTAGATCAATCTACTCGGGCACGGTACTTTCGACCGTTTGACCCTTACATTGATTCCTAATGATCTATGAGAAGTTTCCCCGAATTGAAGTGGCCAAACAATGAATCGAAGTGGATAAGCAATCTCCTAATATTCATGGTCGACCGAAGTTGTGCACCAAATATTATTGCCTTCGATGAGCGACCGATCTAAGTTAGCACGATTACTGGTTGCCTCATTAAAAACCTTGCTGTAAAATCCAATTTGGGACAAAATCGGTCGAAGGGAAAAAGAGTTCAACGCGTGCTTTCTGCCCTAATGTCCTGTGCTTCCTGGTTCGAGATTACCTCGTTCAATACCTGTAGTCGTTAGTAAAACAAACGGAAAAAAAAAATGAAATTTCATACCTTAACAATAGTATCTCTTTAGGTGGCTTATGTTCCAATTGTTTGGCAGTTGTTTGCCCTCCATGGTTCCGAGTTTGTAAGATCCCTTTCCGGTGACCTTCAAGATGGTGTAGGGCCCTTCCCAGCTCAGTCCTAACTTTCCTTCATTTGGATCTCGAGTATTCGGTGTGATTCTTCTGAGCACCAGGTCTCCGATGTTGAAGTGTTGAAGATGGGCTCTCCGGTTGTAACACCTTTCGATCTTTTGTTTTTGGGCCGCCATTCGAACAAGGGCCACTTCCCTTCTTTCGTACAATAATTCTAAATTGATGTTCGTAGCTTCTCAATTTGATTCTTCGGTTGCGCATCGGAACCTGATACTCGGTTCGCCTACCTCGACTGATATTAACTCCTCAACACCGTATACTAGAGAGAAAGGAGTGGCCCCGGTGCTGGTTTTCTCGGTTGTGCGGTTCGCCCATAGAACCTCGGGCAATATTTCATTCCATTTTCCCTTTGCATCAGTTAACCTTTTCTTCAAGTTTCGAATTATGGTTTTGTTGGTCGACTCAGCTTGTCCGTTGCCGCTTGGGTGATAGGGCGTCGATAAGATCCTCTTGATCTTGTTTTCTTCGAAGAACTTTGTCACTTTACTGCCGATGAACTGCTTGCCATTATCGCACACGATCTCCGATGGCATCCCAAATCAACATATGATATGGTCCCAGATGAAGTCGATCACTTCCTTTTCTCTACTTTTTCGTAAGCATGTGCTTCAACCTATTTGGAAAAGTAGTCAGTCATAAAAAGAATAAATTGAGCTTTACCTGGCGAATAAGGGAGAGGGCCGATGATGTCCATTCCCCATTTCATGAATGGCCATGGCGATAGGACCGAATGCAGTGTCTCTCTGGGCTGGTGGATCATTGGTGCGTGCCTTTGGCACTTATTGCACTTGCGAACGAACTCCTTTGCACCTTTCTCCATATCGATCCAGCCGGCTCGAATTACGAACCAAGGATTCAAAACTGGAGTGATTCCCACATGTGCCTTCGTGTATTTCTCTTAAAATATACTCGATGTCGTCTGGTCCAAGACATATTGCGAGGGGGCCTCCGAATGTCCTTCTGAATAGGGTCCCATCATCGGAAAAGCAGAACCGGGCTGCCTTTGCGCGTAATGCTCTCGATTCTTTGGGATCCGAAGGGAGTTTACCTGAGCTAAGATACTCTATATACTTATTCGTCCAATCCCAGGTCAAGCTTGTCGAATTGATTTCGGCATGGCCTTTCTCCACCACCGATCTCAAGAGTTGTACTACCTTTTCGGACTCAATCTCCTCATCTTCGACCGATGACCCTAGATTGGCGAGGGCGTCGGCCTCACTGTTTTTTTCTCGAGGTATGTGCTATAAAGTCCATTATTTAAACTTGTGCAATGTGACTTGAAGCTTGTCCAAATACCTCTGCATTCTCCCTTCTCTGACTTCGAAAGTCCTGTTTACTTGGTTGACCACGAGGAGGGAATCGCATTTGGCTTCGATTATCTCTGCTCCCAGGCTTTTGGCCAGCTCTAAACCTGCAGTCATAGCTTCATACTCCGCTTCGTTGTTAGTCAATTTTACAGTCTTAATAGACTATCGAATAGTGTTTCCGGTTGGGGGCTTTAGTACGATACCAAGCCTTGATCCTTTCGAGTTCGAGGCGCCGTCTGTGAATAGGATCCACACTCTCGAAGGAGTACCCGATTTGGTCATTAATTGTTTCTCCACCTCAGGTATTAGTGACGGCGCAAAGTCGGCGACGAAATCTGCCAATACTTGAGATTTGATCGAGGTTCGAGGTCGATATTCGATATCGTACCCGCTTATTTCAGTTGTTACTACACATATGGGATGGCACTGGAAGTAGGGTTTTAGCTTCCTAGAGGCACTCAATAAAGCGAGTGCTAATTTTTCTTAATGCGGGTATCTAGTTTCGGCTTCACCTAAGGTTCTACTAACGTAATAAATAGGAAACTGTTTACCTTGTTCTTCTCGGACCAGGATCCCACTCACTGCTACTTCCGAAACGACGAGGTAGAGGTATAGTTGCTCACCTGTTTTTGGTGTGTGCAGCAAAGGTGGGCTAGAGAGATACCTCTTAAGTTCTTCTAACGCGAGCTGACATTCCGGACTCCACGAGAAATAGTTCTTCTTTTTTAGCAAGTTGAAAAACCGGTGACTTCTATCAGAAGACCTCGAAATGAATCGGCCTAAAGTGGCTATTCGACCTGTCAGCTTTTGTACGGCCTTTACACTGTCTACAATTGTAATGTCTTTGATTGCTTTGATCTTTTCGGGGTTAATTTCTATTCCTCGATTCGAGACCATGAAATCGAGGAACTTTCCCGAGCCCACTACAAGTGCGCATTTCTCCAGGTTTAACTTCATGTTGTACTGTTTCAGCACATCGAACGTTTCCTGCAAATGGCTCAAATGGTCCTCTGCTCGCAGGGACTTAACTAACATATCGTCAATGCAAACTTCCATTGATTTTCCTAATTGTTTTTCGAACATTTTGTTTACTAGGCGTTGATAAGTAGCCCCCGCATTCTTTAACCCGAATGGCATCACGTTATAACAGTATGTACCATACTTAGTGATGAAGGACGTCTTTTCTTGATCATTTTTGTCCATTCGTATCTGGTTATAGCCAAAATAGGCGTCGAGAAAGCTAAGGGTCTCGTGGCCAGTGGTGGCATCGATCATGCGATCGATGTTAGGTAGGGGAAAAGAATCTTTAGGGCATGCCTTGTTTAAATTTAGGATCGATGCTCAGTTTGTGAGTCATGATTTCTGGGGGTATCCCTGTTATGTCGAGATGGGACCAAGAGAGAGAGTCTTTGTTAGCTGAAAGAAAATGAATAAGTTTAGTCCTGAGCTCGAAACTTAAGCCCGAGCCTAGGTATACCTTCCGATCCGGTGCATCTCCTCAGAGTGAAATTTGCTCGAGTTCCTTGACCGTCGACTTAGTTGCATCAGATTCTCGGGGCCGACGAATGACCGGGGAATCCCGTAGTCATCATGTTCGACAAGCTCCTGTTTGCCTCCGTTCGTTGAAGGCGGTTCCTGTGATTGCTATTTGGTTCTTTAGGAAGGAGCTATTGGTTTCGGTACTGCTTCTTCTATTGCGAACATCTCTTTCGCCGCATGTTGCTCTCCATAAACAGTTATGATCCCATCAGTTGATGGAATTTCAACATTTGATGCAGTGTTGAGGGTACCGCTCTGATATCATGAATCCACGGTCTCCCGAGCAAGGCGTTGTACCTCATATCACCTTCGATTACGCAGAATTTCATTTCCCGAACGGTACCGGCAGTGTTTACTGGTGAAGTTATTTCCCCTTTGGTTGTCTTGCAAGCCATGTTGAAACCATTAAGAATCCGAACTTTAGGGATAATTCGGTCTATCAACCCGAGCTGTTCGATAACCCATGACCGGATTATGTTGGCTAAACTACCGGGATCGACCAATACACGCTTCACCTTAGTTTTGTGTATTAGCATCGATATTACTAAGGCATCGCTATGGGGTTGTATGATTCCTTCCGCATCCTCCTTGCTGAAGTGCAAAGTTCCCTCCATCGCATAATCCCGAGTGCGCTTTTCTCGGGTGATGGATATTTTCGTGCATTTCAATACCGGACCTTGGGGTGTATCTACCCCACAGATTATCATATTGATGGTATGCTGAGGCTCCTCCTGGTTTACTGGTTTATTTCTGTTCCCGTAATGGTTTTTGGCTCGATCGCTCAAAAACTCTCGAAGTTGCCTATTTTCGAGCAACCGTGTCACCTTTTCCCTCAACTGTCGATAGTCCTCTATCTTGTGCCTATGTGTACCATGATACTTACATATCAAACTGGGATCTCTCTTAGCTGGATCCGATTGCAGTGGTCGAGGCCACTTAGTATCCTTAATGCGACCGATAGCCGATACGAGAGTAGCCCAATTGACGTTGAAGTTATACTCGGGTAGCTGTGGTGCTTCTCGATGGCCAGCGGTTCTCTCGAAGTTGTTTCTTGCCAATGGTCCTTCGTTACCCCGATTAAGATCGTTCCTCCTTTCTCGTCTCGGGGAACCCTGCCTTACTGGAATGGCCTTTTGCTCTCTAGGGTATGGTCGATGCCTGTCTCTGCTCGATCTTGGCTCTCGATAAATATCCCTTTGAACTCTATCATGAGTTCTGATGGGGTAAGTGGATCCCGAAGGGGCTCCAAGTTGGTCGTCCTCGACCCTAATCTTCGATTGATATCGGTTGTGTATATCCGCCCATGTGGCAGCCGGATATTCAATCAAGCTTTGCTTAAGCTATTGTGAAGCCATTGAACTTCGAGCATTGAGTCCTTGGGTGAAGGCCTGTACGGCCCAATCATCAGTGACCGGTGGTAGGTCCATTCGTTCCATCTGAAAGCGAGATACGAATTCTCTGAGCATCTCGTTATCTCTTTCCCTAACTTTAAATAAGTCCGATTTCCGTGTCTCGACTTTGATGGCACTTGCATAAGCTTTCACGAAGGTGTCCGCAAGCATGGCAAAAGAATCGATGGAATTCGGGGGCAAGTTGTGGTACCAAGTCATTTTCCCCTTTGACAAGGTCTCTCCGAATTTCTTTAAGAGAATGGACTCAATCTCATCGTCTTCGAGATCATTTTCCTTTATGGCGCATGTGTATGCTGTTACATGCTCATTTCGGTCAGATGTCCTACTGTATTTGGGAATTTCCGGCATGCGAAATGGGTTTTGGGGCGGCGCTTGATGGAAAAGGTTTCTGTACGAATTTCTTTGAGTTTAAACCTTTTAATACCGGAGGTGCTCTTGGTATTTGGTCCACCCTCGAATTATATGTTTTTACCTTTTTATCATTGGCCTCGATCTTATTCTCGCATCACTCGACTCTTCTGGTTAACTCCTCGAGCATTTTCATGATCCCGGCGTTTGCCTCCGATCCGCCTTCGCTTGGTTCCACTGTGATGGGTTCATTTTCGGGGATAATTTCCCGAGGAGGGCCGGTCCCTATCCCATTCGAAACTTGGCTCCGATTTTGCAGCTGAGCAATGGCCGCTTGCTGGACTTGCAACATGTAGAATATCATCCTGAGGCTGATCCCGTCCTCCTCGTCGTTTTGATTTGCCGAGCGTATTCTCTTCGAACACTGTGATGGGCTAGAGGTCCGATCCACATCGACTGCTATTTGGAAGTTAGCGTCGACTGGAACTTCATTACCGGGCGCCAAGTTGTTGTTTTTGCCCTAGTGGTTAAATTCGCCATCGACGTATTGAGGCACAGATTGAGAATGTGACATGATTGTATTGTAACCTGAAAAAAGCTATTCTGCAAAAAACAAGTGTAAAATAGTCTGTGTGACAGAAAATTGTATCAAACGATCACTATTATCCTTAGCCCCACGGTGGGCGCCAAACTGTTTACCCTTGATTACGAGTAACAATTAAATTTATATGTGGTTTTAAGGATATATGACCTGATTTAATACAATTAAAGAACAAACAGAAATAGAGACTAAATTAATGAACAAGGAAAAAGCAAACCGCCAATATTGAATAATCTTTCTGCATTAGAAGCCTTTGGAAACAAAATATGAAGCAAACAAACAAGCAAAATAGACTATAACTTTTGTATGTTGGTTGTATATCTTTTTTTTTTTGTTTTACAAATGGGGCTGTCTGTTTATATAGGGAGGGTGAAGAATTCTATACAAGGTAAAAATCTTATTTACAAGGTAAGATATCCCTAGAATTAATGGATTTAACGTCTTTATTGATTTGAGCCGCGATTCCCGCCTAGATGTTTACATATCATGAGAATTCCGGTCCTTCAGTTATGCAAATCTGATAACTTTACCATGGGATGTTTTACCATGATCGGCCTCGACGATCTCATCTCGAGCATCTTGGCTTCGAGCTTCGTTCTAATGACATCTGGTCTCGAGCTTCTCTACTCGATGTCCCGGTCTCGGACATCTCTTCTTGATACTCCGGTCTCGACCTATCAGATGGCGACTTCAATCGACGCTGGTCGTAAAATCCAAAATCGGTACTTCCTATGCAAGTGATCGGGTTCGACCCCATACAGGTTATTTGTGGATATCGGCTTGCCTAGTATTATGATAAGCATCATCCTTGACATGTTGAGCTTTGGATTGTGAAATGTAAGGTCCATTAAAAGGAGAATCGCTTCGTATTTTATTATTAGGGCTTGAACCTGAGAACTATGGCTAATCTGAAACTTATACTATTAAAATACGAAGAAGAAGAAGAGAAAAAAGATTATCTTCGGAATCCTAATGCCAGCAACCTCTGTTACAGTATACTCCTTTTTTGTTCTATTATTGGAAAAATCAGTGATAATTACAGTCTTTTCAGGTTCAACATCTGTTACCAATTTACCATAAAGCTAAATTCCTCTTTCTAACGGCTAAAACAACTTATGCTCCCCAATTAGGTAATGGTTTATAAGCTTAGCATGTCTCAGCATCCTATACATACAAAAATCTCAAAATAATAGTTTTATACAATTTCTTGATCACCTTTATCGTAACTGCCACAGTCGCCATATCGTCGGTGATGCACACCAATGTTTTATACACGGCGACAGATTCATAAATTGATTTTCATGGGTATGATTTCGAGATTCTATGACGATTTTTTTGATTTATTGAGTTAATAATCAATTACTTATACTTATTTATTGAATTTATACACATAAATATAAGATTTGAAAGCCAAAGTTGGCTTCGAATCCATAACACATTTGTGCGGTCCGTACAAGCGAGTCGGCTTATCATTACAATTTAGCTTAAAGTATTTGGCTATGAGATTGTGATGGTTTTAAGGTTATATTTTATGTCCTAAAATTAATATTTATTTTGTGCTATTTACCAACGAGTTTGCATAGTATATATACATATCGTTTGCAAATTACACATATACTATCAAAGTTTCTAGCGATGGTGTTGAATGTCTCTTCTTCCTAAAGGGGTGTCTTCGCTACACATAGTTTTCTTCATTTTCTGCCGATTCAACTCTTTACCTTTTTATCAAATGGTTTGTATTCTATTTTTATTTTCCTTTTGTTCTCCTTCTTTTTCAGTTTCTGCTTCTAATATTTAGGTATGAAATTTTGTATTACAATTGTTGCTGCCATCTCATATTTCCTGTTTATGGTATTGGCTGCTATATTATAAGATGCCAGTCCTTTAATTTTGTTCCATTCTGGATAGAAGAAGATTGTAATTTGTAGGGCCAAAAGAAAGAGGTCTCAATAATTTGCTTCACATGCATTCAAAGCGACCCCTCCAATGTACTATTGTACATTGCTTTCTACGCTTTTTTTTTTTTTAAGGAAAAGCACAAGTCTATAGAAAAAAAACATATTCAATTAATATGGGGAGTCCACATCTTCATGGATGCACGTGGATAGTAGACTCTGGTTCAAGGCCATAACTACATTGTTCGTGAAGTTAATTCATATATCCGGATGGCCCTATTTTGATTCTTTCAAAATCCTTAGCTCTTCAATGATTGAAATTATTTGTTATCTTCCCCCTTATTTCTGTATGTAAAGATTTTCTGTCAGCTTGTAATGTTAGATGACTAGTACAGGATATTGTTCAAATATTTCATATTGACGGAGAGAATGAGCTCTTTTCTTATACTGTCTTGATCGATACTCACCTCATGAGCTAATATTTTTGAATTGAGTTAGATTTAAAGTTTATTATTATTTTTTTAATCAGGTTATCACAACCAGACTCATCCATATTCTAAGTATACCGCTGTTGGAGCCCCATTTATATTGCCACTCTCCATATATCAAGTCTGGGGTATATAGAGGTGTTAGAATGTTTCACATTTTTGAGGGAATTGATTGTTGTTTATTTTTATGGTCTTGAGTCAGTCCTCACCTCGCGAGCAAACCGTTAGAGTTGAGTTAGGTGCAAGATTTATTTTCTTATTGATATATTCTTAGTTTTAATTTCTGTGACGGTGTTTGATTGAGTGTAAAATTTAAAAAGAATTTTTCTTTTAAAAACTTGTGGTAAAAAAACATGTGGTAGACATGTGGCTATAAACTATTTCATTAAGGATAAATTGAAAGGTTTAAAATATAATTATTACTCTAAATATAATAAAGTGTTTGTGACAAACTAAAAAGAAAAATGTGTCTAATAAAATAGGATAGATGGAGTACTAATCTGTAACTTGGAAAAAGAAAGTACAATGGTTTAGGAGGTTCTTGGTCAGTCCACCTTAGAAAACTTGGACTTACAGATCGTTTACGGTGATAATAATCTAGTGACTGATAGAGCTATCTTTCACGTGAAACTCGGCCCAATTTCTAAGGTAGACAAAAGAAAACGGGACTTATTATGGTAGAAAACCAGGGGAACCAAAATTTGGTAGCTTTTCTTATTAGAAGCTGATTCAGCCTCTTGAAAAATTTAGCTTAATCTTGAGGATATTTCCTCTAATTTGCTGATTTCCCCTCTAGCATTCTCTTAAGTTCAAAGAAAGTAATGTGATATCCCTTTCCTCAGTATCAGTATCAGTATGAAGATGGTCTGTTTCTATCATAGGGACCCTCTTTCTCCTGTTTTTTCTACAAGTAGATAAAGTTAGTTTCTGATAGAGGATGTATCATTTGTGTCCACACTCTACAGACTGCATCAATTTTGTGCCTTTCCCAGTCACTAAGCAATGACATGGATATCCTCCAACCCCAAAGTTTGAGTTGGAAATTTTTTTGATTCACTGGTGAATCTCAAGAATAGTGCTACTTCCTCAAGAAAACTATACCACAATATTAAAAAAGTTTCCCTTCTGGCTTTAATTGGAAATTCTCTTCCTTCAGTCTTGACTATTAGCAGCCTTTAAAGTTGTGGGGTTTTTGATTTTTTTCTTTTTAGTTTCTTTAAGATGGAAAGTGCTATTTTGCATGTAGTCCATGCTTCCAAGAACCTAATGTCATATATATGAACCTAAAAGAGACAGCTATAACATATTGTTTACATCATATTTTGGTCCCTAGGAAGAGAGGAAATGACTTAAAGACTGTCAAAAGTTAAAACTATCTCCATCTTCAGGAGACAAGGATAGACACCCATTTAAGGAAAAATGGTTCCTTGAATCATTCAATAGGAATAAATTATGTGCTTTTCATCAATTGTACAATTAGGAAAAAGGCCAATTATGATGGAGATGTGTCCTGTACAAGTGTTAAATCACTCAAATAGTTTGTGAAAACTCAAAAAGATTTAGACTATGTTACATATAGTCACAATCATCAACGGATTCTTTTAGGTTGAATAGGAAATCCCATACTTATGTGAAAGCCACAAAGTAATACTAAAGCTTTTGGAATGAACACTTAATAGACAGAATTAGTTACAACCAAAAATATACAGAGGAACAGGAGATAATTAACAATTTAAAGGAGAACAAAAGAAGAAAGTAATATTCATTCTATTGAAAACATACACGAAAAGAAGAACAAGTTTGTAATATTCTATCAAGAATATCCAGTGTTCGCAAAGAAGAAATTTTGTAAGAACCATTTACAGATTAAGAATAAAACTCTATAGCACACACCTGTTGAATATTAACATCTCTGCTGATAGAAAATAGGCTAAGAAAATTGTCCAAATGCATCTGAAATTCTCTGAAAATGCTTATTATATAAGTCTGCAGTTTGTAGAGAAGGTTGTTGCTGTTGGTTCTGCAGCCATGTAGTACTACTCAATGAACTTTCTGTTGCAAATTGTGTGCCTGATTTTTCACTGTACAAGTCTTGAGTTATTTGATGATTATGGATTGAATTGCCTGGTAAAAATTGTGTATGCAAATATTCAGACCATTTGATGTCTTCAGGATCAGTTTCTGATGGATGAATATTGGTTTCTTTTTCTGATTTCCCACAATCAGCAGCTCCCCATGAGAAGGCATTGTTATCAAAGAAAGAACAGTTTCTTTGCATTTGATCAATACTAGTACTGCTCCCATTGCTGGTAAAAGTCCCTATTGAATTATTACTTGCTGCTGCTATTGGAGATGTGAGAATTGAGTTTGAAATGGAAGGGAGAATATTGTCATTTGTTGACATGTTGGAATTGAACTGATGAGAAACCATTTCTGAATTCTTGGGATTATTGGAGTTGAAAAGAAGATGATTCGTGTTTGGACTCATGGACAAACCAATGTTTGAGCCATAATTCAACTGCTGAAAAGAGAGGTAACTTGCCAAGTCAAGAGGCTTATTGCAGCTAGTGGTGGAGGTTTCATGTGTGTTAACAAACCTATTGAGGAAGAATTCATGTGTTGGTGGGGCTACAGCAGCACTCATATTATTGGAATAGCGGTCCATAGTCGTCGCTGAAGATGGTTTTGGTTTCTCTGTTTCAATTCCATAGTTAGAATTCTCATGAGCTTCAAAGAAATTGAGTTCACTGGAGCCTTCAGAAGCTTTCTCATTGTTTTTACTGATTGCTGACACCTTCTCTTCATTCTCAACTTCAGAAAGTGGCTTGTGAGTGTTTGGATCAATCCCTTTTTGCCTTAGTTTTTTCTTAATGGAAGAGTTCCATAAATTCTTGATTTCATTGTCTGTTCTTCCAGGTAATCTAGCAGCAATTTGTGACCACCTATGGAAAAAGAAGTCAAGGGTCAGTTTTGTTACATCATGAAAAGTACTATAAAGTGCAAAAGAATCAAGAAAATATGTATTTACTTGTTCCCTAGAACTGCATGAAGTTCAATGATCAAATTCTCTTCCTCTTGTGAGAACGTTCCTCTTTTCAAATCAGGTCTCAGGTAGTTAATCCATCTTAGCCTGCAGCTCTTGCCACACCTCTGAAGCCCTGCATCAAAAACAAAGTAGTGTTATTTTTCCTCATGCATTTTCAAGAAATTAAACTGAGTAAAAGCAAGGTAATATAGTGTGTATTGTACCAGCTAGTTTAGGGACTGAACTCCAACAGCCATGACCATATTTAGTAATATGATTTATAAGTTTCTCATCTTCCTCAGGGGACCAAAGGCCTTTCCTCAGCTTCTGCTTGTAACAGCAAGAATGCCTCCCCATGTGCAATGCAATGCTGGCAAAAAAGGCCAAAAAGAAGCCAAAGGTTTTTTCACTTTTTTTTCTTGAATGCTAAGCTGTACAAGAAGAGCAATTCTATTTAGAATGGTTTAGAGAGAAAGATATGAAGGATGATGTTAATGATAATTAGAAAATGGAAGGAGAGTGGAACCTATGGAAAATGAAAGGGCACACAGGCTGGTAGGAATCAAATAGATAGGAGGGAGGAACCTTAATATTAATAAGAAAGTCATATTCAGCAGATGATTTGATTTTGAGGTTTATTTAGTTTGTTATTAATGTTATATGAGTTTAACTTCTATACATTGATAGTGTATATAATTTTACATTATCAAGACATTTAAAAATTTATTACAGGTAATATTTTGTAACAAACATGATTCAGTTGCCTTAAATGGTGGTGAGTTACTTGTTATAGCAGGTAAAACTATCAGATAACGTAAAAATTTTTTACTCAATATACACAATTTAAATTCATGCTATATTGTTTCTTTCTTCTTCTTCTTCATTTTAAAAAAAAATAAAATAATTCTTTCCCTTTTTCTACATTTGAAATGTGAAATTGGAGCTCCAATAGTCTGTCTTCCTTTTGTCTTATAACAGGGTTTTGAGAAAATTAATGAGTTTGACAGCATTTGTGGGGTACATCTAGAGAGATATTTCTTTAGGGGACAATAAGGGTATTTTCTTCCCCAAGACTTCCGGTTAATTCAGTTAAAATAAATTAAAACTTAAAAAGGGGAAAAATATTAGAAAAAAAAAAACAAGATGTAATGTTAACCTGGTTTAAGAAGATGAGAGAATCCTTCCAACTGATATGGTTTGTTCAAATAAATAACTGATCTCTTATTGAAATTCAATTCCAAAAGTTCCAAAATACAAAGAGAGAGAGAGAAGGTTGAAATATTTAGAAAGGGTTGGTTAATAAAAGGATCCAGAAGTTGAGAAATTCCTATGATTAGTTAAAACTAGCAATTAGGATAAGCAAGAAGAACTTCCACCAGTATACATTCCTTTAATTGTCTTTTATGTTGAACATAAGATAAAAAATAGGGGAGCTAGAGCGTCGGGAGCGAATTCGGATGAACCAAGTAGTTTTGGTTCGAATCTTATATTTGTCTTAAAATTTTTATTGAATATGTATAAATTATAACTAGTAATTTAAGGTGATTAAAATCTCGACCCCATAAATTTTAAATATTAGCTCTGCCTCCAGATAAAAATCTATATATAGACTCCAGTGTTTATTTAGTGTTTTTCTTGCCAGGTGGCATTAAATTATTACACTTTTATCTATCATTTTTGTGAGCTGATCATAATCTCTTTTTATAATGTTATTTACGAATAAGTTTTGAAGGAAATTAATTTTTAATTTCTTGGGAACATGAAGGGTATCTTCCATTTTCTCTTAAAAATGATCTATATTCCCAACAACTCCAAATATCAATTATCTTCCTTTCATAGACAGAATCAAACAAGATAAAGAAAATAAAGAAGCCTCCCTCCTGATTAATTTAGATAATTTTTCATTGTTTTATAGGATTATTTTTCTCCCTACATGACGGGAAAAGAACTTCTTTTGTGTTTATGATCAGTTGTGTGACTAAATGAAAATAATTAAACGAGTAAACGTTGTTTATTTCATATAAAACACAGCCGACAGTGACAATAATGTAGCTGTCCTCCTTTGAACTTAGAATATAATAAACTTGAATATGGACAAATTTTAGTAAATTATTCAGACCAATACTTTTGTTCATTGTATCCCCCTTTTTTACTCTTTATATTGAATTTTCGTGAAAAATACTAGCATCAGAATTTCTATAATGACGGATTGTCTCATTTAACTTGCGTACACTTTGATTATACTATTAGATATATGTTATTTCAAATTAGTACACATAACAGATAATTTTGCTCAGTAGGATGATCAGTTATTCAATTGCGTACTTGCTATTTTATATTATCACTGTGAGCGGATTTATAGGTGTAATTATGGGGCACATGAACTCATGGTCTTTTCGTAAAATTAGATTTTTTATGTATATATTATCTAAATTTGATGCAATATTAACTGTTGGCAGTTATGTTACCAAAAGATTGAATAATGTATTTGGTTGAAGGTTAGAGTTATTTGTGAAGTGGTATAGGGATCAATTCCTCACTTGATACAAATTTTTCTCCTTTTTTAGTAGTGCATCCATATATTAGAAATCCTAAATCTGCCTCTGATTTAGCACTGATATCAATTAATTCTACTCACTTAATCGAGTTGTATCTGCTAAAATTTGAACCTGATTGTTCGTGATTTGCACCAATTTCATTGAATAGTTTATTTTTCCAAATTATACTGGAACTTAAGCTTTCATTTAAGTAACAACATATTTCTGGTTGGTAAATTCTAAAGTTGGCCTGCTGAATCATTTCGTGAAGTCGGTTTTCTATTTTAAATGAGAGGGCTACAACGCGGCCCATTTTGTGGGGTTAATCGAAAAATTACTATCTTCCATCTAGAAATACCATCTTTATTAGGGTAATTATGTGAGTGCACTGCCTTTTCACTTTGGCGGCAAGTAAATTTGCTTAAACAAACCATAACAGACTGAAGATTGTTGGGCAAAGGGAATAATAACACATTGGACTTGAATCAAAGAGCGAAATGAAAAATCCTTTGCAATAAACCTTTCTTAATTGAAAAGACGTCTGATAATATTGTGTTTCTTTGATAAATGCATGTGGAAGGTAAAATAAAGAAAAAGAAAAATTAATTAATTTAAAAGGTGAAAGCGAAATACGGAAATGTAAAAACAAAAACCGAAATGCTTATAATACATATGTGGAACATATGTGGATTTATAATATGAAAATACAACAATAATTTTTTACAAAATAAATTATACTAATAATATAAATATTCTTTACAGTTTACACTATGTATTCAAATTCATATATTAGTACGTGGTTTCGTGAAACAATAAATTTTAGGCCAATCACCTTGACGAGACCACTCTTGGTTAAGCATGAGTGGCTTCCTTCTCTTCTTCCTTGAGAATTTCCATTTCTTAAAACCTTTTAATTTGTTCATTCTTTTGGGTTAATGGACAACTTTGCTACAGCTGTATATCAGCCATGTCATCAAAGAAAGAAAGAAAGAAAAAGAAATTCCATGCCATGAATAAGCAATCACATTTCCAGAGACTATGTTTTTCATTTTAGTTTTTGTTTCTTATTCTTTCATTGCTTTGCTGTCACTTTACCAACAAGCCTCCAACTTTACCCTTAAAGTTTAAAAACAGCTTGTCTTTGAAATAAGAGGGCTATTGGATTTTCTCTTGATGATAACAAGACCAAATTCAGTGTTAACAAAAAAAATAGTTTTTATGGTCAAAGCAAATAATAGAATAATTTAGATTTTTAATAATCAATTTTACTTTACTTTTTTTAATATAGACGAACAAGAAACAATAACATTTTGAGAGAATAAGAAAAAAGAAATCTTAGTGATAATCGCCGCTTCCTTTCAAGAGGAAAGAACAAGATTCTTCACATAGTAGAGAATAAAATATAAATGATTGACAATATAATTATGTGAATTTCTTGATAATCGTACAAAATATAGAAAGGGGTTTACATAAGGGTACAATATATAACTGCTTGACCCTACTTAATCATCGCCCGTTACTATTATTACATTGATTGCCCTTCACTTGGGTAATTTGTAACAGTTATAGTAATAATAGTCAATCACGCATAATCGGGGATTATGTCAATTTCTTTCAATATTGGTGTCTATTAATGAGCTTTTCTTTCCTGTACTCTTTAATTATACATCTCACACCTATCTCTTCTTTTCCAGTTGTCATATGCGGTATCTTTGTAAGCGATCCCATGGGTGTTTTACCCATACTTCTCTTAACCTTCATTTCTTTTTTACTTTGACTCTCAAGCCACCAGTCAGCATATCATTAGTCCACTTGACGAGTCTGCTTTTCCACTAATACAGTATCACGGCCCTAAATCCCAGCCAACCGGGATCTTGATGGCGCCTAACAATGCTTGCTAGGCAAGCCAACACATAACAAAGAATCAAGAAAAAAGCTATAAAAGACTGACAATAGCATAATATCAAGAAGAAAAGACAATCTTGAATATAAATACAATTAGTCTAAAACCAACATCTAACACGAATAGCCCAAGAAGTGGAGTAACAAGTACATGAGCTTCTAGGTCCAACTAAATACAAGGTTCTGAAAGAAAGACAACACTGTCCGAAATAAAATGAAAACAGTATAATAAAAATAGAAAAGTGACTCTAAGGCATGCGAATGGGGTGCAGCTCTACCTTGAATCACTGTCTGGTATCTGCTAAATACCTTCCGGGAATCCGCTTGTACAAATGTCAGAATCTGCACAAGAAGTGCAGAAGTGTAGTATGAGTATAATCAACCCAATGTACTTAGCAAGTGTCGAGTCCAACCCCGACGAGGTAGTGACGAGGCTAAGACAAGACACCTACTATAAATCGTGCAATTATATGTATATGTAAATAAGGTCTCAAAAGTAATAACGTGATAGAGGCACATGAAAGGGGCAACAATTGGAGCAATAAGTAAAGAATCACCAAGTAAATATCTTTCCAAAGTAAGCAACGAAACCGCCAAGTTAAATTCACTATCCAAATATCAAGTAAAAGCAATGAAATTAACAAACTGCACGGTACCACCCTTCGTGTTTTTACTCGCATCCTCACCATGTAATATAAATAAATCATGATAATAAGCAAGCAAGTGCACGACATCACCCTTCGTGCTTTTACTCTCTTCCTCATATGATAATATAAATACAATTGCACAGCATTACCCTTCGTGATTTAGCCTCACATTCACACTAGCAAATATATCAAGATGCAAACAAGGCACGGCAACACCCATCGTGCTTTTCACTCTTCCTCACCAAGCAATCACAACAATACAATACCGATCAAGGTGGGAAGCAAATACAATTTTCAACAACGACATTTAAACATAACTCATTTATGAGAATCTTTCAACAATTAGTGTTAACAACCAATCAACTATTTCCACGTTCTCAACACTTAACGTCACATCAATCTCATATAAGAAATAACATGAAAGCGAGCAATCAAGAAATTAACAATCTATCTAAGCATGGAAGACATATTACATGAAATAACATAGTACAAGTAAGGCAAATTCTACCCGCATGGTTATCCCATGGCCAACGCCCATACACTAGTCACCTTGCATATATGCGGCCCCCAACACATAGTTCACGTAGTAAGTAGACTTGATTCTACCTTATTTTTCTCAAATCAAGGTTAACCAAGACACTTACCTTTTTCCGGAATAAAGTCAACAATCAACCATGGCATTTCCTTTAGAACAAGCCTCCGAACCTACCGAATTTAGCCAAATATCGTTCAAACAATTCAAAACAAGCTTTAAAAAATACCCACAAGTGAAAAAGGTTTGATTTTTTAACATAATTAAAAATGTTAACAAAAAATCAATTCGAGCCAACGTGGTCAGAATCCGAGATTCGAACCAAATTTCGATTACCTATTCACCCCCGAGCTTGGATATTTGATTTTTTAGAAATCTGGCCTCATTTCGTGGTCTAAATCACAAATTTACAAAATCCCTAAATTCTATCCAAAATCCTTAATTTGTTTGAAGTTCATAAATTTGAAGAAGTGATTGAAATTAATTAAAACAAGTTAAAGTCGCTCACTAATAAATTTGGGAAGAAAATGCTCTTCAAAAACTATTTCTATGGAGTCTAGGGTTGAACAATGGTGTAAAATGAGCTAAGTCCAGATTTTTCTAACCTTTACTCAGCTGGATATATCGCATTTGCAAACACTTGTTCGCAATTGTGATGTTCGCAAAAGTGAACAACAGTTTGCAAAAGCGAAAAACATCTGTGCCCCCGGTATCGCATTTGCGACTCAATACTTCGCATTTTCAAAGTCCCACCTATCACAAAATCGACCCTGGCTTCGCATTTGCGAAGCCCTCTACTCCAATTCCCACATCGCAAAAGCAACATTTAGATTGCTATAGCGAAACCCGCCTGTTCACAAATGCAACTATCTGCCTCGCATTTGCGAAGCTTGGCTTTCCATCACATCTTTGCATTCGTGAGCTTGACATCACACGCTAGTTGCTGCTTCAGAAGTCCAAACCATCCCAAACTGCATCTGAAACTCACTCGAGCCCCTTGGGCTCCAAATCTGAACATTCTCATAACTGTAATGACATCTTACAAACTCGCTTGCTGACTCATATCACAAAAATAACATCAAATATCAATAATTGATCATCCAAACTCAAGACTTCAACTTAAAAACTCAAATTTTCAATTTTCACATAATGCGCCGAAATGCGCTCGGGTCACCTGGGACCCCAACCAAACATGCGTACAAGTTTCAAAATATCATACGACCCTATTGGATGGTCAAAATACCGATCCGAGGCCGTTTACCAAAAATATTGATTGTGGTCAACTCAAGTCATTTTTAATGCCAAAATCATTTTTTTTTTAAATTTCACATATAAGCTTTTCGTATAACGATACGAACAACGCACCGTGTTGAAGTCTAAAACATGTGACATATCTTCACGGTACTTTCGAATCATAGAAATATGAAACAACGGATGTACCTCTGCTAGGTTAGGAGGCAATGCAAGCCTATAAACAACCTCCGCAACTCTCTCCAATATCGCAAGCGAGCCAATAAACCTCTGGCTCAACTTTCCCTTCTTCCCAAATCGCATCACGCCTTTGATAGGCGACACAAAGAGAAGAACCTTCTGGCCTTCCATGTAAGCCACACCTGGAAGCTTTCGATCCGCAGAACTCTTTTGCCTGGGCTAGGCTGTATGAAGTCGCTCTTGAATCACCTTAACCTTTTCCAAAGCATCATAGACCAAATCTGTGCCCAACAATCTAGCCTGGGGCTCAAACTATCTAACTGGAGAATGACATCGCCTCCCATATAATGCATCATATGGAGCCATCTGGATGCTCGACCGATAGCTGTTATTGTAGGTGAACACTGCTATAGGTAAACACTAGTCCTATTGGCCCCCCAAAATCCATAAAGCAGTGCCTGCAACATGTCCTCTAAAATTTGAATAGTGCACACAGACTGTCCGTCTATCTAAGGATGAAACGCAGTACATCGCTCGACCCCGTGAACATCTCACGCTTCACGACTCTCCAAAAATATAATGTGAAATGCGTGCCCCGATCAGAAATGATGAACATGGGTATATCGTGTAGGCGGATAATCTCTTGAATGTAAATCTGAGCCAACTGCTCCGAAGAATAAGATGTGATCACCGGAATGAGTGTGCAGAGTTAGTCAATCGGTCCACAATAACCCAAACTCCATCATATTTTTTCAAGGTCCGTGGTAATCCTACCACAAAATACATATTGATGTGCTCCCACTTCCACTCTAGTATTTCCAATCTCTGAGTCAACCCACCTGGTTTCTGATGCTCGTACTTCACCTGTTGACATTGAAACAATGAGAGACAAGATCAACCATATATTTTTTTATCTTCCTCCATAAATAGTGTTGCTTCAAGTCACAGTACCTCTTCATCACACCCGGGTGAATGGAATACCATGAACTGTGAGCCTCTTCAAGGATCAAATCTCTCAACCCATATATTCGGAACACAAATCTGGCCCTGAAGCCGCATAATACCATCATTTCCAATCACGACCTCCTTAGCACCACCCCATTGCATCATGTCTTTCAAGACCAACAAGTGAGGATCATCAATCTAGCAAGCCTTGATGTACTCGAACAACAATGCCCGTGCCACAACACAAGGAAAAGCCCGGAACTTCGAAACATCTAACCTCACGAACCGATTGGCCAAAGCCTTAACATCCATGGCTAATGGCCTCTCCACTGCCGGTAAAAATGCCAAACATCTCATGATCTCAGGCGTTTAGTAACTTCTAACCATCTCCGCTGCCGCAAATTAAGGTCCTTCTACTTGAACAGGTGCTGGAGACTCTGATGGCCGGTATTGACCTCACATGGAACACCGTATAGATAGTGTCTACAAGTCTTGAGCGCGTGAACAATGGCTGCCAACTCCAAATCATGCACATTGTAATTCTTCTCACGATCTTCAACTGACGAGACGTATAGGAAATCACCCTGCCATCCTGCATCAATACCGCACCAAGTCCAATACGCGGTGCATCACAATATATAATATAAGATCCTAAACCTACAGGTAACACCAACACTAGGGCTATAGCTAAGGCAGTCTTGAGCTTCTGAAAGCTCGCCTCACACTCGTTGGACCATCAGAAAAGAGCACCCTTCTAGGTCAACTTGGTCAATGGGTCTGAGATAGATGAAAATTCCTCCACGAACCGGCGATAATATCCCGCCAAACCTAAGAAACTCTGAATCTTTGTAGTAGAAATAAGTCTAAGCCAGTTCTGAACTACTTCAATCTTCGTAGGATCTACTTTGATACCCTCGGAAGGCAACCCATAAAGGCAAGCGAGTTTAACTAGAACTTACACTTTGAAAACTTGGCATATAGCTGGCGATCCTTCAAAGTCTGAAGTACGATCAGCAGATGCTAATCATGCTCCTCTCGACTGCGATAGTAAACCAAAATATCATCAGTGAGAAAATCACAAATGAATCTAAATAAGGCTTGAACACTCGGTTCATCAAATCCATAAAGGCTGCTTTTATTCAAGCCAAATGACCTCACCAAGAACTCGTAATGACCATAACGAGTTAGAAAAGCTGTCTTAGGGACATTCGATGGCCAAATCTTCACTCGAGAATCCAGATCTCAGATCAATCTTATAAAATACCTTGGCACCCTGAAGCTGGTCAAATAAGTCATCAATCCCCGATAATGGATATTTTTTCTTGATAGTGACCTTGTTCAACTACCGATAACCTCTCCACATCCTTATCGATCTGTCATTTTCTTTTAACAAACAACACCCGCGCATCCCAACGCGAGACAGTAGGCCTAATGAATCCTTTGTCAAGCAAATCTTGTAACTGCTCCTTCAATTCTTTTAACTTAGCTGGAGCTATACGGTACTGTGGAATAGAAATAGGCTAAGTGCCTGGCACCAAGTCAATGCGTCTTGAAGCACTGGGGGTAGCAATGAATCCCTCTGGGACTTGAGCTGGTCCTACTTGCTCGGTCGGAACATGGATCTCATTATCCTACTCTGTTTGAGTCTTATCAACTAGCGTCGGTGCGCGTCCTCTAGGCTGAGCTCTGCCTCTACCTCTGGCTCTACCTCGGCCCCAACCTATACCCTTGGTAGCGGCCGTAGTCTGGGGCTCTAGCTTCTGATTAGCTACAGATGTTGTACGTGTCCTCACCATCTGTGAAAGAATAAAAGTAGAATGATTCAAACTCAAAGATAGAATAAAGTCGCACGATAGAGAAAGAAAGAAAGTGAAGTTTCCGAAAGACTTATAGTCTTTAGAAGATAAGTACAGACGTTTCAGTACCGATCCTCAAGACTCCACTAAGCTTGCTCATGATTCGTGAGACCTAGTCAACCTAGTACTATGATACCAACTTATCACGACTCGAAATGCCAACCAATCGGGGTCTTGATGGCGCCTACATGCTTGCTAGGCAAGTCAACACATAACAAAGAATCAAAGCCATAAAAGACTGAAAATAGCATGATAACAAGAAGAAAAAACAATCTTGAATATAAATACAATACGTCTAAAACCAACATCTAACACGAATAGCCCAAGAATAGGAGTAACAAGTACATGAGCTTCTAGATCCAACTAAATACAAGGTTCTGAAAGAAAGACAACACTGTCAGAAACAAAATGAAAACAATACAATAAAAATAGAAAAGTGACTCTAAGGCATGCGAACGGGGTGCAACTCTACCTTGAATCATTGTCTGGTACCGCTAAGTACCTTTTGGGACTCCGCTGGTACAAATGTCAGAATCTGCACAAGAAGTGCAGAAGTGTAGTATGAGTACAACTGACCCAATGTAATTAGCAAGTGTCGAGGCTAACCCCGAGGAGGTAGTGACGTGACTAAGATAAGACACCTACTATAAATCGTGTAGTTATATGTATAAAGCAACAGAATAACAAGTAAAGTCTCGAAAGTAATAACGGGATAGAGGCATATAAAAGGGGCAACAATTGGAACTATAAGTAAAGAATCACTAAGTAAATCTCTTTCCAAAGTATGCAACGAAACCGCCAAGTTAAATTCACTATCCAAATATCAAGTAAAAGCATTGAAATCAACAAACTGCACGGTACCACCCTTCGTGTTTTTACTCGCATCCGCACCATGTAATATAAATAAAGCATGTGCACAACATCAGCCTTCGTACTTTTACGCTCATCCTCACATGATAATGATAATAAAGCAAGCAAGTGCACTACATCACCTTTTGTGCTTTTACTCTCTTCCTCATATGATAATATAAATACAATTGCACGGTCTCACCCTTCGTGATTTAGCCTCACATTCACACTAGCAAAGATATCAATATGCAAACAAGGCACGTCAACACTTATCATGCTTTTCACTCTTCCTCACCAAGCAATCACAACAATACAATACCGAGCAAGGTGGGAAGCAAATACAATTTTCAACAACAGTATTTGAACACAACTCATTTATGAGAATATTTCAATAATTAGAGTTAACAACCAATCTACTATTTCCACGTTCTCAACACTTAACATCACATCAATCTCATATAAGAAATAACATGAAAGCGAGCTATCAAGGAATTAACAATCTATCTAAGCACGGAAGACCCATTACATGAAATAACATAGTACAAGTAAGGCAAATTTTACCCGCATTCTTATCCCATGGCCAACACACATACACTCGTCACCTTGCATATACGCGGCACATAGTTCACGAAGTAAATATACTTGATTCTACCTTATTTTCCTCATGTCAAGGTTAACCAAGACACTTACCTCCTTCCAAAATAAAGTCAACAGTCAAGCACGACTTTTCCTTTAGAACAAGCCTATGAACCTATCGAATCTAGCCAAATATCGTTCAAACAATTCAAAAGTAGCTTTAAAAACTACCCACAAATGAAAAAGGTTTGATTTTTAACACAATTAAAAACGTCAACAAAAAGTTAGTCCGAGCCCACGTGGTCGGAATCCGAGATTCGGACCAAATTCTGATTACCTATTCACCCTCGAGCTCGGATATTTGATTTTTTAGAAACCTGGCTTCATTTCGTGGTCTAAATCACAAATTTACAAAATCCCCAAATTCTATCCAAAATCCTTAATTTTTACTTTGAAATTCATAAATTTGAAGAAGTAATTGAAATTGATTAAAACAAGTTAAAGTTGCTCACCAATGAATTTGGGAAGAAAATGCTCTTCCAAAACTGTTTCTATGGAGTCTAGGGTGGAAACAATGGTGTAAAATGAGCCAAGTCCAGATTTTTCCAACCTTTACTCAGCTGGATATATCGCATTTGCAAACTCTTGTTCGCAATTGCGATGTTCGCAAAAGTGAACTACTATTTGCAAAAGCGAAAAACCTTTGTGCCCTCGATATTGCATTTGCGACCTAATATTTTGCATTTTCAAAGTCCCACCTATCATAAATCGACCCTGGCTTCACATTTGCGAAGCCCTCTACTCCAGCTCCCACGTCACAAAAGCAGTATTTAGATTGCAATAACGAAACCTGCTTGTTCGCAAATGCAACCACTGCTTCGCATTTGCGAAGCTTGCCTTCCCTTCCCATCTTTGCATTTGCAAGCTTGACATCGTAAATGTGACGCTCGCAATTGCGATAAAGTCTTCGCAAATGCGAGACCTGCAACTTCAACACGCCAGCTGCTGCTTCAGCAGTCCAAAACATACCAAAATGCATCTTAAGATCACTCGAGCCCCTTGGGCTCCAAATCCGAACATTCTCACAACTGTATGACATCTCACAAACTCGGTCACTAACTCAAATCACAAAAATAACATCAAATATCAAGAAATGATCATCCAAACTTAATATTTCAACTTAGAAACTCAAAATTTCAATTTTCACATAATGCGCCAAAACGCGTTCGTGTCACCCGGGACCCCAACCAAAGATGCGTACAAGTTTCAAAATATCATACGACCCTGTCGGAATCGATCTGAGGTCATTTACTAAAAATATTGATTGTGGTGAACTCAAGTTATTTTTAAAGTCGAAATCATATATTCTTTTTAAATTTCACGTATAAGCTTTTCGTATAACGATACGAACAACGCACCCAAGTCCGATATCATCAGATAAAGCTACAAGAGGTCTCAAAGCATAGAAAAAGGAGCTAGTACTCAAAACGACTTACTGGGTTGACACATTTTCTACCCCTAAAAGAAACGTCTGTCCTCTAACGGGCATAGAAACATGGACTAGTAAAAAGGTGTGGGTATCTATTCTTCATATCGGACTTAGACTCCCAGGTAGCTTCCTTAATCGGTTAACCAATCCAATTCACGTTCAAATAAGGAAAACTCTTAGATCTCAACTTTCAAACCTGTTGGTCTAGAATAGTCACCGGCTCTTCCTCGTAGGCCACATTCTCATCAAGCTGCACCGTGCTGAAGTCTAAAACATGTGACATATCTTCATGGTACTTCCGAATCATAGAAATGTGAAACAGCGGATGTACCTCTGCTAGGTTAGGAGGTAATGCAAGCCTATAAACAACCTCCCTAACTCTTTCTAAAATCGCAAACGATCCAATAAATCTCGAGCTCAGCTTTCCCTCCTTCCCAAATTGCAACACGCCTTTGATAGGCGACAGTAAGAGAAGTACCTTCTGGCTTTCCATGTAAGCCCCATCTGGAAGCTTTCGGTCCACAGAACTCTTTTGCCTGGACTGGGGTGTACGAAGTCGCTCTTGAATCACCTTAACCTTTTCCAAAGCATCACAAACAAAATTTGTGCCCAACAATCTAGCCCGGGGCTCAACTATCTAACTGGAGAACGACATCGCCTCCTATATAAGGAATCATATGGAGCCATCTGGATGCTCGACTGATAGCTGTTATTGTAGGTGAACACTTCTAGAGGTAAACACTAGTCCTATTGACCCCCCAAAATCCATAATGCAGTGCCTGCAACATGTCCTCTAAAATCTTAATAGTGCACTCGGACTGTCCGTTTGTCTAAGGATGAAACGCGGTACTTCACTCGATCCCGTGTCCATCTCACGCTTCACGACTCTCCAAAAATGTGATGTGAAATGCGTGCCCCCGTTAAAAATGCTTAATATGGGCATATCGTGTAGGCGGATAATCTCTCGAATGTAAATCTGAGCCAACCGCTCATAAGAATAATATTTGATCACTGGAATGAAGTGTGCGGAGTTAGTCAATCGGTCCACAATAACCCAAACTCCGTCATATTTTTTCAAGGTCCGTGGTAATCCTACCACGAAATACATATTGATGTGCTCCCATTTCCACTCCAGTATTTCTAATCTCTGAGTCAACCCACCTGGTTTCTGATGCTCGTACTTCACCTGTTGACATTGAAATAACGAGAGACATGATCAACAATATATTTTTTCATCTTCCTCCACAAATAGTGCTGCTTCAAGTCACAGTACCTCTTCATCACACCTGGGTGAATGGAATACCATGAACTGTGAGCCTCTTCAAGGATCAAATCTCTCAACCCATATATTCGGAACACAAATCTGGCCCTGAAGCCGCATAATACCATCATCTCCAATCACGACCTCCTTAGCACCCCCCCATTGCATCGTGTCTTTCAAGACCAACAAGTGAGGATCATCAATTTGGCGAGCCTTGATGCACTCGAACAACAATGACCGTGCCACAACACAAGGAAAAGCCATGCTAGGTTTCGAAATATCTAACCTCACGAACCAATTGGCCAAAGCCTGAACATCCATGGCTAATGGCCTCTCCATTGCCGGTAAAAATGCCAAACATCTCATGATCTCAGGCTTCCTAATCAATATGTGGGCCACTATGTTGGCCTTTCCCGGATGATATAGTATGGTAATATCATAGTCTTTCAGTAACTTCTAACCATCTCCGCTGCTGCAAATTAAGGTCCTTCTGCTTGAACAGGTGCTGGAGACTCTGATGGTCGGTATTGACCTCTCATGGAACGCCGTATAGATAGTGCTTCCAAGTCTTGAGCGCGTGAACAATGTCTGCCAACTCCAAATAATGCACATTGTAATTCTTCTCATGATCCTTCAACTGATGAGACGATAAGGAAATCACCCTTCCATCCTGCATCAATACCGCACCAAGTCCAATACGCGGTGCATCACAATACATAATATAAGATCCTAAACCTACAGGTAACACCAACACTGAGGCTGTAGCCGAGGCAGTCTTAAGCTTCTGAAAGCTCGCCTCACACTCGTCGGACCATCTGAAAAAGAGCACCCTTCTAGGTCAACTTGATCAATGGGTCTGAGATAGACGAAAATTCCTCCACGAACTGGCGATAATATCCCCCCAAACCCAAGAAGCTCTGAACCTCTTTAGCAGAGGTAGGTTTAAGCCAGTTCTGAACTGCCTCAATCTTCTTAGGATCCACTTTGATACCCTCGGAAGGCAACCCGTAAAGGCAAGCGAGTCTAACTAGAACTCACACTTCAAAAACTTGGCATATAGTTGGCGATTATTCAAAGTCTGAAGTACGATCAGCAGATGCTAATCATGCTCCTCTCGACTGCGAGAGTAAACCAAAATGTCATCAATGAATAAAATCACATATGAACCCAAATAAGGCTTGAACACTCGATTCATCAAATCCATAAAGGATGCATTTATTCAAGCCAAATGACCTTACCAAGAACTCGTAATGACCATAACGAGTCCGAAAAGCTGTCTTAGGGACATTCGATGGCCTAATCTTCACTCGATGACATCCAGATCTCAAATCAATATTATAAAATACCTTGGCACCCTGAAGCCGGTCAAATAAGTCATGAATCCCAGGTAATGGATATTTGTTCTTGATAGTGACCTTATTCAACTGACGATAACCTCTACACATCCTCATCGATCTGTCATTTTTCTTAACAAACAACACCCACGCACCCCAACACGAGACACTAGGCCTAATGAACCCTTGTCAAGAAAATCTTGCAACTGCTCCTTCAATTCTTTCAACTCAGCAAGAGCTATACGGTAGTGTGGAATAGAAATAGGCTAAGTGCCTGGCACCAAGTCAATGCGTATTGAAGCACTAAAGGTAGCAATGAATCCCTCTGGGACTTGAGCTGGTCCTACTAGCTCGGTCGGAACATGAATCTCATTATCCTGCTCTATTTGAGGCTTATCAACTAGTGTCGGTGTGCGTGCTCTAGGTTGAGCTCTGCCTCTGCCTCTGGCTCTACCTCAACCCCGGCCTATACCCTTGGTAGCGGCTACAGTCTGGGGCTCTGGCTTATGATTAGCTACAAATGTCGTACGTGTCCTCACCATCTGTGAAAGAATAAGAGTAGAATGATTCAAACTCAAAGATAGAATAAAGTCGCACGATAGAGAAAGAAAGAAAGTGAAGTTTTCGAAAGCCTTATAGCCTCTAGACGATAAGTACAGACGTTTCTGTATCGATCATTAAGACTCCACTAAGTTTGCTCATGATTCGTGAGACCTAGTCAACCTTGTGCTCTGATACCAACTTATCACGACCCAAAATCCCAACCAATCGGGGTCTTGATGGCGCCTAACAATGCTTGCTAGGCAAGCCAACCATAACAAAGAATCAAGAAGAAAGCTATAAAAGACTGACAATAGCATAATAACAAGAGGAAAAAACAATCTTGAATATAAATACAGTAAGTCTAAGACCAGCATCTAATAGAATAGCCCAAAAAGTGGAGTTACAAGTACATGAGCTTGTAGATCCAACTAAATACAAGGTTCTGAAAGAAAGACAACACTGTCCGAAATAAAATGAAAACAAATAGTAAAAATTGAAAAATGACTCTTAGGCCTGCGAATGGGGTGGAACTCTACCTTGAATCACTATCTGGTATCCGCTAAGTACCTTTCAGGACTCCGCTGGTGCCAATGTCAGAATCTATATACTTCATAAGTGTCGAATCTAACCCTGTTAAGGTAGTGACAAGGCTAAGACAAGACACCTACTATAAACCGTGCAATTATATGTATAAAGAAACAGAATAATAAGTAAAGTCTCAAAAGTAATAAAGGGATGGAAACATATAAAATGGGAAACAATTGGAACAATAAAAAAAGAATCACCAAGTAAATCTCTTTCCAAAGTAGGCAAAACCGCCAAGTTAAATTTCCGATCCAAATATCAAGTAAAAGCAATAAAATCAACAAACTGCACGGTACCACCCTTCGTGCTTTTACACTCATCCTTACCATGTAATATAATTAAAGCATGTGCGCAACATCACCCTTCGTGCTTTTACTCTCATCCTCACATGATAATGATAATAAAGCAAGCAAGTACACAACATCACCCTTCTTTCTTTTACTCTCTTCTTCACATGATAATAAAAATATAATTGCTCTTTATCACCCTTCGTGCTTTAGCCTTATATTCACTCAAGCAAAAATATCAATATGCAAACAAGGCACAAAAACACACTTCATGCTTTTCACTCTTCCTCACCAAGCAATCACAACAATAAAATACCGAGCAAGGGGGAAGCGAATTCAATTTCAACAACAGTATTTGAACACAACTCATCATATGAGAATCTTTCAACAATTAGTTTCAACAGCCAATCAACTATTTCCACGTTCTCAACACCCAAATGTCTTTGCAATATCAGCATATGAAATAGCATTAAAGCGAGCAATCAAGGAATTACCAATCTATCTAAGCATCCACCTGCATGCTTATCATATGGCCAACATATATACACTCATCATCTTGCATACACGATACCCCCAATACATAGTTCACTTAGCAAATAGACTAAATTCTGATTTATCTCCCTCAAATAAAGGTTAACCAAGACACTTACCTCCTTCCAGAACAAAATCAAAAATCAACCACGACTTTTTCTTTAGAACAAGCCTACGAACCAACCGAGTCTTGCCAAATATCGTTCAAATAATTCAAAACAGGCTTTCAAAACTACCCGCGAATGAAAAAGTTTAACTTTTTACATAATTAAAAAAGTCAACAAAAAGTCAACCCGGGCCCACGTGTTCGGAATTTGAGATTCGGACCAAATACCTATTATCCATTCACCCCCAACCCAGATATGTGATTTGTTTCGATATCCGACCTCAATTTGCGGGCTAAATCTCAATTTTACAAAATTCTTAAGTTCTAGCCAAAACCCTTAATCTTTACTTTGAAATTCATAGATTTGATGATAAAATTCAGGAAAAAAAGTAATTGAAATTTATTAACAATAAGCTAAAGTTGCTCACCAATGAGTTTGGGAAGAAAATGCTCTTCAAAAATCACCTCTATAGAGTCTAGGGTTGAAAATGATGTAAAAAAGAGCTAAGTCCCGATTTTTTCAGCCTTTACCCAGCTGTAGATGTCGCAATTGCGAACTCTTATTTGCAATTGCGATGTTCGCAAAAGCGGACTACCTCTATGCCCCCTGATGTCGCATTTGCGACCCAAGATTTTGCATTTGCAAAGTCCCACCTACATCAAAAGCGATCCGAGCTCTCTACTACAGTCCCACGTCGCAAAAGCGACATTTAGATTGCAAAAGTGGAACCCGCCTGTTCGCAAATGCGACCACTTCTTTGCATTTGCGAAGGTTGCCTGCCCATCTATCTTAGAATTTGCGAGCCTGAAATCACAAATGCGAATCGCAAATGCGTGACTTTGTAACCTCAACACACCAGCTGTTGCTTCAACAGTCCAAAACATATTCGAAACTCACTCGAGCTCCTCGGGCTCATATCCGAACATCCTCAATAGTGTAATAACATCATTCAAACTCGCTCGCTAACTCAAATCACTAAAATAACATTAAATATAAAGAATCGATAATCAACACTCAATATTTCAACTTAAAAATTTAATTTTCCAATATTTTCCATAATGCATCAAAACGCGCTCGGGTCAGCCGGGACCCAAACTGTCACGACTCAACTCCCATCGGAGCTGCGACCGAAAGTATGTGGATCGACACACGAAGTGCAGAGTATAGTATGAGTACAATCGATCCCATGTACTCAATAAGTAACAAACTTAACTTTGGGCTGAAAGTAGTGACGAGCTCAGAAGAACAGTCAAAGACCAATATTAATAACCACTAACAACTCAGGATGTGAAAGAAATAGTGTAAGTAAGCAACTCAATGATATCATGTTCAGCTCGTTCACATTCCAGGAATTTAGACATGCTTTACAAATATAAGAGTTAAAGCCCAACGCAGATAAAACATCTCATTTACCAACTAGCATGAGGAAAATACATCTTTGTGCCTATATGTCCTACATATATGTCAACTCAATATCATTATAGTGAAACTATCAAGAATAGTCACAGTTAGTACTGTACGGGTGCCTGGCATAAATGCCCCTCACTAAAGCACGTATATATACACTGTGCATGCGCCCACTGTTGGTATGTAGACTCTGGAGGAACAGATCCTACCCAAGTATTAATCAAAATCACATAGCCCAATAGTGGGGCCTGGTGCACGCGTTGCCCTAAATCAGTAACACTTAGCCCAATATGAGTTTGGAGTACGCGTCACCTTTAAATCAATACCAAATCGGCTCTATGGCCCAAGATTAGTCATCAACTGCTTAAGTCTCTGTTAACCACATCTCATTGTACTCAATTCAATAGTGTTACACATATGAGGCATCAACAACACGTGATGAATCAAATAAGAAAGTATTGAGATAGAGATATCATACACGGGTATAGCATCATGACTGTATGTGTACAATTAAGGCAAATAGCTCAGAAACAGCAAGAATAGCCCTATCATGTCTCAAAAAAATAGCACATAGCCTAGACATGATTTCTAACATGAATTAGAACTCAAATAATCATACAGGTTTAGAAAACAGGGATATAACGAGACGTGATAGCAAAACAAATCCCATAATAGTCTAAAAGCTACCCTAAATCATGAATACTCTGGTTCACGCACACACGCCCGTCACCTAGCCCGTGCGTCACCCCAATACATCTCATATAACATAGTCCCCAGGGTTAATTACCCTCAAATTCAAGTTTAGATATGTTACTTACCTCAAAACGCTCAAATCAATACTCCAAAAAGCCTTTCCCACACGAATCGGCCTCTAAACGACTCGAATCTAGTCACAAATAACTTAATATTATCAAATATTCCTTAGGAAACAACCCCAAACAATAAAGCTTCGATCTCTCTCAAAATCAAAAGGTTAACCAAAAACGTCAACCTCGGGTTTGCACCCTAGAACCCTACAAAACTTACAATTCCGTACACCATTCAATTACGAGTCCAACCGTACTAATTTCATTCAATTCCAACCTCAAATCTACCTTCAAATCATCAAAATATCATTTAAAAACATTTTTACTAACCCAATGTCTTCAATTAATTTCACCAATTAAATGCTAAAACTAAGGATGGAATCATTGAATATAAATAAATCTGAGTAAAAAATACTTACCCCAATCCAAGTCGTGAAAATCTTCTCCAAAATTTCCCAAAAGCGAGCTCTCTAACTCATATATAATTGCCCAACACCGAGCTCTCTAACTCAATATGAGATATAATAACCAAACCCTCGAAATAGAGATGTTAAATAGTCTGCCCAGGTGTATTCATCGTGATCGGGGGACCTACATCGCGATCGCAAAGCACAATTTCAAACTGCCCCAGAAATGCTCTACGCAAACGCGAGTCCAAGGGCGTGAACGTGATGCCCAACTAACATGATATTACACAAACGTAGGGATCCTTACACGATCGCGAAGGCATAATGCCTGAACTCCCCCAGCTAAACTCCCTTCAATGCGAACGTGTCCACCCAGCGCGATTGCGGTGACCACTGCCATCCAAACCTTCGCGAACGCGAAGATAACTCGCCTGCCATCAAGAACACCCTACGTGATCATGCCTTCCTTCACGCGATCGTGAAGAAGGAAATCTAATATCAGAAACAACTATGCCAAAACATGAAAAAATGGTCTGAAACCCATTCGAAACACACCCGAGGCCCCTGGGACCCTATCCAATCGCACCAACCAATCTTAAAATACAACACGAATCTACTCAAGGCCTCAAATCATGCAAAACAATATCAAAACCATGAATCACACCCTAATTCAAGCCTAATAAACTAATGAACTTTAAACTTCCAAACTTCATGCCTAACCATATCAAATCAACTTCGAATGACCTTAAATTTTGCATGTAAGTCTCAAATAACCCAACGGACCTATTCTACTTCCTAGAACCAAAAACCAAATCTGATTTCAACAAAGTCAACTCTCGGTCAAGCCTATCAACCCTCCAAATCTTTAACTTTTCAACTTTTGCCAAAAATCCCCAAACCAACCTAAGGGCCTTCGAATCGAAATCCGGACATGCTCCTAAATCTAAAATTACCATATGAAGCTATTGAAATCCAAGATGCAATAGAACAAGTCTAAAGCTTCCTCAAAGTGCAGTCCGCAACAAAATTGTGCGGCAGTAAAAGATGAAGTGTGGCCACAGAAGCTTATGCGCCGCTGCAGAATCTCTTCAACTGAAGCACCTACAAGAGCAATATTCCAAAGTGCGGACCACAGACGTAATTGTACGGCAGCAGAACCCTCCGAAGGTCATTTTCGTTAGAGAATTTCATAGCACTATACATAGACGAGGAATACTTTTTTAGGGCAACTTTTGTACTGTAGCAGCTTCTAGCGGTTATATTTAGCTATTTTGGGTAACATGGAGCAAAAATTAGAGAAGGGCCATTAATTTTCCTCTTTAATTCTTATTTCATGTCTTCAATTACTTCTTATTTTTATTTTTCTATGTCAATGATTATGAGTAGCTAGATTTTATCTAGGGTTTTGATCCAACCCTAGTGTGTAAAACTTATGGGTGCTTAATATTAGTGCTTGTTATTGATTGGGTGGATGTTATTTATCCTTTTTTATGCTTTCTATCTAGAATTAATGGTTGAAAATATTGATTCATGCATATTTGACCTAGTTCTTACTTGAAAAAGAAGAACTTAGTCTATGAAAATATGGTAACAAGCAATTGAACTAGTTGAAATTTTGATTAATTTGATTAACGGATTTCAAACTAGAGATAGGGATAAACCAACTTGGACTCATAATCAATTATTTTGATTGCTACTCATTTGGTCTTGAGAAAGCAAGTTTGGACATAATCACTCTTTAACCGAGAGGTATTGAGTGGGTGCCTGAGCAATGAGAGTCATAACAAACCCGATCTACCAAGTAAGCATAGATTTACTCTACCCATTAGGTTTACACTGAGGTCAAGGTTACAACCCTAGTCCTTCCCTTTATTTGATAAAAACATCAAAAACATTTCTATCATCATTTGATCACTAGTTAGTTAAATCCCTTAGTAGTTAATCTAGATAACTCATCCACTATTGTTTGAAAGTTTAATTTAGTTATCGAGTTTCTTCCTTGAGTGTTTACCTTAATATCATCTTATGCTCCCTGTGGATTCGACCTTGGCTCGTGTTGGGTTTTATAATTGCAACGACCATTTCATACTCCTTAATTGGGTGTGAATCAGACCCGATCAATTTTTGGCGTCGTTGCCGGGGAGTTCACGGTGTTAGCTATATACTTGAGATTGTTTCTTGAAGTATCTTCTTTTAATTTCGTGATTCTAATTTATTGAAGTGATTGTAGGTTCCAAATGACGAACAACGAACTTGGATACTTGCCATTGGGAGAGGTGGATGGCGAGGCCGTGGGCAACAAGTCAATGTACCTCCATCTCTACCCTCACCACCACCACCACAATCACAAGCGGTGCAACATCGGATGTTTCCAAATGAAGGATATGCAAGTGCCATAGTCCCCCCTCACATTAGGGCGAGAAACTTTCAAATTACTAATGTGATGCTCACTTTGCTCAAGCAATGAGGTTATTTCACCTGGGCGCCGACTCAAAATGCTTTCAAGCATTTAAAAGGTTTTGTGGATATGTGTGGGGAGCAAACAAACAAATGCTTTGGAAGATGCTTTGCAGTTAAGGCCTTTTTCCCTTATCACTAAGGGATAAGGCTTTGGATTGGTTGGAAACCTTGCATAATCATTCTATTCATACATGGGATGAATTGACAGTGAAGTTTATTTCAAAGTTCCTCTCTCCTAGGCACATGGCAACTCTACAGGATGAAATATTGGCTTTCAAGCAAGAGCCCAATTAACCTTTGCATGAAATTTGGGACCGGTATCGGACAATGGTGAAGGAGTGCTCGAACAATAATATGATCGACAATTTTATCCAACAAACTTTCTGTTGTGGTATTAATACTACGAATCAATGCGTGGTCAATCAATTGGCCTGAAGAAATTTTATGACAACACCTTATGCGGAGGCATGTGAGATTCTTGATCAGATGGCGAAAACTTTGTCGGTTTGGCAATCCCGAGCTAATATTCCCCAAGGTGATCCAAAACTGATCCATCTTCATAATGAATTGCAAGACCATACGCAAGCCATTGCATAATTGACCACAACCATGACTCAACTTGCTATGGCTTAACTTCATCTAAAGCAAGTTCCGAAGCAAGTTCATGCTATAAAATGAGTGAATATCTTGGCCAACAAGAGGACTACGGGTCCACAATTTCATTCCTAGGTGTAGAATTATGCACACGATGATAGTAGCTATGACCAAGATAACTCTTATCAAGAACAAGAAGAAGAGGTACAATTTGTGAACAATTACCAAGGGCAACAGAGCAATTTTTAAGGCTCTAATAAAAAATAATGGTGTTCTAAAAATAACCAAGGCAATTGTGGTTCTATCAATCAATGGAATTGGCATAACAACAATAATAACTAAGGAGTTTGGGGAGGAAACAAACAAGGAAATTGGGGAAACAATAATAATCATGCAAATTGAAGTTCAGGTTCTCAAAAGCCCCCAATGTACCAACAACTGAGCAACCCACTTCCTTATCCTTCGCACTGTTAAAGTTCTTCAAGCAATGAAATGGGTCGTATTGAGAATATGTTCAAGCAAATGATGGAAAAGAATGCAGATTCGAATGCCCAACTTGCCTTAAATACCACATCAATCCGTAATCTCGACGTTCAAAAAGGGCAAATTTCTCAACCTCTTAATACTCGTCCTAAAGGTGTATTACCAAGTGACATGGTAGTGAACCCAAAAGGGTGGTAACAATACGAGACATGCTATGGCAATTATCACAAGAAGTGGAAGAGGCAGGATGCTCCCACCTCAAACAAAGAAAACTTATGGATGATGACCAAGTGATCCAAGAGGAGGAAATCCCACAAAATGATGTTCAAGTACATGATGATGTTCAAATTGATATTGATGATAGTATGGAGGAAACCCAAGAAGAGGTGAGCCTGTCTAGGGAACACATTATTAACATACCGGAACTAGTAGTGCAAAAGGCTACCACCTGTTTATCCTAAAAGACTTGCTAACCAAAATTGTGAGAATCTATTCAATAAGTTTATTCAAATGATGAAAGGTCTCTCTATCAATGTGCCATTGGTGGATTCTTTGGAACAATTGCCTAGTTATGCAAGTTTATTAAAGATCTTGTGACCAAGAAAAGGTCGATGAACTTTGAAACAATTAAGGTCACTCATCAAGTGAGTGGAAGTGTCGATTCCTTGTACGATTGGAAGTGCTGAATTTTTCTAAATCTCTTTGTGATCTTGGGGCTAGTATCAACTTGATGCCCAATTTGGTATTCAAAACTTTGGGGATTGGGAAACCAAGACCACATCTATGAGGTTGCAAATGGCTGATCGCACTATGAAGAGGCCATTGGGAGTGATTGAGGATGTTTTGATTCAAGTTGATAAATTTATTCTTCCAACGGACTTTATGATTCTAGATTTTGAGGTTGACTATGAAGTGCATATCATTCATGGGAGGCCTTTCCTTGCTATGAATAATGCACTTTGTGATGTGGAAGCCGGAAAATTCACTTTCCAAGTTGGTGATGAACAAGTGGTATTTCATGTGTGCAAATATATGCATCAACCAAATAGCAATGAAGTGTGCTCTTTTTTGGACTTGGTGATCGATATCATGATTGATGATACAAGTGCAACAATCAATGTTGGTGATATATTGGAAGCTGTTTTGCTCAACTTTGACGATGATGAGAGGGATGTTTTCATGGAATGTGTGAATTCTTTGCAAGGGATGGTGTCTTACAACTATGCATCCTGAAAGTTGTCTTTTGATCTTGGGAATAGGAAGACTCCTCCTACAAAGCCTCCGATTGAAGAGACACCAACCTTGGAGTTAAAACCATTGCCACCTCACCTTTGGTATGAATTTTTTGGCCCTTGTTCTACTTTACCAGATATTCTTTCCTCTTGTTGGACTAATGTGCAGGTTGATTCCACATTAGCGGTGTTGCAAAAGAGGAAGAAAGTTATTGGGTGGACATTGGCAGATATTCGTGGTATAAGCCCTGCGTTTTACATGTATAAGATCAAATTGGAGGATGGTGCCAAACCGTCCATTAAACATCAAAGAAGACTCAATGAAGCTATGTAAGAGGTGGTCAAAATAGAGATTATCAAGTTGTTGGATGCCGAGGTTGCCTACCCTATTTCCAATAGTTCTTGGACTTCTCCGGTCCAATGTATCCCAAAGAAGGGGGGCAATGACGGTGGTTACCAATGATAAGAATGATTTGATTCCTACAAGAACGGTCACCGGTTGGAGAATTTGTATGGATTATCGTAAGATCAACAAAGTCACAAGGAAGGATCACTTCCCTCTCCCTTTTATCGATCAAATGCTTGATAGGTTGGCCGACCGTGATTTCTATTGTTTTCTTGATGGTTACTTGGGTAACAACCAAATTCTTATTGCTCCGGAAGATCAAGAAAAAATCACCTTTTCTTGTCCGTATGGTACTTTTGCTTTCAACGAATGCCTTTCGGATTATGCAATGCACCGACGACTTTTCCACAGTGTATGATGGCAATTTTCACGAACATGGTGGAAGACTACCTTGAGGTCTTCATGGATGACTTTTCAGTGGTTGGAGATTCTTTTGATGACTGTCTTTCTAATTTGGACAAAGTGTTGGCTAGATGTGAGGAAATGAATTTGGTACTCAATTGGGAGAAATGTCATTTCATGGTTCAGGATGGCATTTTTCTTGGCCATAAGATTTCAAAGAACGGTATAGAAGTACAAAGAGAAGATTGAAGTTATTTCTAAGCTTCCACCCCCAACCTCGGTGAAGGGTGTGAGGAGTTTCTTAGGCCATACGGGATTCTACTGGCGTTTAATTAAAGACCTTTCTAAAGTGGTGAACCCCTTGTATAAATCCTTGAGAAGGATGCCAAGTTCTATTTTAATAATGATTATATGAGAGCTTTTGAACAATTGAAGCTCAAGGAGATAACTACTCCTATCTTTACATCTCCAAATTGTAGTTTTCCATTCGAGCTCATGTGTGATGCAAGTGATGTAGAGGTTGGAGCTATTTTGAGGCAACGTGTTAACAAAATTTTTCATCCGGTCTAACTATGCTAGTAAGACCATGAGTAGTGCCCAAATCAATTTTACCGTTACAGAGAAAGGGCTCCTGTGTTTGCTATTGAGAAGTTTCGTCCGTATTTGATGGGTGCCAAAGTTATTGTCCACGCGGATCATGCGACGCTTTGCTATCCTATGAGCAAAAAGGAATCTAAAGCTCGTTTGATGAGATAGGTTTTGTTGCTAGAGTTTGATATTTACATCCAAGACAAGAAAGGAAGTGAAAATCAAGTGGCGGACCACTTGTCCCGTTTGGAAGAGGAGGGGAGGCCACATGATGGCCTTGAAATCAGTGAATGTTTCCCGAAAGAGCAATTTTTGTCACTTTCAATGAAAGAGGTACTATGGTTCGCGGATTTGGCAAATTTTCTTGTGAGTGGTATCATTCTGGATGAGTTCTCCTCAAACCAAAGAAAGAAGCTCAAGAGAGATTGTCAAGACTGCAATTGGGATGAGCCATACCTTTTCCAGATTTTCACGCATGGGATGATTAGAAGGTATGTGCCGTAGGAAGAACAAGGTGATATCTTTGGGGCTTGTCACTCTTCGCCATATGGTGGAGCAAGAACGAAAACTAAAGTTCTAACTTGTGGTTTCTAATGGCCTACTCTCTACAAAGATGCAAATGATTTGATAAAAAGATGTGATGAATGTCAACGGGCTGGTAGAATTTCAATGAAACATGAGATGCCCCTTACAATTATCTTGGAGATTGATATCTTTGATGTTTAGGGTATTGACTTTATGGGCCCTGCTCTTTCATAAGTTCTTGTGCAAACACCACATTTTGGTCACGGTGGATTATGTGTATAAGTAGGTTGAGGTCGTTGCCTTACCCAATAATGAGGCTAGAAGTGTGGTGGCTTTCTTGAAGAGGAATGTTTTTACAAGATTTGGGACTCCGCGGGCAATCATAAGTGATGGAGGGTCACATTTTTGCAACAAGGCTTTTGACACTTTACTCGGCAAGTATGGTGTTACTCACAAAGTAACAACTCCCTATCATCCACAAACTTGTAGTCAAGTAGAAGTCTCCAACCGGGAGAATAAAAGTATTTTGTCCAAGACGGTGAATGCAAATCGGACAGATTGGTCTAAGAAGCTTAATGATACTCTATGGGCATATAGAACAGCTTATAAAACACCTATCGGAATGTCTCCATACTAGTTGGTGTTTGGAAAAGCTTGTCGCACAAGGAAATGTGGGCCTTGAAGAAATTAAATCTTGATTGGGATGTAGCTGCTAGCTTGCGGGTTGTACACTTAAATGAATTGAGTGAATTACAGTACCATGCATATAAAAGTTCGTCCTTGTACAAAGAAAAGATGAAATATCTTCATGAAAAGTATATTTCGAACAATGTGTTTAAGGCCGGTTAGCTAGTGTTGTTGTTCAACTCAAGATTGAGAATGTTTCCCGAGAAGCTCAAGTCAAAATAGAGTGGCCCATTTGAAAATGTTGGTGTGACACCTTTTGGTGCTTCAGACTTGAACATGATCAATGAAATATTTCGAGTCAATGGTCACCGGGTGAAGCACTATTTAGGGAAAGTTAGTGAGAGCCACGTGGTGGCGGTTCTTTATTTTATTTGAGGATGCTATGACATTGTGTCGTACCACGGCATTAAATAAGGCACTTCTTGGGAGGCAACCCATGTTCTTTTCTTTTTTCTCTTTTAGTTAGATGTTGTTTGTTGTTTTTAACTTGATTTGATGTGTGCAGTAGGGATTATTGTTAGATGCGGTCTCAATAGATTACTATCAAAGAAGTAGATCGAACCAAGTTGATAGAAGTGCGTTCACACTTGCAAAATCGTGGACCGCACAACCGCATCCTCTCCTTCTACCCAAGTAACAGAGTGGGGGCTGCACTTGGAATTGTTACGACCCGGAATTCCCACCCTCGGGACCGTGATGGCGCCTAACATTTCACTTGCTAGGCAAGCCAACGTTAGAAATAGTTTTTAGTCATTTTTAACAAAATCCAATTAAATGATACCAAAAACTGAAATAAAACTGAAATAGAGTGAGTAAACCAAATAACAGCGATATCTAGATACAATCCCAGAATTGGTGTCACAAGTGCACGAGTGACTAGAGTACTACAGATAAAAGTTTGAATGAAAGCATAAATGTTTGAAATACAGTAAACAACTAGAGTGGTATGAGATGGGACTTCAGGGCAGCGGATGTCGTGCAGCTGTACCTCAAGTCTTCGTCAAGCAATCAATTCGAGCAATCTACTAATCGCCGCTAGGACCAACTCCAAAATCATCACAGGAAGTGCAGAGTGTAGTATGAGTACAACTGACCCCATGTACTCTGTAAATACCGAGCCTAACCTCGCGAAGTAGTAACGAGGTTAAGATAGGTCACTTACAATAACTTGTGCGCAGTATAATAATAATAATAACAATAGGAAAGGAAAACGAGGAATAACGGCAAAGCAGTTAACTAATGAAAACAACTCAATCCTCCAAATCAGTGAATCCAGAAATATCATTCCTCAAAATGTCATATGAAAATACTGGAAGCTAACACAATATAACAATGAATACAACACACACAATCCATTGAGGCGCGCAACCCAATCCCACTGTACAAACAAAATCCTTCCTTATTTCACCATATCAATATCAAGAATAACATATAAAATCTGTAGCGGTGCGCAACCCGATCCACCATATGATCAGAATCAATATCATAGTCTTCCCTTATTTCGCCATATCAAATCCATTGCGGTGTGCAATCCGATCCCACAGTACAATATCAAATCCTCCCTTATTCCACCATATCACAACTATTGCGGCGTGCAGCCTGATCCATAAAAAAATCAATAAATGCAATCAACTCAATTCACAGGAATATCTACAATAAAAGAATATGAAAGTAAGGCGATAAAGGAACCCCGTGCCAAATCGAGGAATACTACAAGTAATACAAAGAAACAAGACAGGCCAAATATATGACAGTTTAAGTGTACAAGACAATTAAGGCAAGTAGCAATTAATCATGGAATCATGGAATAAACAAACATTTCAATATAGGAGTAAATAAATGACAACTAACAAGTTATGGCATAGAAAGTAATTAAAGCATGTAATAATTGAGACATGGAATAAGATAATTAATGAAATACGGAAAAGCATGAAAACAATTATTTTGACGGCGTATATACACTCGTTACCTCGTATATACGCTGTTACACATGTAATTCACATAACATATAGTTAAAGGGTTCCTAATTCCTCAAATCGAGGTTAGACCCAACACTTATCTCGCTCCGCAATCAAATCAAAGCTCAACCCGGGCCTTTCCTCTAAAATTCGCCTCCAAACCAATCAAATCTAACCAAAATCGACTTAATATCAACAAACAATGTGAGGGAAATCAATTATAATGCTTAAAGTTAAGATCTTTATACTTTTCCTAAAAAGTCAACAAAAGTCAACCCCGATTTCGCTTGGACAAAACCCGAGATTCGGACCAAAACCCAATTACCCATTCACTCTCAAGCCCGATTATGTGATTAGTTTTGAAATCCGACCTCAATTTGAGGTCTAAATCCCAATTTTATAAAAACCCCAATTTTACCCAAATCCCTAATTTCTACCATGAAAATCCTAGATTTAATGTTAAAAATACATGACAAGTAATGGGTAATTAAAAAGAAATAGATTATAGTTGCTTACCAATGTTTCTGGGAAGAAGATCCTCTAGGATTTTTAGGGTTGAGAGTTTGTGAAAAATGAGCTAAATTTCGTTGTCTCGGCTTTTCGTCCAGGCGCGGATGTCGCAAATGCGACTTGGTTTCGGAAATGCAAACCCCGCAAATGCGAAGAAACTCACATCTCTGCTGCCATCGCAATTGGGATGATTTGTTCGCAAATGCAAACACTGGAACTTCGCAAAAGCGATCAAATGATCGCAATTGTGATCTCTGCTGTTCCTAGGCCCTATTCCCAATTTCTAACAAAATGCTCGCAAATGTGATCATGAAAAACTTGGCCAAACGTCGGAAATGCGATCCTCCACCTCACAATTGCAAGGTCTGCAGACTACACTAGCAACAGAGGGTCATGAGCTATTCTTCTATGTATCACTCTGTAGCCTATCCGAAACTCACCCGAACCCCTCGGGCTCCAAGCCAAACATGCACAAAAGTGAATAATCATACGAACTTTCTCGCGCGATCAAAATGCTAAAATGACACCTTGAACAGCGAATCGGACATCAAAATGAATGATATTTTCAAAGAAACTCTAGAACGTGCAACTTTACAACCAGACGTCCGAATCACGTCAAATCAACACTTCTTTGCACTAAATTTTGTAAACAAGTCATAAATACTGAAATAAACCTATACCAAGACCCCGGAACCAAAATCCGAATCCGGTAGCAACAACGCCAACCTACGATCAAACTTAGGAATTCTTTTAGCCTTCAAATTACTAGTTTACAACAAATTACGTTAAATCAAGTTAGAGACTTCCGAATTTGATTCCAAGAATACGCCCAAGTCCCAAATCACGATACGGACCCATCGAGACCGTCAAAATACTGATCCGGGTCCGTTTACAGAAAACAATGACCTGTAGTCAAGTCAAATGAGTTTTAAGGCTAAATTTCACATAGAATTTTTCTAGAATAAGACGCGGATTGCGCACACAAATCTAGGAATGCTAAAATGGAGCTATTCGATGTATCAAAACATATAAATGAAGGCTAAAATTGAAATTGACTTATCGGGTCAGCACATTCTCCTCCTTTAAAATAAATGTTCGTCCTCGAACGGACATTGAAAGGTACCTAGACTGGTGAAAAGGTGTCAATATCTACTTCGCATGTCCAACTCGGACTCCCATGTGGTTGCTTCGATTGGCTGACCTCTCCACTGCACTCGAACTGAAGGATAAATCCTAGACCTCAACTGCCGGATCTACCGGGCTAGAATAGACATCCGCTCCTCCTCATAAATCAAATCGTTGTCCAATTGAACTGAGTTGAAATCTAACATATGGGACGGATCACCGTGATACCTCCGGAGCATGGACACATAGAACACCGGATGGACTACTGATAAACTAGGTGGTAATATGAGCCTGTAGGCCACCTCACCTACTCTCTCGAGAATCTTAAAAGGTCTGATATGCCTAGGGCTCAACTTGCCCTTCTTTCCGAACCTCATCACACCCTTCATGGCTAAAACTCGGAGCAATACCCTCTTTCCAACCATGAATGCAACATCACAAACTCTACGGTTGGCATACCTCTCCTGCCTAGACTGAGCTGTGCAAAATCGATCCTGAATAATCTTGACCTTTTCTAAGGCATCTTGAACCAAATCAGTACCCAACAATCGAGCCTTTCCTGGCTCGAACCATCCAACTGGCGAACGACACCGCCTCCCATATAATACCTTATATGGAGCCATCTAAATGCTCGACTGGTAGCTGTTGTTATAGGCAAAATCCGCAAGTGGCAAGAATTGATCCCAAGAACCCCCGAAATCCATAATGCAAGCGCGAAGCATATCCTCCAATATCTGAATAGTGCGCGCGGACTGTCCATCATGTCTGGGAGTAAAATGTTGTAATCAACTCAACCTGCGTGCCTAACTCACGCTGTACGGCCCTCCAAAAGTGCGAGGTGAACTGCGTACCTCAATCAGAAATGATGGACATGGGCATACCGTGAAGACGAACAATCTCGCGGATGTAGATCTCAGCTAACCGCTCTGAAGAAATTGAAATCTAGAGTCATGAAGAAATGAGCAACTAGAGTACTCAAAACGGTCATATTAGAGTGAGAAACAGCGGCGATAAGAGAGAGAAAACTCATCTCCTTTGAAGCTCACCTACAGTCGCCAATGGCGATGCTGGCCGGCGATTTCCCGGCTGGCCAGCCATCAACGCTTACTCTCCCAACCCACCCAACCCCAAATACCAACATATCCCTACCCCAACTTCTGGATTTCACCAAAATCCTAAAACCAGCAACCCTAAACAGTACGAACACAGAGAACCCTAGCCGACAAACTGAGCCAATCTCTTTCCGGCGAGCTACCTATCTGCATGGACAAGCGATTGTGAAATTGACAGAGGCAGAAGTCACTCGCATGAACCACATCGAGGGTTTGCAATTTGCGGTTCTAGGAAAGTTCTCATATGGCTGGCCAGAGATTCAAGAGCTTAGAAGAATCATTCCGATACAATGTGGTATCAAAGGGGATTGTAACATCGGCTACTTCAAAGACAAATTGGTCCTTATCAGACTAACACTTTGGGAGGACTTCATCAAACTCACCTCCAAAAGTACATACTACCTGAAGGCTAAGGATGGTTTCGAATATCAGATGAGGCAACAAATTTATGATACAAAATTCAAGCTGGGTGAGGAAACGCCAATGGCAATGGCGTGGATTTCATTGCCGCACCTATTGCCCACTTATTTCGTAAAAGAGTGCCTCTTCTCACTCGCATCAGCTGTAGGTAAACCAGTACACCTCGACTTGGCAACAATTAACAAGACGAGACCTAGTTGCGCAAGAGTTAAAGTATTGGCAGACCTTCTAGCTGATTTTCCCCAAAAAGTCAGGTTGGATATTGAAAATGAAACAACTGGGGAAATCAGAACAGAGTGGGTCAGAATACAAAATGACTACCTTCCCAAATACTGCAAGGAATGCAAATTGCAGGGACATGACATGTTTGAATGCTGGAAACTACATCCGGAAACATACAAAAAAACAGAACACACTCAGGTCAAGGCACCAGATCAAATAAAAGCTAAAGGCAAAGCAGTGGAAACAGGAAATAAGCATAACCAGGAATCAACCCCCTTAATGATTCTATCCAGCGGCAAAGTCGTAGGCAAAGCAGGTCAACAATGGCAAGAAATAAAGGACAACCGTGTGAAAGGCAAAATGAAACCCAAAGAGGGAACTCAGAAAGCAGCAGCCAATAAGGAACAGCAGGTCAAAATGGCTAACATGTTTGATGCTTTTAACTCTGACAATACGGATAGCCTTAATATGAACTTCAGTGATCAGACAAACACTAGCCAAACTGATATGGCTATCCTATCCAACACTGAATCATTGAAAGTGATGGGCAGTGAAAGAAATGATAATGCCGCTGGTCAGAGAGATGTGTTTGAAGCTGCTGTGGTTGGCCATAGAGCTTTGGCAAATGCACAAACCAGGTGTCCTGCAGCAGCTGACTTAGGCAAAACTACTGAATGCCCTGCAGAAGTTGGGCTTGGCAAACTTGTCCCAGCAACCCCAGCCTTGAATGAAATGCACAGCCTATCAAATGACAAAATTGAACAAGCTGCAGAGGAAGCAAACATGAGGATTACCCTCGAACAAAATCCAACAATCACTGCTGTTACAGACAAAAAAGATTGCACTAATGCACCAAATTTGAACATCAAAGCGAAGAAATCAGCAACTCAAATAGACAAACAATTAGTCTTAACATCAGCAACCCAAAAAACTACTGAAAAAAAGCAACACAATGTGTGCCTTCAGCAGGAAATCTCAACTCAGGCAACAATTGGAAAGGTGGTATCAGAAGACACACCAGAGCCAACGCAGATAGCAGCTAATCAAGAAGCAAACAAATCATATCACACAAATGGCTCAAACCAAACTTCAACAGCTTCAGCCTCAACCTCAACCTGTCTCGAAATCCCTCAAGGTAGAAATTTGCACAAAACTGTTGAATCAGCATCACGAGCAGCAAGACAAACAGCCTTAACAGCCTCATCATCAAACACACACACAGTCGCAGCAAAGGCTAACACAGCGACATACAAAGCGTGCAACCAAAGTGAAATCACAACTCAAGCTACTATTAAAAAGGGAACAATTGATAACAACACAATAGAAAGCCCCTCAGACTCTACTTCTCTATGGGTACTCAAAAACTTCTACAACAAAGCAGGGCACAGAAGCAGCACACAACAGCAAGACACCATTCTTAACAGCCACGACAAGATTACCTCCTCAAGTGAAAGACAAAAAGTAGCTAAAAACATTACTAATAGCCATACAAAGCCAATCACTGGAAGATTATGGGCGGAACAGTCAGAAGAAGGTTCGGAATATGGAAGGATACCAAAAGGGGTACATAGCGAGGACGAGGGAACAACTGGAACATGTGAAAATGAACCGCAAAACAAAATGGCCCTATCCATCCCTGGGAAGACAATCAGTGACCGAACAGATCCCAAAACTCAACAAGGAACAGTCATCGCAACAAAGAAAGGTTTTGCCGACTATGATCCAACTACCAGAAAAGACATAATAAGAGCCCAACTACAAGCAATCATCACACCAAAGAACTCTGCAACAATAGCAAAAATCCAAAAGAAAACAAACCAATGCTCCACAGACCAAGACATGGATGATGAAGATCTTAATCAAAACATATCCAACATAGCCAAGCAGGGGGACATCTCACCAACACAAACCAACATATTGAGATCAAAGATATACCCACAGAAAAGGCAAAACAGAAGCAATAACAGCTCCTCTAAAGAAAGAGGAATAGTAACTCTCTCAAGCACATCCCAATGAATGCCATAATCTGGAACATACGATCGGTCAACACAATGCAAGCTTTCGAAAGACTGATCTCTACACAACAAACATCATTTCGACTTCATTGGTATCATGGAACCAAAGCAGCAAATTAGGAAACTAGATAATTATAAAAGAAGAATCGCTCTTGCACAAGCAGTAGCCAATGTATCCAATAAAATCTGGGCACAGCAGTTAACTCTAAAATTGGTGCACACAACCACAAATCAGGAACTAATTCTCACCTTGGTATATGCCAAATGTACAGCTATAGAAAGAATCGAGCTATGGGACACCCTGTACGACTTAGCTCAACATATGAACATAGCTTGGCTAGTAGGAGGTGATTTTAATGTTATCAGAGATCAAGAAGAAAAATACGGAGGGCTTCCAATTCCTTTCAATGAAGTGGACGACTTCAACCACTGCATTAACACTTGTTGCCTAACAGAATTAGATTACAAAGGAAGTATTTTCACATGGTGGAATGGGAGAGCAGACGAAGACTGTATCTTCAAGAGACTAGACAGATGTCTGATTAACTAGAATTTCCACCATGACTTCCCTACAATTGAACTCAACCATTTGACAAAGATTGGCTCGGATCACAGTCCATTACTCTTACATTTGAAGAAGGAATCAAAAATAATCAGGAAACCATTCAGATTCCTCAACTTCTGGACCAAATACGAAACCTTTCAAGCAACTGTACGAGAAAATTGGCATGCTGACTTTCAAGGGGACCCCTTTCTTGTCTTCAACCACAAGCTCAAAAGAATGAAAAAAGTACTAACAAAATGGAGCAAAGAAACCTACGGAGACATTTTTCAGAACATAATCAACATGGAAGAAGTAGTCCTAGTTTATGAGAAACAATTTGAGACTAGGCCAACTGCGCAAAACAGAGCAAGACTCCATAAAGTGCAAGCCCAAATGATCAAACACCTTGCCATCGAAGAACAATTCTGGAAGCAAAAGGAGAGAATGACTTGGTTCAAGGACGGAGACAGAAATACCAAGTTCTTTCACGCTTTGGTCAATGGCAAAAGGAAGAAACTTCAAATAAACAGAATTCAGAACAGTACAGGAACATGGATTGAGGATGAAGAGGGTATAACAGAAGAAGCTATCTCCTTCTACAAAGAACAATTTACTGAAAACTCCTCCCCCACTGATTTCAGAATACTAGACCACATACAGCAATTAATCGACCATCAACAAATTGAAGAACTGATTAAAATCCCAACAGGAGAAGAAATCAAAAAAGCAGTTTTCAACCTGAAGGGTGACAGCACAGCTGGGCCAGATGGCTTCACAGGCCTTTTCTACCAATCATGTTGGGAAATCATTAAGGACGACATCCAAAATATGGTCATTGCCTTCTTCATTGGAAGAGAACTTCCCAAATTTGTAACTTATACAAATTTGATTCTCATACCCAAAAGGAAGGTGACAGAAACTTTCTCTGATCTGCGACCCATAAGTCTCAGTAACTTCGTCAACAAAATTTTCTCCAGAATACTACACGACAGACTCCTGAACACACTGCCAACTCTCATCTCTCAGGAACAAGCAGGTTTTGTTAAAAACATAACCATATTTGAAAATGTCCTTCTGGCTCAGGAGATCATTACTGACATAGGGCAAAGAACAAAAGCTGGGCCCAATGTGGTAATCAAGCTGGACATGACCAAAGCCTTCGATCGAATATCATGGCTATTCATGACCAAAACTTTGAGGAAAATGGGCTTTAATGAAATTCTCATCAGAATGATTTTTGATATCATGAGCAACAACTGGTATTCTATACTTATCAACGGCCAACCACAAGGTTTCTTCAAATCAACAAGGGGAATCAAACAGGGGGATCCACTATCCCCGACACTCTTCATCATGGCAGCTGAAGCCCTATCAAAAGGCCTAAATTCCCTACATCACAACCCTCATTTCAAAGGTTTTGGAATGCCCAGAAAGGAGCCCAAAGATCAATCATCTGGCATATGCAGATGACATGATCATCTTCACATCCTCGGATGCTGCATCTCTAACACTGATAATGGAGGTGCTAAATGCTTATGAGACAGCATCTGGCCAACTCATTAATAAAAGAAAATCAGCTATCTACCTGCACCATACAGCCAAAAAAGGATGCCCAATGTTTTACTCCAGAAAAAGGATTGCATACTATCAACAGATAATAAACAAGGTACAGGACAGACTTCAATCTTGGAAAGGCAAATTGCTCTCAATTGGAGGAAGAGCCATCCTGATCAAACATGTTCTGCAAAGCATGCCTGTTCACCTACTGTCAGTAGTTAATCCACCAAAACAAGTGATCAACCTTCTCCACAAGCTCTTTGCGCAATTTTTTCTGGAGCAACACTATTGGCAAAAAAAGCAAGCACTGGTCCTCATGGAATAACCTTTGTCTTCCTTGTGAAGAAGGAGGTGCAGGCTTCAGATCCCTTTACGACATGTCAAAGGCTTTATTTTGCAAAATTTGGTGGAATTTCAGAACTAAACCAAGTCTCTGGAGTGCATACATGAGTCAAAAGTACTGCAAAAGAAACAACACAGTAATAGTCCCCTGGAGCAGAGGCACACAAACCTGGAAAAAGATGCTAGAGTGCAGAGAAATTATAGAACATCAAATCGCCTGGAAAATCAAAATGGGGTCATCATTATTTTGGTATGACAACTGGACCAAGCTGGGAGCACTATATCACACAGTGCCACCAAACATTCCAATCGATGAATCAATCCAGAATGTAAATTACTTCCTGCAAAATGATGAATGGAACACTTCGATGTTAATAGAAACACTGCCACAGGACCTGGTGGATCATATAACTTCAACAATAAGAGCACCAAACATGGAAAAATCACTCAACATTCCTTTCTGGATGCTACAAAGCCATGGCAGTTTCACAGTCACAACCGCGTGGAAATACCTCAGAAAAAGAGAAAATCCAAAGAAAGCATACGAGAAGATATGGGTCAAAGGACTTCCTTTCAAAATTGCTTTCTTTATGTGGAGAGTATGGAAGGCCAAACTCCCATTAGATGATGTCTTGAAAAGATGGGGATATCACATACCTTCGAAATGCTGGTGCTGCACTGATCCAAAGGAGAAAACCATGACACACCTTTTCTTTAACTCCTGCACAGCCAACAAGGTATGGAAATATTTCCTACAGAGAGCAGGAATTGCAATGGAAGGTCTGACGTTCCAACAAGCAATAATGAAATGCTGGACAGCTCAAACAATCAATAGAATCAAAATAGTGCTGCAAGCACTACCATCCTGCATAGTCTGGGAGCTCTGGAAAAGAAGAAATAGTATCAAACATGGAGAACCAATAACAACTGGAAGAGTCATATACCAAATATGCACTACAATCCAAGCTCTAGTAAACACCAGAAAACCAGGTTTTGACGCTCCACACAAATGGAGTGAGCTACTCCACAAGCTTGAAATTTACAATCCCAAAATAACTTACAACAAAGTGATATGGGAACTCCCAAAACCGAGGTGGATAAAGGTTAACACAGATACTGTCCAGAGTGTATTTCTGGGCTAAAATGGCAAGATGACTTGACAATTGTCAATGCCTGACTGACAAGGCATGCTGGGAAAGGTGACTGGCAGAAGCAAAGGCATGCACCTGACTGACAGGATGCATGATGGCAAGGCTGACAAGAACAGAGGCATGCACTGACAGGAATGATTGCTGGCAGGGATGCTGCAACAGGCATGGCATTGGGATAGTGTGCGTGGCACACCTGGCAACTAGGCAGAATGACAGCATGGCAAAGCTGGCACATGCAAGAAAGGCCCTTTCCTTGTAAATGTATTATACCAGCTGAGGCAGAACTTGTATAAATATAGGAGTTGAATAAGGCTTTAGGCAGTATGTTGTAAAGAGCTTTCCTAACTCGTGATTCTTTGTATTTATCTGAGAGATAAATAAAAGTTGGGCTTTTGCCTGTAAACATTGTGTGTCTGTTTCCCTTGTGTTTAATTCTGACTTAGCACCTAAGCATCAAAACAGGTGTTCTTGTGGGCTGAAGTTGGCTGCGAGCTGACTGCCATACAGTGGTGCCAACGAAAAAAATCACCCCTGTATCAACTAGAACATCAAAAAAAAATCCAGGAAGAAGCTCCATCGGCTACTGTCTGAGAAATGAGAACGGTGACCTCATATATGCAATGGGCACTGAGATACAAGAAGGAACCAACACAGAAGTGGAAGCAGCAGCCATCAAGGAAGCCTTAAGATACTACATATCACATGGCTACATGCAAATTTGGTTGCAGACTGACTCCATGCTACTAAGCAACATTATTAATGGCAAATGGAAACCCCCTTGGTGCATAATTGACCAAATAGAAGAAATCTTTCTTATGAAACAAGAGCTTACACTGAACACTTCCCACACATTTAGAGAAGGAAACAAACTGGCCGACCACATCGCAAACCTAGCCCTAGAGGAAGGATTTTTTGAATGTCGGCACTTCAATCACTTGGACAGGACTGCAAAGCAAATCCTTAACAACGACAAATCGCAATGTCCTTACCTTCGAGTAATGATAACAAAATGATAAACTATAGGGAGAAAATGAAGGAAGGGAATAAAGCGACTAAAAGCACAGAAAGAAACAACAACTCACTGCTGTTCCACACAGTTTATGCCACACCACTGACTTCTCTATTTCTGTGTTTGCAGGTTGAATTAGCAGCAGTAGGAGAACATGCCAATACTCTGCAACTCATCAATGATTCAAGCAACCAACAAATCCTAAAAAAACAATTGGTTATACAGGGAAGAACCTGGAACATACAACTGATCAGCTGCAACATTTTTCTATCACACACACTTCATACCACACCACTGATCTCTCTAATCTTGTCTTTGCAGCAGGAAAAAACAGCAGCAGGGAGACATGCCAAGAAGTTGCAGCTCGCAAATGCTTTAAACAGCCAACAAAACTCAACAGAGCAACTGGACACACTGGGAAGACTTTGGAGCACACAACTATTTGCAAACTCTCTGTTAAAGAACATCAGGTTGAAACAACAACAACAGAATACTATGCAAAGAAACCACAACTCACAACCAGCAACTTCAACAACTCCAACTCCAGCGAGAAACAAATCAATGAATACAGAGAGCAGGCAACAAGATATAATAGAACAACTGAATTCACAGGGAAGAACATGGAGCACACAACTGATCATTTTTAACATATTGCTATCTCGCATATTTCACTTCACACTACTGATTTCTTTAAGTTTGCTTTTGCAGATTGAAACAATCGTAACAGAGAGACATAACAGCCATCAATGCTCAACAAAGCAACTGGACACAAAGAGAATTTACTGGAGCACACAACTAAGCACAAACTCTCTTCTAAGGAACATCAGGCAGCAAACTCAAGCAGAAACAAACACTCCACATCAGAAGAGTAAGAAGAGAAGAGATCAGCAAGAACACAGCAGTGCACCGAACCAACAGTCAGCTTCTTTAATCTCGGCAAGCAGCAATAACTCAGGACCAGAATATACAGCAAACAGAGCTACGAACCTTAAGCCTCAACAATGCAAACCAACAAAAGAAAGCAGCAAAAACAGAGAAAGAAGAATCAGAACAGCTGCACAATCTAAAATATTCACACAAAGGCCTCGCAATAGCGCACAGATTCATCAACTGGATTTCGTAATCATTTCAACAGGATATGCTTCTTATAGGGGTAGGTCATTGGCGCAATTGTATTGTGTGGTATTAGCACCACCGGTGCTCATTCTAATACAATTTCTCCAATCACCTTCTACCTATAAAAGCATCATCCCCCACAGGCTTAGCATAATTTACACCCAGGCCAATCACAGCACTCCCTTGTATGCCAGAACTGATCCAACTCCGCAAACAAAGGAACAGGGAACCAACAACATATCCACAGAGCATGATTTATGTATAAATGACCTAGAACTTTGAAAGCATCATCTTTGTATAGGACTCACTACTTACTATCAAGGTATCTATAGTCAACGCTTTAGGACGACTAGATACATGTACTTTTTTGGCGAGGTAAGGTTTATGTCCCCCTCTTTTGTAAATTTTTGCTAAGCTATCAATAAATAACTCATTTCAACCAAAAAAAAAGAATAGGTAACCGCCACTAGAATGAAATATGCTGATTTGGTAAAGCTGTCCACAATGACCTATACCGCGTCGAACTTCTTCTAAGTCCATGGGAGCCCAATAACAAAATCCATAATAATACGCTCCCAATTTCACTCAGGAATCTCCAGCCTCTAAAGCAAACCACCAGGCCTCTGATGCTCGTACTTTACTTGCTAACAATTCAGACACCGAGCTACATATGCAACTATATCAATATTCATCCTCCTCCACCACTAATGCTGCCGCTAGTCCTGATACCTCTTGGCGGCTCTCGGATGAATAGAATACCGAGAACCGTGGGCCTCCTCAATAGTCAACTCATGAAGCCCATCCACATTGGGCACACAAATCCTAACCTGCATCTGCAAAACCCCATCATCACCAATAGTAACTTGCTTGGCACCGCCGTGCCGCAGTGTGTCCTTAAGGACAAGCAAATGGGGGTAATCATACTGACGCTCGCTGATGCGCTCATACAAGGAAGACCGAGAGACTGTACAAGCTAGAACACGACTAGGCTTCGAAACATCTAACCTCATGAACTAATTGGCCAAAGCCTGAACATCTGATGCAAGCGGCCTCTTACCAACTAGAATATACGCAAGGCTATCTATACTCATAGCCTTTATACTCAAGGCATCGGCCACCACATTGGCCTTCCCAGGATGATACAAAATGGTGATATCACAGTCTTTCAACATCTCCAACCACCTCCTTTACCTCAACTTGATATCTTTTTGCTTGCACAAATACTGTAGACTCCAATGATCCATGACTACCTCACACGACCCGTCGTAAAAATAGTGCCTCCAAATCTTCAGCGCATGAACAATGGTTGCCAACTCTAAGTCATGAACAGGGTAAATTTTCTCATGAACCTTCAACTATCGCGACACATATCCAATCACCCTGCCATCCTGAACTAATACTACACCGAACCCAATATAGGATGCATCACAATACACCATGTAGGATCCTAAACTTGTGTGATCCACCAACACTAGCGCCGTAGTTAAAGCACTCTTGAGCTTCTGAAAGCTCAACTCACACTCATCCGACCATCTGAATGGGGCACCCTTCTAGGCAAATCTGGTCAATGGGGCTGTTATGGATGAAAACACCTCCACAAACTAGCGACAATAACCCAACAGACCCAGGAAACTCCGAATCTCTGTAGCTGAAGTAGGTCTTGGCCAGTTCTGAACTGCCTCAATCTTCTTAGGATCCACCTTTATACCCTCGGCCAATACAACATGCCCCAAAAAGGCGACTGAGTCTAACCAAAACTCACACTTTGAGAACTTGGCATATAACTATCTCTCAGAGTTTGAAGTAAAACCGAAGATGCTGCTCATGCTCTTCTCGACTAGGGGAGTAGTCAAGATATGATCAATGAATACGATCATAAAAGAATCCAAATAGGGCTTGAATACTCGGTTCATCAAATCCATTAATACTTCTGGGGCATTTTTCAACCCAAATGACATGACTAGGAACTCATAATGCCCATACCGAGTCCGAAAAGCCGTCTTAGGGACATCTGATGCCCTAATCTTCAACTGATGATAGAAAGACCTCAAATAAATCTTCGAAAACACCTTGGCACCCTGAAGTTGATCAAATAAGTCATAAATCCTCAACAATGAATACTTGTTCTTGATAGTGACTTTGTTCAACTGCCAATAGTCTGTACACATCCTCATCGACCTATCTTTCTTCTTCACCAACAACACGGGCACACCTCAGGGTGAGACACTAGGTCTAATGATCCCTTATCAAGAAAATCTTGCAACTGCTCCTTCAAATCCTTCAACTCCGACGGGGCCATATAGTATGGTGGAATAGAAATGGGCTTAGTGCCTGAAGCCAAATCAATACAGAAGTCAATATCTCTGTCGGGTGGCATCCCCAGTAGATCTGCAGGAAATACCTCTGGAAACTACGCACAACTGGTACTGAATCCATGGAAGGAACTTCCGCACTCGAATCACAAACATAGGCCAAATAAGTTAGACATCCCTTCTCGACCATATGTCGAGCCTTGACATAAGAAATAACCCTGCTTGTAGAATGGCCAAGAGTCCCTCTCCGCTCTAATCGAGACAACCCTGTCATGGCTAAGGTCACCATCTTGGCGTGATAATCCAATATAGCATGATAAGGTGACAGCCAATTCATGCCTAAAATAACATTAAAGTCTACCATATCTAGAAATAGGAGATCTACTAGTCTCAAGACTCCTGATAGTAACCACACACGAGCAATACACACAATCTACAATAATAGAATCTCCCACAGGCATAGACACATACGTAGGAGCACTCAAAGAATCACGAGGCACAACCAGATATGAAGCAAAATAGGATGACACGTGAGAATAAGTAAAGCCCGAATCAAATAGAACTGAAGCATCATTATGGCAAACTCGGATAGTACATGTGGTCGTTAGATGACTCGGCATCAAGTCTAGCTGGGAAAGCATAAAATTGAGGCTGGGCCCCATTACTCTGACCTACGTCTCTAGGACGGCCTCTAGTTGGCTGGCCTCCACCTCTAACGGCCTGACCACCATCCCTGGCTGCCTAGCCCCTGCCTTTAGCTAGCTGAGCGGGCGGTGGAGCAACCAGTGCCAGAACCATGGCACGAGAACTCTGTTGTGGCATGTCACCCATAAATCTCGGAGAAAACCTCCTAATGTGACCAGTACCTCCATACTCAAAACACACATACTGCTGCTGTGGCTGCTGAAGCTGAACCTGACCCGAATTGGCCAAATAACCACGGTGATAGCTCCGAATCGGAGGCCCACAGATAGGAACTGATGGTGCACTATAGGCTGGCTTCCAGAATGAGGTACATAAAGACCTCAAATCGAGGTTGGACCCAACAAAACATATAGTTCAAAGGTTCCCAATTCCCTCAAATCGAGGTTGGACCCAATACTTACCTCGCTATGTAATTAAATCAAAGCTCAACTGGGGCCTTTCCTCTAAAATTTGCCTCCAAACCAATCGAATCTAACCAAAATAGACTTAATATCAACAAGCAATAGGAAAATCAATTACGATGCTTAAATTTAAGATCTTTACACTTTTCCCAATAAGTAAACACAAGTTAACCCCGGGCCCGCTTGGTCAAAACCTGAGATTCGGACCAAAACCAATTACACATTCACCCCTTCGAGCCCGATTATGTGATTAGTTTCGAATTTCTACCTCAATTTGAGGTCTAATTCCTAATTTTACAAACCCCCCACATTACTACCCAAATCCCTAATTTCTACCATGAAAATCCTAGATTTAATGTTAAAAATACTTGAAAAGTAATGGGTAATTGAAAAAAAAATAGATTAAAGTTGCTTAGCAATGTTTTCCGGAAGAAAATCTTCTCTAAGGTGTTTAGGGTTGAGAGTTTGTGAAAAATAAGCTAAATCCCGTTTTCTCAGCTATTTGTCCAGGCCCAGATGTCGCAAATGCGGCTTGGAGTTCGCAAACGCGAGAAATTCATCGCAAATGCGAAGAAACTCACATCTCTGCTGTCATCGCAATTGTGATGATTTGTTGAAAATGCGAACACTGGAACCATACAAAAGCTATCAAATGATCACAATTGCGCGATTTCTGCTGTTCCCAGGCCCTATTCGCAATTTCGAACAAAATGTTTGCAAATGCGATCATGACAGACTTGGCCAACGTCGCAAAAGCGATCCCCCACCTCGGAATTGCGAGGTCTGCAGACCACACTAGCAACAGAGTGTCATGAACTATTCTTCTAAGTCCAAAATCACTTTGTAGCCTATCCGAAAGTCACCGAGCCCCTTGGGCTCCATATCAAACATTCACACAAGTGTAATAACATCATACGACTATCTCGCGATCAAAACGCCAAAATAACACCTAGAACTACGAATTGGACATCAAAATGAATGACATTTTCAAAAAAACTTAAGAACATGCAACTTTACAACCGGACGTCCGAATCACGTCAAATTAATTCTGTTTTGCACCAAATTTTGCAGACAAGTCATAAATACATAAATGAACCTATACCAAGTTCTGAAACTAAAATTCGAACCTGGTAGAAACAAAGTCAACCTACAGTAAAACATAGGAATTCTTTAACCTTCAAATTATTAGTTTTCAACAATTTATGTTAAATCACGTTATGGACTTCCGAATTTAATTTCGGAGCCCAAGTTCTAAATCACGATACGGACCCATCGGGATCGTCAAAAGACTGATCTGGGTCTGTTTACACAAAACGTTGACCGTAGTCAATTTAAATAAGTTCTAAGGTAAAATTTCACATTTTCATCAATTTTTTACATAAAACTTTTTTGGAAAAAGACACGGACTACGCACAAAAATCGAGGAAGGCTAAACAGAGCTATTCTAAATCTCAGAACACCTAAATGAAGGCTAAAACTGAAATTGACCTATCGGGTCATCACAGGAATTGTGCGGCCGCATTGGCCTTTTTTCACCGTCACCCTCATTTGAGTATAAATGGAACGATACCTCCACCATTTCACCTTTTCGCCATTTTCAGTCTTTACCTGCAACTCTAATAGGTTCCCACGTGCTTGCACTTTGTGATCACAAACAACCCTTCACACTCACTTGGATATTATTACACTAGCACTATCTGGTATGCATCACTTCCATCTTGTTGTTTTTTATTTTTAAATTTCTTTTGGCTTTTTTAAATTTCTTTTTAGTCTATCTGTTATTGCATATCTTTACTGTGTCTATGCGGGGTAGTTTAACATTGGGTTATTGCCAAAGCATGCTTAGATTGGATTCGTTATCATGTCCTTACCATGTTACCCAGTAGGATTGAACACATAATTGTATGACCTAGGTAAAAAGACCTGTTGCCATCACTTTTCTTGACCGTACAGATCGTACTTGAAGTCTTGCAGACCACAGTTGGTTTTCTTTGGCCGCAGATGGTGTCCGCACTGTCCATCAGAGACTTCTCTCTAAGGACTTGGCACAACTATGCAGGAGTGCGGCAGTGCTAAAACATGTGCAGAACGCACTTCCACTTTGCAGACGTATGTGGTCCGCACTTGAACATTTGTCTATTGCATGCTACAAACTTTAAAACCTACTACTTCTATGGTGTCACACCAATTCTTACATGACTCTTAACTGCTTCGCAACTTGTATACCAACTAACAGCTCTCTCTGTGCATACCCAAACAATGGTGATCAAGGATGAGGAAAGTCCTCTGAAGGAAGGGAAGAATCAGGAAAAGGTAGAGGCAGAGGTGCCATGCACCCGAGTGCACAGAGGGCCATTACAAAGAAAACAATCGTAACGTGGGGGAGAGGTAGAAGCCTCTCAGAGTCGAGTTCTTATGCCCCATCTAGAGAGGCCTCGAAAGGGAATTATGTGTCTCTACCTAAAGATCACAACGAGGAACAATCTAGGCCACATGGGCAGTCTGAGCCCCAAGTTGTGCCCTCCACATCTCACAGTACCTCCCAGAGCTCAGCTAGTACCAGTCATGAGTCTAATGCAGCTAGTCGGGATTTTGATTCTGATGATGCCCCAGATTACACAAGAGCGGGAACAAGTGCAAAGGTCAGCATGGCAAGAACTAAGAACAAGGTGGTCTGGAAAGACCGACTTTTGAGCCTACAGACCTATACAAACTTCCGAATGTGGTGGAAGGAAAGATCACTGACTCATGAAAGAAAATTCCTCCTCAAGGAATGAAATATATTCAATACCGCTGTCATGGAGAAGTTTACAACGAGAAAGGGTTGGATGCAGTTTACAGAGAAGATGGTGGATGTGAAGGAACACCTTGTCAAGGAACTCTACGCTAACACGGTACACATTGTTAAAGGGACAAAGGTTACAAAAGTGCGCAGCCTTAAAGTCAAATTTGATCAATGCACTCTGGATGCTTATCTTGGATTAGAGGATGTAGAGCCAAAGGAGTATTTGGCTAAGTTGGCAAAGAAAGCGGAGGCCAGACCATATCTTGTAAAGATTCTTGCACCTGGGCCTACTCCCCCTTGGATAGGTGCTTGGAGTGCTAATACTCCGCAACACTTTGAGTATTGAGGCAAAAGGGTGGCAAATGTTTGTGTGCAACCAAATTGACCCATGTATGAATGAGAATATTGCCCTTGCAAAGAGCAGTTCTGGTAGCTTCTATCATTGTCGAGTACCCAATCAATGTTGGTGCTCTAATGTCAGCCAACATTTCTCTTGTGGCACAATAGGGTAACACATTCTACCCCTAACCCAGCACCATTACTAAGTATTTGACTGACGCCAAGGTGTAGTCCATTCCATTTGACACGAAGGTCAAGCCAACTGGTCCATTTGAGTGGTACAAGTTGCAAGACCCGAGGAACCCAAAGAAGAGCATTCGACCCTCTACTTCTGCTAGCTAGTCTGATGAGCCAGCTGTTGTAGCCCCTGGTACCTCTGAGATCACTTCTAATTTAGGTGATCCTTCCACCAACGCCAAAGCTGCCATTACCGAGCCATTATCCAGCCCCTGGTCCTGTTCCTACACCAGCTTCGAGGCTGGTGCCTTTGCCTACAGGCCCACTGCCTTGCGGGTTTCTCAAACACTAGTGAGCCTTAACAATTATATGCAGACAGCTACTTCAAAGCTCTCTGAGATTTCTAGTACAGTTGCAGGACAAACATCTTCACAGACACAACTGGACCCTTCTCACATTGACATCAAGCTCACCAAGGTCTTGGACAACTAGAAGGTGATCATGAGTACACTGGTACAACATGGTGATTGGTTGAGCGATTGACCAAGCATGAGAAGAAGATGAGAAAGACACAGGCCAGCAAGAAGTCAGTTGACCAAGATAGCGGAGGCTGGTGACTTTCCATTTTATATGCTACGGGACTTCCCCCCCCCCCCCC
>MCJB01006703.1:327125-348786 GCA_002018475.1 Nicotiana obtusifolia
GGGGGGGGGGGGAGGGGTAGTACTGGTTTGGACTTTTCCTCTGATATTGGTGTTAGCTAGTGGGCTTGACATAGTGACTGGATGGTTCTGTGTTGTAGGTGTGACAGTTGGCTTGACTGTTGCTTCTCTTGTTGATTTGGGGTGCTTTGGCTTGTCAAAATTGGATGAGACTTTGGGGAGGGCATTATGTGAGGTGGGGGTCTATTCCTTAGTTTGGTGTATTATAGCTGGTGTGTGTCGTGCAGTAGTATTGGTTTGTGTTTGATCACTCATGTGCTGGGCTGTTTTAGTGAAGTTTTCAAGACTGACCTGTTGAATATTGCTTGTGGAGGCAGGAGTGTTAATGTTCAGTACTGTGGGCAGAGTAGTCTCCTTATTTTATACTTGATCCTTAGGCTGCTGGAATATTTGTGGGGAAGCATCAAATCTGACTTGTTTGCTATGACTTGTAGACGCATGAGAATGAGCTATTGCTTGTGGCATTTGCATCAGCGGCTCAGCAGTTTTATGTAACTGCTCATTTGCAGTGTACTGCAATTCGACAGGAAATCGAGCAGACTGTCCATCTCCTATTTTATCCATTATGCTATCAACATTGGAAGTATTTGTATTGTCATTTAGGATAGAATTGGCAGCCACAGCAATTACCACTGGAAGTGAGATATTACTGCCAGTGAGCTGGTTTCCCGCGATAGAAGAAGAAATGTGATCTCCTGTTCTTTGCTTTATGCTATCCTTATTTACAGTATTTGAAGTGTCATATGGAATAGGATTGGTAGCCACAACAGTCACCATTGGTAATGAACCAGCACTGCCAGTGTACTGGTTTCCAGTGATAGAAGGTGAAACGTGAGCACCAAATTTTTGATGCGATTCTTGAACTTTTGTTTGGCGACTAATTTCCTTATGACTTTGAGAAGCTTCAGGAGTAATTTTGTCATTCAATTGAGCAGCTGCAGTGGTTTTAGCATTCAGTCGAGCACTTGGTGTGCGCGACTCTCTCAATTCCTTCTCTTGCAATGTTGTGGGATTTAATTCAATAGAAATAGGAATTGAAGGGTGGTAAACACTCTCCTTAACGTGTGGAGTCGATTGGCATTGGTCTTGGGTCGATTGGTATAGCAGAGCACCCTTCCCGACCAACTGTTGCATTTCTGCCATGTTCGACTGGTCGGAGCTTCCTATTCCGGCGGTGGAGTCGACTGAAAATTGGTGGGGGAGTCGGATTGGACTTGAGGATGGGTTCACTGCACTTGGAATCACTCGATTTGATTCAGAATCGAGTGAGTTATCATCAGTTGCTCCCAGGCGACAAAAAGCTACAGTGATCCCTTCTGTCTTTTGATTTTCTGTAGCTACTAGGTTAATCATTTGGAATGGAGTCTGTTGGGGATGATTCACCATCGGAAGGGGTTTTTTTGGGACAAATCCAGTGGCTTTTCACCACCAGACGAGGGAGAATCGGTCATTTACATTAAACGTGACCACTGTTCACCTTGGTCGCCTTGTACGGAGAGAATGCTCCAACGGTAAAGTCTTTTGATCAGGAGAATCGGTCGAGACGTGTAGGTTTAACGTTGAAAAACTACCACTACCAGCACCAGCTATCTCAACCAATTATCGCCATCAACCACCATTCTTAATTATCACCAGGTCACAACTATCATGGCTGATCAGTATCACCGCTATCTAAACGTATATATGATCAGATTTGAGAAAATAGATGAATTAATGGTTGCAAACATTGATTCATACCTATTTGACCTAGTTCTTACTAGAGAAAGAGGAACTTAGTCTAGGAAAATTTAGCTAACAAGAAATTGAACAAGTTAAAGTTTTGATTAATTTGATCAACGAATTTGAACAAGAGATAGGGATAATCCAACTTGGATTCATAATTAAATGTTCTGATTGCTACCCATTTGGTTTTGAGACAGCCAATTTGGGCATAATCACTCTTTAATCGAGAGGTATTGAGTAGGTTCCTGAGCAATGAGAGTCATAACAAACCACGATCTACCAAGCAAGCATAGATTTACTCTACCCATTAGGTTTACACCGATGTCAAGGTTACAACCCTAGTCCTTCACTTATTTGATAAAAACATCAAAAACATTTCTATCATTAGTTTGCTCACTAATTAGTTAAATCCCTTAGTAGTTAATCTAGATAACTTATCCACTATTGTTTGAAATTTTAATTTAGTTATTTCGAGTTTCTTCCTTGAGTGTTTACCTTAATACCACCTTATGCTCCCTGTGGATTCGACCTCGGCTCGCGTTGGGTTTTATAATTGCAACGATCGTTTCATACTCCTTAATTGGGTGTGAATTGGACGTGATCAGTTAGACCAACCAGACATGCGTAGAAGTCCCAAAACATCGTACGTGCCTACTAGAATCATCACAATACCGGTCCGAGGTGGTTAACTCAAATCGTTTTTAAAGCCAAAAATCATATTTTCTTTAAAATTTCACATATAAATTTTTTGAAAAACAACACGGGCTATTCACACAAGTCATATATCATCAAATAAAGCTACGGGAGGTCTCAAAACATAGAAACAGGAGCTAGAACTCAAAACAACCTATCGGGTCGTCACAGGAGGACAAACCACATATTTAATGGTAGAATTCAACTTATCATTTTCTATCTGAATTATAGATATGCATATGAAAAATTATGAAAATATCATAAATATTAAATTTTCACATCATAATTTGGAATATGTATTGAGTTTAATGGTAAGAACCTTAAAATTTAAACCTATAAATTTTGAAACTAGTATCAGTACTCGTGCAATGCATAGACGTTAAAGAATATTAATCATATTAAAAGTATGATCTGATTTGCTTGAGCAAATTAGATCCTACGTTTTAACAAAATCTTAAATATCGTCGTATCTCACTGCAAGTACCTGATAATAAAAGTTCTATTTATTAAATTAAAAGAGTCATAAAATTATCGAATAACTTTTGGATGAAACTCAAATACCATAATTATATAATTTGTACTACAAATAATATGAAAATAAAATATAGTTTAAAATTAATCTAAAAACTTCTTTATTTACTATTTTTCTAACTTCATTTGTTATTTATTCATCATCATGATTAAAATCTCCAATCCCTTATTACTTGTAACTCTTGATAAAGATCAAAATGTGATTTAATGTAAACATATATTTATTAGAAATAGGCACATATGAGATAATAATTTGTCTTGACTTTTAATAATGTTACAAAAATATGTAATAGAAAATTATATTCACTTGAATATTGTTTGACTCGGATAAAGTAAGAATTATTATTGGGATGATTATTTTTGTCCAACATATTTTCTGATGACTATTTTTGTCACGACCCCAAAATCCTACCTTAGGTAGTCGTGATGGCACATAGTCTCTAAGACTAGGTAAGACTATGATTCATTGATAACTCAATAGAAAATAAGAAGCTAAGATAATAAAATAAATCGATAAAGCTCATAATAACTCAAAAACAAAATATCAGTAACAAAATTCCCAAAATCGGTGGAACTGAGTCATAAGCTCTACCGAATGTACTAAAATATCTAATACAACACTGTCTGATGATAGGATGAACCATAGTATAGGAAATGATAGAGGGTAACTCCGAGACCTGCGATCGTCGTGCAGGTATACCTTGAAGTCTCCAGAAATAATTGTACGATCACTGGCGTCCGGCGCGAGCAAATATACCTGGATCTGCACAAAAATATGCAGAAGTGTAGCATGAGTACACCACGAAGGTACCCAGTAAGTATCAAGCCTAACATCGGCAAAGTAGTAACAAGGTCAGGTCAAGATACCTACTAGGACAAGAAAACTAAACAGAGTATAATATAATCTAATAATGAAAAGCGAGAAAATAAATGACAATAAAGTAGCACAATAATATAAGCTAACTACGGAATTTAAGACGGTAAAGGCAACAAGAATGAACACATGAAAAGAACAACAAGTAATCAAATATGAGCAAACAAGTAAGACAAATGAAGAAACAACAAGAACTGTTTAACAACCAAGCCCTTTTAACATAGAATGTACAATAAGAATAAAAACTGAAGTACCACACCTCATAATGTCATTTCGCAAGCGACAATCATAATCTTCCTTATATCAATGTGTGAGCCTTTGCATTTATTTTGAAAACATTTTTTCTGAAATACCTAAACGTGTTTTAGCTTATCTCACCGCGTTGCTTCAAGTAATTCCTTTATTAGCAGCACGCCTACAAATCCCATATTATCTCACCACATGTGCATCAACCCCTATCCTTATACCACCACATGCGTATTAATATCACAACACAATAATCAAGTCGCACCACACGTGCTCATATGCCACAACACTTGCCAAAAAATGACAATACCAATGTTACCACAAATATACCCACAACTTAACTACAATGTCAACAAGAATATCAATAATAACAAAAAGAATAAGAAATACTCAACGAAAGATATCTTAATAATCAATAACTTCAATCTCAATGTGTTAATAGCTTTTACAACTTCAATTTCAATAACCCAACACAAAGGTATTCCCACGAAATGACAACTTCAATAAGAGTAATATAACAATAAAAGAGGTAATAATACAATAAGAGAGGTAACAAATTCAACTAAAGCATATAAGAGCAACATAACAAAACGAGATAAAACATATGCTAACAACGTCAAATAGAGCATATGAGAGTAAATTTAATAATGAAAGATATAACATGTTAGGACAATTTCAATTAAATCATGAAAGAAGTCTAGAAGTCTAAACCGATCAAATTACCACATATAAGCTCGTGAAAACACTCGTCACCTCGTGCACACGTCTTCCACATAATTCAAATAGCACAATCAACCCAAATCCTAAGGGGGTAGTTTCCCCACACAATAGGCAAGATCTTTACCTCAACCAGGCCAAATCAACCCTCAAAAATAGCTTTTCCCCTAAAATTCGCCTCCGCCCGGCTCAAATCTAACCAAAAAAGACTCAATATCATCAAACAGTGCATGACAAACCAATTACGATAGATAAAGCTATAATCTTTACACAATTCCCCAAAAGTCAACCCCGGGCTCGCCCGATCAAAACCCAGGTCAGAGGGTAGATTTCGACTACCCATAACCTCACGAGTTTATATATGTGTTTTGTTTTCAACTCCGAGTCCAAATAAACTCTCAAAACCCAAATTTCCATATTTTCAATACTTAGACAAAAATTCCTAAAATTTCTCTTTGATTCTCATAAATTAGATGTTAAATCTCATATATAATCATGAATATAGTCGGAAATAGATTAAAATCTCTTACCTAATTATAGGTGAAAATTCCCTCTCCAAATCGCTTTCTACCGAGTCTAGGGTTCTAAAAAGAGAGAAAGAGATGAAATCCCAACTCCCAGCCCTTTTGTTCAGTTTTAAATGTTGCAATTGTGACATTGGGTTCACAATTGCGAAGAAAGTCTCGCAAATGCGGCAACTGTCAAGCCCAGGAGATGCTGCAAATGCGACACGGACCTTGCAAATGCGAAGTCTGCTCTCCTCGCAAATGCGACCAATTGGTCGCAATTGCGACCTACCCAACTTAAGCCTAGCCTTTGCAAATGTGAACCAGGTATCGCAATTGCGATATCCGAGTCCCCCATGTCATGTTGGCAGTTGTGAAGATGTTGCTCGCAATTGCGACAACTGTAGCACCAACACACCAACAACCTATATTTGAGTCCAAACCTTTCTGAAACACGTTCGAAACTCACCCGAGCCCTCAGGACTCCAAACCAAATATCCACACAAGCCTAGAAACATCATACGAACTCGATCGCACGATAAAAATGCAAAAATAACATCTAAAATTGTGAATCTGACATTAAAACACATGCATTTCAAAGAAAAGTTCAAGAACCTCTAGAATTGCAACTAAGCGTCTGAATCCTGCCAAATCAACTCCAAATGACACCAAACTTTACATGCAAGTTTCAAATAGAAATACGAACCTATTCCAAGTCCTGAACCAAATTCCGAACCCAATAGCCAAAAGTCAACCTATGATCAAACTTGGGAAAACATCTAAACCTCAAATTGCCAACTTTTGGCAAAACAAGTCAAATCAACCTAGGGACCTCCGAATTCGCTTTCGGACATACGCCCAAGTCAAAAATCACAATACGAACCTATCCGAGCCATAAAATTACCGTTCCAAGGTCGTTTTTACAAAAGTCAAACTTAGGTCAACATTTCTAACATAGGCTTCGAAACCAAGAACTAAAGGGTCCAAATCAACTCAAAACTTTTCCGGAACGAAACTAACCAACCCCGCAAGTCAAAAAAAACTACAAATACACATGTGTGAAGCATCAAAAGGGGAAATGGGGCTCTAATTCCCAAAATGATCGGTTGGGTCATTATATTCTCCCCTATTAAAACAAATGTTCGTTCTCAAACGTGCATAAAGACATACCTGAAGTGACGAAAAGATGAGGATAATAACTCCGCATGTCGTGCTCGATCTCCCAGGTGGCCTCCTCGACCAGATGACCCTTCGATTGAACTTTCATTGAAGTAATATTCTTTGACCTCAACTTTCGCACCTGCCTTTCCAAGATAGACACCGACTCCTCAAAATAAGTTAAATCCTTGTCCAATTGGACTGAGCTGAAATCTAATACATGTGATGGATCATCATAATAATTCTGAAGCATGGAAAATGGGAACACCTGGTGGATTGCTGATAAGTTGGGGGCAATGCAAATCTATAGGCCGCCTCACCAACTCTCTCAAGGATCTCAAAAAGACCGAAATACCTAGGGATCAACTTGCCCTTCTTCCCGAACCTCATCACACCCTTCATGGTTGAAACCCGAAGCTCCCCCCATAAATGCTACATCACGAGTCCTCCGATCAGCATAACTTTTCTATCTAGACTGTGTTGTACGAAGCCGATCCTGAATCAACTTGACTTTATCCAAGGCATCTCGAATCAAAATCGGTGCCTAACAACCTAGCCTCACCCCGCTTAAACCAACCAACTAGAGAACGACATTGTCTCCCATATAGGGTCTTAAAAGGAGCCATCTAAATACTCGATTGGACAGAAAATGATCCCATGAACCCCCGAAATCTATAACACAAACACGTAGCATATCCTCCAAGATCTGAATGGTGCGCTCCAGGGGAGCTTTCAAAACTAATAATAATTCCGAAATGAAACATCAGTAATAGATTCCTAAAACCAGTAGAACTAAGCTGTAAGCTCTACAGAATATACTAAAATCTTTAATACAACATTGTCTAATAATAGGATAAACAGTAGTAAAGCAAATGACATAGGGTGACTCCGAGGCCTTCGATCATCGAGCAAGTATACCTTGAAGTCTCCTAAAATAACTGTACGATCACTGGCACCTAGAACGAGCAGATGTAGCTGGATCTGCACAAAAATATGCAGAAGTGTAGTATGAGTACACCATAATAATACCTTGTAAGTGTCAAGCCTAACCTAGGTAGAATAGTAACAAGTCTAGGTCAAGACACCTACTAGAACAAAACTGAACAGAGTATAATATACTCTAATAATGAAAAGCGAGAAAATAAATGAAAATAAAGTACTAATAATGTAAGCTAACAATGAATTTAAGATGGTAAAGGAAACAAGGAATGAACACATGATAAGAACAACAAATAATCAAATACGGGCAAATACAAGAAAGACAAATGAAGAAACAACAAGAACTGTTCAACCAACAAACCCTTTTAATATAGAATGTAAAACAAGAATCACAACCAAGGTACCACACCTCATAATATCATGTCACAAGCCACAATCACAATCTTCCTTATATCACCGCGCGAGCCTGTGCATTTATTTTGAAAATATTTTTTCTGAAATAGCTACACGCTTTTTAGCCCCCTTATCTCTCCGCGTGGCTTCAAGTAATTTCTTTATTAGCAACACACGTATAAATACCACCTTATCTCACCGCATGCGTATCAACTCCTATCCTTATACCAACCGCATGCATATTAATATCACAACACAACAATAAACTCGCACCACACGTGCTCATATGCCACAACACTTTCCAAAAAATACAATACCAATGTTACCACAAAATATAGTCCACGACTTAACCACAACGTGAACAAAAATATCAATAATAACAAGGGACAATACATAATTACCCCCGGGGTTGAACCACTTCTCCAGATGCACCATTTATCTTTGCGGGAATCTTGTGACTCCCTTGGCTATTTTTTAAGCGAAATAAATACCACCTTCAGTGCTGATGTGGCACAGAGAGTGCATTTACCCAACCCAACACGTGTGAGGAACAATAAAAACAAGACAAAAAAGTTTCGATGGGACCCACCATCTTCATTTGACTATATATCCACTCATCTTCTTGATTTTCTCCTCCCACCCTACTAATAGTCATTGAAGGCAAAAATCAAGCCCTTTCTTTCCGAATTTATTAAACTTTCCTCTTCATATCACAAATATATTCCATCTCTAATATCACCTTCCACCATTTTTGGAGTCACAAAGAAACACAAAAAAGCACTTTCGAATTTCCACAATTAAACCCACCAATACTTTTATAAAAAAAGTTGTTAATCTGTAAATTTGTAATAAAAGTACCTTCGAAACGTTGTTCTACTATCATAAACCATCCCACTTCTTCATTCTTCATCTAAAAATTCTTCTATCACCCACTGTTATTTGCAGATTAATTTGTAAATAATTAATAAATTTAATAGCATGGAAATAACTGAAAAATACAATCTTTCTATATGCCTCACATCTTGAATCTTATTAGAAGTAACCAAAATTGTTTGAATGTAGCAGCAAAAAAATTGATAGCCGAGATTTGAGAAAGCAGGCGAATGTTTTTTTTCCAACTCAACTCTTACTTATCCTTTTTGACGGATCTACCATATTAATGCAGGATCTCACCATTTATCCACACATATTCTTCTTACATAATCATAAATCATGTGATATTTAAGATCTGGTAAATAAAAAGGAAAAGGAAAGAAAAAAAGAAAGTTTGGAAAGAATTCTGTGAAGTGAGGATAGTCACTTTCTGGGAAGAAAGACAGAGGAGGAAGATAAAGGAAAGAAAAAAAATTACTAAAACAAAATAAACCCAAAAGAATACGAAAAATGAATATTTTTATTAAATGAACATGTGTCAGGCGCGTGTGCTTCACCTATCAAAACATATGTGGTTTTGGCTAATTAAGGGTATAATAATTTCATTTCAAAATCGTCCAGGGGGTCATAGGATTCCCGCAAAGACAAATGGTGCATCTGGAAAAGTGGTTTAACCCCGGGGGTAATTATGTATTATTCCTAATAACAAAATGAATGAGAAATACTCAACGAGAAAAGGTATCTGAATACTCAACAACTTCAATCTCAATGTGTTAATAGCTTTCACAATATTAACTTCAATAACCCAACATGAAGGTATTCCCACGAAATGACAACATCAAATAAGAGTAATTTAACAATAAAAGAGGTAACAAGACAATAAGAGAAATAACAACTTCAACTAAAGCATATAAGAGCAGCATAACAATAAGAGATAAAACATATGCCAACAATGTCAAATAGAGCATGTGAGAGTAAATTTAACAATGAAAGATATAACATGTGAATGTAATCTCAGTTAAATGCATGAATGAAGTCTACAAGTCTAAACTGGTCAAATTACCACATATAAGCCCGTGTAGACACTCGTCACCTCGTGCACACGTCTTCCACATAATTCAAATAACACAATCAACCCAAATCTTAAGAGGTAGTTCCCCCATATAAAGTTAGGCAAAATATTTACCTCAACTAGGCCAAATCAACCCCTCAAAAATAGCTTTTTCCCTAAAATTCTCCTCCGCACGGCTCAAATGTAACAAAATATTACTCAATATCATTAAACAATGTAGGGAAACCCAATTACGATAGATAAAGCTATGAACTTTACACAATTCCCCAAAAGTCAACAAAAGTCAACCCCGGGTTTGTCCATTCAAAACCCAGATCCAGGGGTAGATTTCGACTACCCATAACCCTACGAGTCTATATATGTGTTTATTTTCAAATCCGAATCCAAATCAACTCTCAAAATTCAAATTTCTATTTTTCAAAACTTAGACAAAAATCCCTAAAATTTCTCTTGGATTCTCATAAATTAGATGTTAAATCTCATATATAATCATGAAATATAATTGGAAATAGATTAGAATCACTTACCCAATGATTCTAGGTGATAATCCTCTCTCCAAATCGCCTCCTACCAATTCTAGGGTTCTAAAATGAAAGAGGATGAGATGAAATCCCGACTCCCAGCCCTTTTGTTCAGTTGCAGATGTCACAATCGTGACAATTGGTTTGCAATTGCAAAGAAAGCCTAGCAAATGCACAACTTTCTAGCGCAACAGATATTGCAAATGCGACACAGACCTTGCAAAGTGAAGTTTGCTGTCCTCGCAAATGCGACCAAGCGGTCGCAATTTCGACCTACCCAACTTAAGCCTAGCCTTCGCAAATGCAAACCAGAGCTACAAACCAAACATCCACACAAGTTTAAAAATATCATACGAACTCGCTCACGTGATCAAACACAAACGAACATCTAGAACTACGAATCTGACATTAAAACGCATGAATTTGAATGAAGAGTTCAAAAACCTCTAAAATTGCAACCAAGCGTCCGAATCCTATTAATTCAACTCCAAATGACACCAATTTTTGCAAGCAAGTTTCAAATAGCAAAGCAGACATATTCCAAGTCCCGAAACCAAATTTCGGCCCGATAACAAAAATTCAACCTACGTTCAAACTTGGGAAAACTTCTAAACCTCAAATTGCCAACATTAGGCAAAAGAAGTCAAATCAACCTAGGGACCTTCGAATTCAATTTCGGGCACACGCCCAAATCCAAAATAGAGATACAAACCTATCAGAACTATCACAGTCTTAGTGTGACAATCCAAGATAGCATGATATGGCAACAACTAGTCCATGCTAAAGATAACATCAAAGTCCACCATGCTGATTAAAAGAAGATCTACCCTCGTCTCATAACTCCTGATAAAGACTACACACGAACGATAAATGCGGTCTACCACATTAAATCTCCCACAAGCATAGACACATAAATAGGAGTACTCAAGGAATCACGAGACACAACCAGATGTGAAGCAAAATAGGATGACGCATAGGAATAAGTAGAACTCGAGTCAAATAAAACTGAGGCCTCTGTATGGAAACTAAAACAATATGAGATTACCGCATCAGATGACTCTGCCTCGGGTCTAGCTGGAAATGCATAAAAATAAGGATGAGTCCCACCACTCTGACCTCCACCTCTCGGATGGCCTCTCCCTGGCTAACCTCAACCTCTAATGGCCTAACCACCAACTCGGGCTGCCTGACCCCCACCTCTAGCTGGTTGAGCGGGCAGTGGAGCAAGCGGTGCCAGAACCACAACATGAGAACTCTGATGTGGCACGCTGCTCTATGATCTGGGGCAAAATCTCGCGACGTGCCCAACTGGCGGGAACATGTAAAAAGAGAAGTAAGATATTAACAACAAGTACAAAAATCACCAAGTAGCCCTTTCTTCGAAATAATCAATGATGCAACTGACCAAATCACCAATCCGATAATCAAATAACGCAATGAAGTCAATAATGACACGGCATCACCCTTCGTGTTTTTACTCTCGTCCTCACCATGTAATATCATAAATGCAATGGAACGGCATCAACCTTCATGCTTTTACTCTCACCCTCGCCATGTAATATAATGAATCAAATGGCATGGCATCGTCTCTTGTACTTTTACTCCCATCTCACATGATGATTATAAATAATAATGATAAATGGAATTGAAGCAATCATATGCACGACATCGCCATTCGTGCTTTAACCCTCACAATCACTCAATCAATAATAATAATATGCATATATAGTACGTCAACACCCTTCGTGCTTTTCACTCTTTTCTCACCCAATAAAAATGACATCCTAAAGTGTTAAGCAAGGAGGAAAACAATTCACTTCAACCGTGGTGCCAAAAATGATCACTTTCAACTTTCATTACTACCACAACTTCAAAGTAAGCAATATAAATGGAAAATTAACCATTTAACGACTAAACAAGTTAACTAAAACATGGAAGGTATAGCCAGTGTAACCATATGATACGAATAAGACAAATTCCACCCGCATGCTTTAACCCATGACAACATATATATACTCGTCACCATACACATATGTCGTCTCTACACATAATTCACATTGAAAATAGACCAACTAATCCTAATTCTCTCAAGTCAAAGTTAACCACGACACTTACCTCACCCCCACCAAATCAATCAATCCACCACGACCTTGCCTTTTGAATAGCCTCAAATCCACCAAATCTAGCCAATCTTTGATCAAACAATTCAAAATAAGCTTTAGAAACTATCCACGAATAAAAAATATTTAATATTGATCATTTTTGAAAAAGCCAACAAAAGTCAACTCCGGTCCCACTTGGTCGAAATTCGAGATTCAGACCAAAACTCAATTACTCATTCACCCGAGTCCGATTATGTGATTTGTTTCGAAATCTGACCTCGATTTTATAAAATTCCTAATTTCTACCCAAAACCCCTAATTTCTATTGTGGAATTCAAAATTTTGATGTTAAGAACTCATGAAATATAATGAGGAATTGATAGAAAATGAATTAGAGTTCCTTACCAATAAATGTGGGAAGAAAAGGTTCTTCAAAAATCGCCTCTAGAGTGTTTTGGATTGAAAAATGGTGTAAAATGAGCTAAGTCCCGTTTTTTCCTTCTTTTACCCAGCTGCAGGTGTCGCATTTTGCGAATAAGTGTTCGCTAATGCGATTCCTGCAAATGCGAGACACTGGTCGCAAATGTGAATAGTGTATCAAGTGTATAGATGTCGCAATTGCAACAAAAAATATCGATGCGAGTGGCCCTCCATGGCAAATGCGGATTAAAGCTTCACATTTGTGAAGTTGGCACTAGCTAAATGAGTTCAGAAAAGCGATGAAAAGTTCGCAAATGCGAACTAGACATAGTCCATAAATGCGAGATTTCTTTGCAAATGCGATGACTAGCCCCGCTTGCCCCTTATCACAATTGCAATCCTTGGGCCGCAAAAGTGAGGCTTGCAAATGCGAGCCAGACCTCGCATTTACGAGATCTGCAGTGATGTACCAGCAACTGCTAAACACCAGCAGTTGCAAACCATCCCAAACTCATCTGTTAACCCTCCGAAACTCACCCGAGCCCCTCGGAAAATCGAACATGCACACTAGTGTAATAAAATTATACAAACTTGCTCGTCACCTCAATCATCAAAATAACGTCAAATAACAAGAATTGATCTTCAAAACTCAAGAATTTTCAAATTAACTCAATTTTTACAATTTCACACATAATGCGCCGAAACGCGTTTGAGTTACCCCGAACCCTAACCAAACGTGCGTATAAGTCCACCAACATCATACGAACCTATCGGAATTGTCAAAATATCGATCTGGGGTCGTTTACCCAAAATGTTGACCGTTGTCAACTCTAACCTCATTTTTATTTAAAATTTTATTTTTTTTCAAAATTTCACATAAAAGCTTTTCCAAAAGCGATACGGACCATGCACACAAATGGAAAAAGAATTAAGTGAAGCTATGGGATTTCTAGGATCATAAAAATTAAAACTAGTATTTAAAACGACCTATCGGATCGTTATTGAGTGTTTAAAAACACAATTTCCCAAAATCTTGTTGAAACGTCTGGCCGATTTGGTACTTTTTTATATCCTGGTGTACGGTCATTTGTCCCACAACAGATATGTGTGGCTCTGTATTTTGAGGCAACCTCAAAACCGCCACACCGGCACTAGGAGACTCTTGACCTTAGGAGGAAGAAACGTCACACTCTCTGTTACCATTTTCTTATAAAAAACATTACTCCTTCGGTTCACTTTTATTTGTTCATTATAGATTTTGCATGTCTCCTAAAAAATAATAAATGAAGTGTATAATTTATTATGACACTCATATTAATTGATGTATATATTTAATAGATTTAGAAAAATAATTTGAAATGAATAATTAATATTATGGGTATAAAAGAAAAAATAAATTATCTTCTCTTGATATGCGAAAAATAACAAATAAAATTAAAATCTATTTTTAGAATACTGAACAAGTAAAAGTAAACGAAGGGAGTAGAAGGATTTTGTTTAAATAGCTTTAGATTTTTTTATTCCCCGAAAACACACATAAGAAATTAATTATAGTATTTTAGTGAAACTTGTGTCTTGCGAGGCAAACAACCATGCAAACAAATATGTAGGTTATGGCATTGGTCTTAGTGCAAATATCCGTTACAAATATCTTAATTATATGAACTCAATTGAAATGACCAGATATTACATGAGATGAAAGTTACGTGTATAGACGTCTAATATTGTTGACATACTTCATGTGGTTCTTCCTTCCTTTTTTTCTCTCCTTTAAGCACATTCGTGACTTTGGCCCATTAATAGCCTCTGAAGAAACTTATAAAAAGAAAATAAAAAAGGACTAATTAATGATAACTATTCATTAGAATACCAAGAATCTTTTTTTATAATAGCTCTGTCCTTGATCTGACATCGTGAAGGTTCCTTGACATTAGCAATGTCCTAACTAAAACATCATATCCTAGATTATGAGGAAAAAGAAAAAGTAATGGAAAAAAATTAACAAGAGGACCCACAAGGGATATCCTTGTAATCCTCTGTACCTCATCATGAACGATTGAACTCGTGAACTTATCTCTAATTCTAGAGAAGGGTATTGCGTGAGCTGTTCTATCAGGTCAACTATATATGGGGACAATGCTTAATACTACTATCATTTTGATATGTTCTAGTATTATCTCCCCACTCATTCCCCATTCATCACCAAAAAAAGGGAAAAGAAAAGACATTGAGAATATAACCAATACTAAATATTTAAATATAAATTTTACTTGTGGACAATGATAACGTAAAAAAAAATTGACACCGTTTGTGTAATTCTATAAAATGTCGTAGTGGTAAGCTTTCTATTCTTATCGAGGGTCATTTTTAGGACAACGATCATTGATAGGAGAGTACGAAAGTCAAGAATTAGAGTAAAAGACTAGTAGTAGTCGAGCGTATTTCTTTTATATACATGCAGTATTAATATTATTCTCGTATTTTTTTATACTTAGATTTCTATCACTACTAATTATTTCTTTTGTTGCGATTATCTTATTATCTTCTTGTTGTTATTGTTTCTTGTTATCATTTCTTTTTCAAGGCTTTTCTATTACTTTATTTCTTTTCAACTATATTGTAACTATGTGTTTCTTGAGCCGAAAGTCTATCGGAAATAACCTCTCTGCCTTCACAAAGTAAAGGTAATGTCTGCATACACACTACCCTCCTCGAACTCCACTTGTAAGATTATACTGAGTTTATTGTTGTTGTTGTTGTTGTTGGTAGTGGTGATGGTAAGCAATACCACTTCTTGAGTTTTTTTTGTAATTTATATACATCAATAGTAAAAAGTTTTTAAACGATAAGCAGATAATCTGTGTTGGTCTCCAAGCTATTAATCCAACTTATTGTGAACAGTCACATGTTGTTATTTTTTTAAAATGTGATAATGTAAGATATCTTAAACGATAAACCCCATTAATTATGGTAATTAATTGATAACAAGATATTGTAAAACATTCGCTTATATTGTCGGTATATTTATTGAAATTAAACAGATACATGAATAAGAGTAACTTTTGTTAATCCCAACATTCAATATTGCTCAAATTAGAAGTATAGATGATGAAATTAAGAACAAGAGAATGAAAAAGAGGAGAGAAGTAGGAGCAGCTCGATAGAGAGAAGATAGAGAGGAAAGTATGATCTTCGTTATCAAAAGTTAGTTCAATATGATGTATACATGTGTAGATATATATGTATATATATATATATATGTGTGTGTGTGTGTGTGTGAGAGAGAGAGAGAGAGAGAGAGCTAATTATGCTAAGTGGGCTTAACTTCCTAACCGACCTAATTCCTGATAACTAATAGATTAACTAACTTAAAGTGAAAAGACTAAAATACTCTTATTGGTTAAGTGATATTTTCTTCAACACTCCCCCTCAAGCTAGGGGGCATAAAGACAATTAGCATCCCTAGCTTGGAAATCAAATACTAATGTTGTACTCTGTTCAATCCTTTTGTAAGTATGTCTGCAGGCTGCTCTTTTGTAGGAATGTACTTAGTTTTGACCATGCCTTGTTGAATTTTCTCTCTTATTAAATAGCAGTGTATCTCTATATGTTTTGTTCTTTCATGATAGACTGGGTTGACTGCTATTTGTATAGCTGGCTGAGCAATTTTGACATCAATCTCCTTCATTAATCCCAGTAACCATGTTAACTCTCCAACACTAGATGATAGGTTCTGTATTCTGCTTCAGCAGAACTTTTGAAAATTTTAGTTTGTTTCCTGGACTTCCATGAGACTAGTGAATCACCTACCTTGATTAGATACCATGTGACTGAATTCCTGGTGTGTGGACATGCTGCCCAATCAGCATCACAAAAAGTTGTATCTATTTTATTTTTATTGCTGGACAATAGAATACCTTGCCCTGGTTGACTCTTGAGGTATCTAACAATTCTTAATGTGGCTTCCATGTGAGATTTTTTAGGCTGTTGTAAATATTGACTGATGGTCTGAACTAAAAAATATATCAGGCCTAGTAACTGTTAAATATAGCAGTTTGTCTATGAGTCTTTAATAGCTGCCTCGGTCTGCTAGTACCTCATCTTCTGCTAGAGTTAGTTTTAGAGAAGTGTTCATCAAAACTCTCTTGTAGTGAGCTTTATGCTTGTGTCAATAAGTGTGCCAATATGCTTAGAAGCTACTAATCCAATTCAGATGTAAGCTCCAAGGAGTATTTCTCTGATGCATCAGAATTTCTTGTTTTTATCTTGCAAATTCAATTCCAAAAATAATATTTTAGTTCCCCTAGGTCCTTCATTTTGAAGGTTTGTTGTAGAGCTTCTTTAGTGTCATGCACCATTTTTAGGTTGTCTCCTGCTATTACCATATAATCTACATAAACCAACACTACAATAGTTCAACTGTCAGTTTTCTTTATAAATAGGGAATGATCAAATGGACTCTGAGTAAACTAAAACTTTAGTAAGGTTTTTGTCAGTTTTGCATTACATTTTTTTTGGTGCTTGCTTAATCTCATACAAGAATTTTTTGAGTCTACATACTGGTTTATACCCTCCCGACTCTTAAATCCTTGTGGAAGATCTATATAAATTTTATCTTGGAGATCACCTTGTAAAAAAACATTATAGACATCCATTTGATGTACATGCTATTTTCTGAAAGCTGCAATTGCTAAGACAGTCCTTACTGTCACCATTTTTATAACTGGAAAAAAGGTCTCCTGATAATCTATACCTTCTTTTTGATTGTAGCCTTTGCCTACAAGTCTAGCCTTGAATCTTTCTATTTCTCATGCAGCTTTATACTTATTTTGTAAATCCATTGTACCATATAGGAGTTTTTCCTTCTAGTAGAGAATCAACTTCCCATGTATGATTGCTTTCAAGTGCTTTAATTTCTGATTTCATTGCATCAACCCACCTAGGATCTCTAGCTGCTTCTGCATAAGAGTTAGGTTCTGTAGTTGAAGAGAATGTAGAGATGTATGCTTTATATTTAGGTGAAATATTTTCATAAGACAGGTATTTGTAGATGGGATAGGTTACATCATGATGGACATTTAAGGAGACAAAGTCCTTCATCCATATAGGAGGATGTTTTTCTCTATCAGATCTTCTAGTAATAGTTGTCTGTTAAACTTGTTGAGTTTCAACTAAAACTGTAGGAGGATCAAGTGAAGATTGAGCCTGCTGTAGAGTATCTTCTGTATGTGAATCAAATTTAGTTGTAGTTAGAGTAGTATTTAATGTTTCTATGCTTTCTTGTATATCAGAATTCATCTAATACATTTCTGTATCTGTATGATCTGCATCATAGATTTCAGCACTTGGAGTTTGAGATTGAAATACAGGCTGGTTGTAGCCTTTTGATTGCCTGTTATCTAGAATAGATTGAGGTAATTTAGTAAGAAATATAGGAGGTGAGGATGAAGTACTTCTCTTGAAGGGAAACATATCTTCCGCGAAAGTAGTATCTCTATTTATAAAGAATGAATGGCTAGAGATATCATATAAGATATAACCTTTTTACACCTCTAAGTAGCCCATTAACACTGCAGTTCTTGACCTTGATTTAAGTTTGTCAATTTCCTATATGACTTTATCATAACATAGGCAGCCCAATATTCTTAGGTGACTGAGTGAAAGTTTTCTTTTGTATAGCTTTTCATAAGGTGAAACACCTACAATTGAAGAAGGCAGCCTGATAATTATATACGCAACAGCTAGAACACAGTGACCCCAGAATTTGATGGGGATATTAGCTTGTAATCTGATATCTCTAGTAACCTCTAAGATGTGTCTATGATTTCTTTCAGCTACTCCATTTTGTTGAGGAGTATAGACACAGGTCCTCTGATGTATAATGTCTAGTCTCTTGAATAGATCACTGCAAACAGTATTAACAAATTCTGTGCCATTGTCTGTTCTGATTGCCTTAACTATCTTGTAGAATTTTGTCTGTACAAAAATCAAAAAATACTAAATGATAACAACAATTTAACAAGTAAATACATGTCATTCTGGAGAAGTGTTGTCAAGAAAAATCTAATGCCATCAAAAGTAGGAATTTTGTATGGCCCTCAAATATCTATATGTACTAATTCAAAGCATTCAGTACTTTTAATACTACTTGTTGGAAAAGGTAATCTTGTCTGTTTTGCACAAGGGCAAACATTACATTTATTTATTACTTCTGCTATAGAATCATTTTTATTCTTAATCATTTTCCTAAGAACAGTTAGAGATACATGGCCAAATTTTCTATGCCATATGCTTATGCCTTCAACAGTAAATACTTTCTTGACTAATAAACTGAAATTCATGTCTTTCTCAGCAAGCTAGATTAGTAGTATGTATAGTCCATCTCATTCTTTACCAATCTCCTTCACCCTCCCATTAAAGAGATCATGAAACCACAAAAATCAGGGTAGAAGGTGGCTGCACAAGCTAATTCTTTAGTCATCTTTGAAACAGACATTAGATTAACTTAAACTGAGGCAGATGGAAGACATTTTGAAATGTACTCCTAGCTGAAATTGAGCTAGTTCCAGTGTGAGTAACATGAGACACTTCACCATTGGGTAGACACACCCTCTTAGAATTAGTGTTCTTAACAATTGAAGTCTGATTTAGCATTGCAATATCAGACACCATATGATTGGTTGCACACGTATCGATGATCCAGTCTTTAGGACAGTTGGAAACCAACAGAGCAGTACTCATACCTGCTATATTGGCTGCAGATGTATTGCTGCTACTTCCATTGTTGGTTTTGTTAAGAATTTGCAATATTTATTCATATTGATCTTTTGTGAAAGCTCCTATCTGTGGCATCTAGTTTGAATGCGAGTTATCAACCTGTCCCAAGTTTTGGTAAGTGTTAGGCATTTGTGCTTGTGCTTGTTGATATGTGCCCATCGAGTTCATATCGGGCTGATGATTTGTTACTTCCACAAGGACATTATAGGCTGCTGATTCTCCTGCTCCAATATTTCCTTTCTTTTTGAACTTGAAATCAGGAGGATAGTCAACTATCTTGTAATTTTTTTCCTTGCTATGACCTTTGAGTTTACAAAATTCACATTGAATATTATAGTTCTTCTTTTATCTCTGATTTCCCACATTTTTTATGTACATTGTTACATCACAGTTTCCTGTAGTGATGGCTGGATTTGCACCTAATATCCTAGAGGTGATAGCTATTACCTTTTGACTTTCATCACTTATAATCATTGAATAAGCTTGGTTGATAGTTGGAAGAGGTCTTCTCATAAGAATCTGACTTCTTGCTTGAGAGTGTGACTCATTAAGGCCCATGAGAAATTGGTACAACTACAATTTTTGCAGATACACCTAAAAATCTCTAGATCTTGGGCAGTCACATCCTAGAATTGGTATTAATGCCTCAAACTCTTCCCACATATCCTTCAATTGGGAGTAATATGCAGATACAGAGGAAGTACTTGGGTCAAAGTAAATATTTCTTTATGCAAATTGAATGTTCTTAAGTCATCTATGTCACGATCTAATTTCTCTTATAGGTTGTGATAGGGCCCAAAGTCTGTCGCTTGGCAAGCCGACGGTGAACTAGTAATGTATTTATTCTTTTTAATAATTTTAAAGTAGTTAATTTTTTTTATTAAGTAGTTGCAAAGTGAAAAATTTTAGTAAAGTAATGATTAATCTAATGAAAGAGCAAATATGTTGAAATAAGTACTCAAAATCATAAAGTGTCTACTAGCATGTTCCCAAGACCGATGTCACAAGTGTATGAGCAACTAGTAGAATATACAAAACACATATGCTACTATCTAAAATAAGATAGACAGAATGTAGATACAAAACAGAGACTGCAGGTGCTGTAGGACGAACTCAGAGAGTAGCTCACCACTATATCCCGGGGTAATGTGGATGCGCGCCTGATTGAATGCCAGATGCACCTGCCTCTGGTCCTGTACAATTAGTGCAGAAGTGTAGCATGAGTATATAAGCAACATGTACCAAGTAAGTATCCAGTCTAACCTCGAAGAAGCAGTGACGAGGGGTGGACATCGACACTTACTATGGGCCAACAAATAAAATATAGAAATTCTAAATAGGCATGGAATACGCGAATAATAATAATAATACAATAACAAGCAGTGAATAAATAATTCTTTAACTGATAGTCAATTTAAAAATCTCCGACTTACACGTACTAACTCCAACGATTTCGGGCCAATAAATAAATTATAACCTCTCAAGTCATAAATATAATATCAAGTGTAATCGAGCTCCGAATATTATCACGCACGATTTATGCCGAGGTCGTACGGCCCGATCCAGAATAATGCGTACACTACTGAGAGTCGAACGGCACGAACCATAGTTGCATCTACTTTTCTGTCGATGCGTTTTGCCCGCTCCACAAGAAGAGAGAATACTCTACGAAGATCTGATTTAAAAGCTATCACAAGACAAATACACAAGGAAGCACAATTTCTATTGATGGTTAAGTAACCTGCCAAAACACAAAGTAAGTGAAAATCGGTCTTTCCGAATCCCTTATCAAGTTTTAATATAATTTAAGCGGTCCCGCTTCTGCGGCTCACCTCACGCACCTGCGACCATGCCCTATTTCCCCCTCTGTATATGCGATCTCTCCATTGTAGAAGCGAGTCCGCTTCTGCGGAAGAAGCTTCGATTCTGCAGATACTAGCCAGTCCACTCCCAGCCGCTCCGGCGCTCGTTGGCTCACACTTGCGGCTAGTTTCTCGCAGGTGCGAATGCACCAGAAATGCTGCTGCTTCATGCCTTCTTCCAAGTTCAAACATGTTTCGCACATCATCCGAATAGCACCCGAGCCCTCCCCCCCCCCC
>MCJB01006714.1:0-54554 GCA_002018475.1 Nicotiana obtusifolia
AAAACGTCGAAGGAGCCGTCGGGATTCTCTGATTCAAGTCCCTGCGACAAATAAACTTGAAGCTCATTTAGTTGTGAACTATCACCAATATTGTCACCTTGGGAACCCCTGAACTCCGTCCAAGCACTGAGGGCCTTTATGCCAGCAGTTCTTTTAGTTGTTCGTGAAGTAGACGAAGTAGGAGTTGGAATATTGGGTCTAGCATGATCTAAGGCAGTTTGATATGCATTATAAATTGTCTGTGCATTTATTTTAATTGAGGCTTTTGCATCTCCAAGTGTTGCAAATTTCTCAGGTGAAAGTGACAAAGAGTTATAAATTTTTGAGTACCAAAAGTGAGGACCTCCTAATTTCATGGTGGGATTTAATAGTACGGCAACGCCAAAAATAGGGGGGATAGGGAAAAAATATTTTTTAAACTTTTCTTTCATAGCGTGAATAGCAAATTCATAAACTACACCACCATCTGAAAATTGAGCAAATAAATCTGCAAGTGTAGCAATATAAACTAAACAGTTAGAAATAGTAGGATAGTATTGCCCAGATAAATCGTTAGTTGCTACTGAAAATTATTCTAAAAAATCTATAAGTATTTTAACGTTAACCCAATCTTGATTAGTTAGGTGCTCGTCGTCGTCATCATCACCACTACCTACACGAGCATTGTAGGTTGCGGTAATTGGGTTTCTATATTCATACGCAACAACTAGACTTTCATACATGTAATTCCATCTAGTCAGGCAAGGTTTAGGAACCTTTCTTTCTCTAAGGCCACATTCATCATATTTTTTAAAATATTCTCTAAGTCTACTCCTACGGTTTGAGTAAAATAGCCAATTAAGAACCATTTTTACCTTTTCTATTTCTATATTTAACATTTTCTTTCCGTCACCGACAATTAAATGATAAATATGACAAATGCATAACATGAAAAATATTAGAAAATGCGGGATTTAAAGTAGTTGTAAGCATGCCTATTGCGTTGGTGTTACTAGACGCATTATCCATGGTAACAGACATTATTTTTTCTCTAATACAAAAATATCTACAAATGTCTGATACCGTGCTAGCAATAAAACTACCAGTGTGGCGTGAGTTAATTATTCTATAGGTGATAATGCGTTTTTGCATTATCCAGTCCTCGTCTATCCAATGACTTGTAACGGTTAAATAGTCACAGTCATTGGCACTTCTACCTATATCCGTAGTAATTACAATGCGACAATCTATATGGGTAAATAGATATCGCAAATATTGTTCATATTCATGCTTATATTTATAAATGTCGTCCTTCACGGTAGCACAGGGCCATCCTTTATAAGTAGGATTATAAACTTTTCTAATATATTGTATAAAATGGGGGTTAGAAGGAAAGCTATACGGTAAGCACATAACTGTTACCATTTTTGCTAATTCTTCACTATCCTTATTTGTATCGTAGTATAAAATTCCACCGGTAACGGTGTTAATTCCGGGTTGGACTAAGTTTGAACCTGCACTAGTTTGAGCCGGATTACCTACAACCGTCCCCTCTTCCGCAGCTTTCATTTGTAAATATCTCTGTTTATCTCTAGGGTGTTTTAATATGTGCCTAGTCAAACTACCCGTACCGCTACAGTTGCCAGTATATTTATGAGCCAACAAAGACCCACAACTTTTACACTTAGCTTTGTTTTCTTCTCTTAATTGAGTAAAAAAGTGCCAAACAAGGGATCTTTCGGGCCGTCTAGGAGGTCTTCTATCAAATGTAGGGGTTACTACAGGAGGGTCAGGCGAGGCATCAGTTGGGTTATTAATAGGACTAGTAGGTGTATCATCTAAATCCGGTTGTGTTTCATCTAAATCATCATTTTCAAATATAGTTTCATTAGGATAAAGAGCGTTCATCGTTTGTTCATCTAATTGATTACCGGGTGCAACATCATAAAAAAATTGACTATCGAAAAATTGAAAACAAGGGTGATCACTATCTAGAATAATAGGTGGAGATGGACGGGTAACAGGGGGAGGAGGAGTAGCTTGGCTACTAGATTGACCAATTTTAGATTTTCCCTTGCCCTTACCACCAAATATTTTTTTCAATAAAAAATCCATATTAATTATAATTACGCTAAATAAAACAAACACAACAATATATTAAAAATTAAAGAGTTGGAACGAGTTTACCGAATTGACGAACAACTTCATGAAAATTGAATATCGTTGAAGACTTGAAGACTTAAATACTTCAATACTTCAATTCACCAACTTCACAATTTTTCACGAAATTGGAATAATAAAGTAAGCACTTATGGAAATAATTAGAGAGAGATTGAGAGAATTTGTGAGTTAAAAATAAAAGAATGGGGGGTATTTATAGGTGGGAATAGGTAAAAAGTGTATTTATAAAAAGTTTGGACTTAAAATAAAGTTTGGGGGCCAAAATGGCTATTTTCTGAATTAAAATCGGTCAAAAAATAGGCCCAATGACTAGATTTTAAAAATCTGGCCATTGGCCATTTTTTTTTTTTTTTTTTTTTTTAGAATTTTGATCGTTGGGCCCGGCCCATCCCGGGCCTGGCGGTCTTTTTGGGTAGACTGGCCCGTCACGGGCCTTGACCCGCTAGGGGCCCAGGACCACTAGGGACCGGCCCACGAGGCCCGTTAGGCCCACCAGGACCGCGGGCCCGTGCCGGTCCCGGGCCTGGACCGGCCCACTTACAGCCTTACCGGGAACCGGGCTGACACAGGAGCGGCAGCACAAGGGGTCTCAGATATTCCGGAGATGGTGTATTCACCTTCTTTTTCAGAGGCGACTCTGAATGCAGCCCAAGCTGTAAGAATGCACACACCGAGCAAGGGGCCGGTTGCAGCTAGGGCCTTTGAAGAGTTCTTCGACGGGGTGCCGTCGGCTGATACCTTTGGGCTTGAAGTCCCAAGAAGGAGTTCCCCGGCCGAGACGAGTGGGGTGTCGGTCAATTCCACATTGACCGACAAATTTCCTGCGCCGAGCTCGAACCCCGATCGGAAGAGGGTGATAACCTTCACCGTCCCCGAGGATGTCCGAGTATTAGGTGCACCGGTAGGCATGGCCAGCTATCTCCACTGCTTGGTGACTAATGAAGACCAAGCCGCAATGAATGCAGTGGATTGGACATGCTTGTTCAATGAAGCCCAGCAGGCATCGAATAGGGTATGCTCCCTTGTTTGTTTTGTCTTATGTCTGATGTCTTGATTCTAAGTTTGTACTGATTGTTTTAATTCATACACCTGACAGTCTTCGGTGCTTCATCATGAAATGTTCCTTCGAATCAAAGAAGGAATGTCACGAGAACGGGCTCAACGTCAGCGGCTCGAAAGTGAGGTATCGAGCCTCCGGGCCGAGCTGGATTTTATAAGGAGAGAGTGCAGCAAAGAGGTTGACCAACTGGAGCACATGGCCGATTGATTGGACCGACTCCGGTTTGAATTGCACGAGGCTAGAGCTGAAACGAGCAGGTGGAAAGCCACGGTCGAGACTCTAACTTCCGAAAAAGAGGTTCTCTAAACTCGCTTAAAAGAGCAGGCCTCGGAGGCACAGGAGAGGATTGGAGTTTTGATCAAGAACAACGATACCAACAGCTCCAAGTTGAGTCACTTACCCAAGATCGGATGGTTCTGGTCAACCAGCTCCAGGAAGCGAAATCGGTGATTACTACCACCAAGGCTGACGCTGAAGACTTGATAGCTCAATACAGAGCCGATGCCGAGGTCGCCCAAGAGCAATCGAAGACGCTGGTCGAATACACTAAATGCCAGACTCGTCTCTCCATTCTCGAGGAGCTTCAAGCCCAGGGTTTCGATCCGTTTGCCGAGATTGCTGAGGCAACAAAGATTGAGGCTGATATGAGGAAGCAAACCTTTCCCGAAGAGGATGAAGATGGCTCGGATTGATGTTGTTTCGATATTTTGTAGCCCGGATATGTACAAGAATTTCATCATATATATAAACATCTTTTATTCCATTTTGACTTTGTTTCATGACTTTCATGTTTCGTCATTTCCTGCCTTAGCTAGGATTATAAGTTGTGACCGACTGACTAAAATCCGTTCCTCGAGATAACCCTATCCGATTAGCAAACTGAATTGGTTAATCATTAGGTCGGCCTTAGCCTTATTGTAAATTCAGAACGAGCTTTATTCGTTCCGCTTTTGACCATTAAGCTATGCCTTTTGGTCTATGAATGGATCGGGGTCATGCCTTAGCAAAACTTAGATCCCTTTCAATCTGATTCGGCCTTAGCCTTATTTCGGATAATCGAAGTCTTTCCTTGGCGAACTTCGATCAGTTTTGAATTTTTAGTTTAATTCGGCCTTGGCCTTTCATAAATCGAGGATTGCCTAGCTCGGTCTCACTTCCCTTTGTGTTTTGTTGACTCAACAAGGCCTTGGCCTGACTAATCGATTCCGGGGCCTGCCTTGTTAGGTCATATCCCCCTTTAGATCCAATATGCATCCTTTGCCATGTCAATTATTGATAATGCGAAGATAATTGAAAAAGCCCTTGGGCTTAAGAATATAATGTAGATGACAAATGACTTTGTTAATATTCATGTACTTGTACATCTTCGTTTGACGGAGGGAGGAACAGATCGATCTATTCGGGTACGGCTCTCTTGACCGTTTGACCCTTACATTAATTCCTAGCGATCTTTATGTAGCCCCCTCGAAATCGAAGTAAGTAGATGAAACATCACTAGAGTTGAATACGAGACTTGTGAGTTCTGATGAATGATTGATCTATGTTAGCACGACATATGGTTGCCTCATTAAAAACCTTGCCGTAAAACCCAATTTGGGACAAAACCGGTCGAAGGGAAAAAGAGTGCAACGCGTGCTTTCAGTCCTAATGCCTTGTGCTTACTCGCTTGATATCAATCCATCCTGCATGTGCCAGTAACGATAAACGAAATAAAAAGAAAATAAAAAGATGAAGTGAATTACCTCAACAATAGTACCGCTTCAAGTGGCTCACATTCCAATTATTCGGTAGCTGCTTACCGTCCATAGTCCCGAGCTTATAAGATCCCTTCCCCGTGATCTTCAACACAGCATAGGGACCTTCCCAGTTCGGTCCCAACTTTCCTTCGTTGGGGTCTCGGGCATTGGGCGTGACTCTTCTAAGTACCAAGTCCCTCGTACAAAAGTATCGGAGACGAGTTCTCCGATTATAGTACCTCTCGATTTTTTGCTTCTGAGCTTCCATTCGAACTAGAGCGGCTTCTCTTTTTTCATCTAAGATTTCCAGACTAATATTCATAGCCTCCCGGTTGGACTCTTCGGTTGCGTGTCGAAACCTGATGCTTGGTTCGCCTACCTCGACTGGTATAAATGCTTCGGTGCCATATACTAAGGAAAACGGGGTGGCTCCGGTACTAGTTTTTTCGGTCGTTCGATACGCCCATAAGACTTCGGGCAGCATTTCCCTCCATTTTCCTTTAGCGTCGGCTAACCTTTTCTTCAGGTTTTGGATTATGGTTTTGTTGGTCGATTCCGCTTGACCGTTGCCGTTGGGGTGATATGGAGTTGATAGTATCCTCTTAATTTTGTTATCTTCGAAGAACTTGGTTATCTTACTGCCAATAAATTGTTTGCCATTATCGCATACAACTTCTGAAGGCATCCCGAATCGGCAGATGATATGGTCCCATATGAAGTCAATCACCTCTTTTTCCCTGACCTTCTCGTAAGCCTGTGCTTCTACACACTTAGAAAAATAGTCAGTTATAAAAAGGATAAATTGAGCTTTACCTGGTGCTCGAGGGAGGGGACCTACAATGTCCATCCCCCACTTCATAAATGGCCATGGCGATATGATTGAATGTAATGTCTCTGCAGGTTGGCGGATTATCGGTGCATGCCTTTGACATCCACTGCATTTGCGTACAAATTCCTTTGCATCCTTTTCCATGTCGTTCCAGTAATAGCCGGCCCGAATCACCTTTCGAACTAATGAGTCGGAACCGGAATGGTTGCCACAAGCTCCTTCGTGTATTTCTTTCAAGATGTACTCGGTGTCTCCCGGTCCGAGACATATAGCTAGAGGTCCTCCGAAGGTCCTTCTGTACAGAGTTCCATCATCGGCCAGACAAAATCGGGCCGCCTTCGTGCGCAGCGCTCTCGATTCTTTGGGATCGGATGGCAATTTACCAGAGCTGAGATACTCTATATACTTATTTCTCCAATCCCAGGTGAAGCTTGTTGAGTTGACCTCGGCATGACCTTCCTCCACCACCGACCTTAACAACTGCACGACTTTTTCGGAGTCAATTTCTTCGTCTTCGACCGATAAGCCTAAGTTGGCGAGGGCATCGGCTTGGCTGTTTTGTTCTCGAGGTATGTGCTGTAGGGTCCACTCCTTAAATTTGTGTAGTGTGACCTGAAGTTTATCCACATACCTTTGCATACGTCCTTCCCTGACTTCGAACGTTCTATTCACTTGGTTGACGACAAGGAGGGAGTCACACTTGGCCTCGATTACTTTTGCTCCAAGGTTTTTGTCCAATTCTAGACCTGCGATCATAGCCTCATATTCGGCCTTATTGTTAGTTAGTTTTATAGTCTTAATAGATTGTCTAATTGTGTTCCCGGTCGGGGGCTTGAGTACGATGCCTAGCCCCGATTCCTTTGAATTTGAGGCACCGTCTGTGAACAGAGTCCACACTCCCGAAGGAGTCCCCGATTTAGCCATGAGTTCTTTCTCGACTTCGGGGATGAGCGACGGTGTGAAGTCGGCGACAAAATCGGCCAATACTTGAGATTTTATCAAGGTTCGAGGTCGATATTCGATATCGTACCCACTGATCTCGATGGCCCACTTGGCCAATCGACCCGACAACTCGGGTTTATGGATAACATTTCTAAGGGGGTAAGTTGTCACCACGCATATTGGGTGACATTGAAAGTATGGTTTCAATTTCCTAGAGGTACTCAGTAAAGCGAGTGCTAGTTTTTCTAAGTGTGGGTACCTGGTTTCGGCTTCTCCTAATGTCCTACTAACGTAATAAATGGGAAATTGCGTACCTTGTTCTTCTCGAACCAGGACCCCGCTCACTGCTATCTCCGATACAGCGAGGTAAAGGTCTAACTGTTCGCCTATTTTCGGTGTATGTAGTAAAGGCGGGCTAGAAAGATACCTTTTCAGTTCCTCCAATGCATGTTGGAATTCCGGTCCCCATGAGAATTCATTCTTCTTTTTTAGCAAATTGAAGAATCGATGACTCCTATCCGATGATCTCGATATAAATCGGCCCAATGCTGCAATCCAGCCTGTCAATTTCTGTACGGCCTTGACGCTGTCAACGACCGTTATGTCCTCGATGGCCTTAATTTTGTCTGGGTTGATTTCTATTCCCCGGTTCGAGACCATAAACCTGAGGAACTTCCCAGAGCCCACTCCGAACGCGCATTTCTCCGGATTCAATTTCATGTTATATTTCTTCAGAACGTCAAACGCTTCCTGCAAATGACTTAAATGGTCCTCTGCTCGCAGGGACTTAACCAACATGTCATCGATATAAACTTCCATCTTTTCACCTAGTTGTTTTTCAAACATTTTATTGACGAAGCGTTGATATGTCGCCCCTGCATTCTTAAGCCCGAAAGGAATCACATTATAGCAATAAGTGCCATACTTAGTGATGAAGGATGTTTTTTCTTGGTCATCATTATCCATTTGTATCTGGTTATACCCAGAATAGGCGTCGAGAAAACTAAGAGTCTCGTGGCCAGCAGTAGCATCGATCATGCGATCGATGTTGGGCAAGGGGAAGGAGTCTTTGGGGAATGCTTTATTTAGTTCTTTATAATCTATACACATCCTATGTTTGTTTCCCTTCTTAGGGACTACAACTACATTAGCTAACCATTCTGGGTACTTAACCTCCCGAATGGACCCTATGTTTAAGAGTTTAGTTACCTCGTCCTTGATGAAGGCCTGCTTAGCTTCGGACTGAGGTCTCCTTTTTTGTTTGGTCGGCCGGAATTTCGGATCAACACTCAGCTTGTGCATTGTAATTTCCGGTGGTATGCCTGTCATGTCTAAATGGGACCAAGAAAAGGAATTTTCATTAGCTGAAAGGAAAGTAAGTAATTTGGCCTTGAGCTCGGAGTCTAAACCCGAGCCCAGGTATACCTTTCGATCGGGTGCGTCACTGCGGATTGAGACTTGTTCGAGCTCTTCGACCGTCGACTTGGTTGCATCGGACTCATCCGGAGCAATAAACGATCGGGGTACCCCGTAACTATCTTCGACGGGCTGATCTTGTTCGCCCTCATTTGTTTAAGGCGGCTTCTCTGATTGCTATTTAGCCTTTTGCGGAGGAACAGTAGGTTTCAGTGCCGCTTCTTCCACTGCGAACATTTCCCTTGCAGCATGCTGTTCCCCATAGACGGTGACGACCCCCTCGGCCGATGGAAACTTCAACATTTGATGTAGGGTTGAAGGTACGGCTTTGATACCATGTATCCAAGGCCTCCCGAGCAAGGCGTTATATCTCATATCGCCCTCGATCACGCAAAATTTCGTTGCCCTGATAGTCCCAGCGATATTCACCATCAGCGTTATTTCACCCTTAGTTGTTTCTGAAGCCATGTTGAAACTGTTGAGGACCCGGACCTCGGAGATAATCTGGTTCGACAGCCCCAGTTGCTCAACGACCCAAGACCGAACTATGTTGGCTGAGCTCCCAGGATCGATAAGTACGCGCTTTACTCGGGTATCATGTACTAGCCTCGATATCACCAGTGCATCATTATGAGGTTGTGTAAGTCCTTCAATATCCTTGTCGCTGAAATACAAAGTTCCTTCTGTTTCATAGTCTCGAGTACGTTTTTCCCGAGTAATAGATATTTTGGTGTGTTTCAATACCGGTACTTGGGGCGCATCCGCTCCCCCGACTATCATCTTAATTGTGGGCCACGGCTCTTCTTGATTTGCTAATATGTTCCTATTTTCATAGTGGTTTTTGGCTCGATCGCTTAGAAATTCCCGAAGATGCCCGTTTTCGAGCAACCGGGCTACTTCTTCTCTCAGCTGCCGACAATCTTCCGTTCTGTGCCCATGAGTGCCATGGTATTTGCATATGAGGTTGGGGTCTCTCTTGGTAGGGTATGTTTGTAACGGCCTTGCCATTTGGTGTCTTTGATGCGGCCGATTGCTGATACAAGAGTTGCCGAATCAACATTAAAATTGTACTCGGACAACCGAGGTGCTTCTTGGTGGTTACTGGTTCTCTCGAAGTTTTTTCTTGGCAACGGTTTCCGGTTCCTTTGGTTGAAATCGTTCCTGCTTTCCTATCTCGGGGATTTATGCCCCCTCGAAACAATCCTTCGATCTCCTACGTATGGCCAGTGTCTATCTCGGTTCGACCTTGGTTCTCGATAGTTATCCCTTACAGGTCGATCATAAATTCTAACAGGGTAAGAGGAGCTCGAGGGAACCCCGATCTGATCATCTTCTACCCTGATCTTTGACTGGTACCGGTTGTGAATGTCCGCCCAGGTGATGGCTGGGTATTCAATCAAGCTCTATTTGATTTGCTGAGATGCCGCTGAACTTCGAGCATTGAGCCCTTGAGTGAAGGCTTGTACGGCCCAATCATCTATAACCGGTGGGAGGTCCATTCGCTCCATCTGAAAGCACGATACGAACTCTCTTAACATTTTGTTGTCCTGTTGTCTAACTTTGAACAAATCTGATTTTCTCGTCTCGACCTTAATAGCGCCCGCATGGGCTTTGACGAAGGTATCGGCGAGCATGGAAAAGGAATCGATGGAATTCGGTGGTAAGTTATGGTACCACGTCATCGCTCCCTTGGACAGTGTTTCTCCGAATTTCTTCAGAAGGACGGACTCGATTTCATCGTCTTCGAGATTGTTCCTTTTTATAGCGCAAGTGTATGCTGTCACATGTTCATTTGGTTCCGACGTCCCGTTGTATTTGGGAATTTCCGGCATGCGGAATTGTTTTGGAATCGGCTTTAGAGCAGCGCTGGACGGGAAAGGTTTTTGTACGAACTTTTTTGAGTCCAAACCTTTCAGCACTGAGGGTGCCCCTGGGATCTGGTCTAACCTTGAATTGTACGTCTCCACCTTCTTATCATTGGCCTCGATCCTTTTTTCTCCCGTTTCGACCCGTTTAGTCAGCTTCTCGAGCATTTTCATGATTCCGGAGTTGATTCCCGGACCGTTCTCATTCGGTTGCGTTGTGACCGGCTCATTTTGTGGAGCTATCCCTCGAGAAGAAATGACCTCGACTCTGTCTGGTATTTGACCGCGACTTTGTAGTTGAGCTATGGCCGCTTGCTGGGCTTGCAGCATATCGAATATCACTTTAAGGCTAATCTCGTCTCTTCCATTACGTTGAGTTTCTGAATAGGGTTCGCTCCGAACGCTGTTCGATGGGTCTAAGGTCTGATCACCGTCGACTGCCACCTGAGAGTTGGCGTCAATCGGGACCTCGTTTTCGCCTTGGTGGTTAAGCTCGTTGCTGAAGGGAAGTGAGTGCGACATGATTATGTTGTAATCTGAAAAACAGAAAGTCCTGCAAAGAGCAAGCGTAAAATAGTGTGTGGCAGAGAATTTGTACCGAATGTTCACTATTATCCTTGGCCCCACGGTGGGCGCCAAACTGTTTACCCTTAAAATCCGAGTAACAATTAAATTTGTTCGTAGTGCTAAGGATAAATGAATCTATTCAATACAACGTGAGATATAATGACAAGTCATTGAAATATAATAAGCAAAAGAACGATCAAACCGTTGTAGTTGAATGAATTGCTGATAACGAAATGAAACACAATAAGAGGTAATCAATTCTGATAAGAGATAGCTGAAGTACTTAGTATTTTTTTTGTTCTGTGTCTTGTGTGTTACAATGGAGATAAATGCCCCTCTTACAGGTAAAAAAGCCCTACATATGGTAAAAACTTGATTACAAGATAGAATCCCCCCAATTATGGGGTGGAATATTCCTAAAATAATGGTCTAACGTCTATGACGGTTGAGATCATGACTCCCGCTGAGATATCAGGAATCCACGAGATATCCGGTCGAGACTGATCCTTTTACCACAAGATATGCCTTCCTTGACCGGCGTCGATTGCTTTATCTCGATCGCTCCAGCCCCGTATCCGACTTGCTGATCCCGGATTGAAATAATCCGGTCTTACATTATGCCTGGGCCCGATCCTCCTTACGCGGTCGATTATATCCGACCCAATACAGATAGTCCCCTCGTTTATTGGAGAGTAAGGACAAAAAACGATATGAATCGTCATTCTTTGAGATCTTCAGTTAAATAATCAATACCTTCACTAAGCGTGACAGCAGTTAAAGGCATCAAGTCACTCAACCCTAAAGGACCCTTTGTTAGCATGTGACGACAGCGCTGTGACGCATGTGACCATTGGCACAGGAAATCATTGTCTGTCCCGTCTGTCTGCAGAACTCTACAACTTCTGCGTGCGGCATTTAATGTTTCTTTGCATCGTGTTCTGAACCGTCGCTTTTCGTGAAAGTATAAATACTTCCTCCCTTCTAAGAATTCCCTTCTTTGCTTTTACATTATTTAAATATCTGCTTCTTCTCGCATTCTTCATCACAAAAACTCTCTTTTCCTTTGCTTCTTGCTTCTGCTACTTTAATCGCCACGACAAAAACCTCCAAATCAGTTCCTCAGAAACAACAAACTTCACCTGCTCAGTCCGTTGAAGAGGATGAGCCCGTCCAAGTTGAGGAACCCTCTACGGAACCTCCCTTGAAGTCTTTTATACCGGTTGGGTGCTTCATAAGCTCCGACTTCAAAGTCGAGAAGCCTTCCTCGGTACCTGGCCGAGGTGAGCCGGTCTCTCTGTATATCAGCTCGATCACTCAAAAACACCTTGACAGGGTAAAGGGTGAATGCCGATGGACCGATAAAGACGTGATAGTCCCTTCCTCGAACGAAGATATTACCACTCATGTGGAGGGCTATCTCAGCGTTTATACCTACCCATTCACGTTAGGACCTGTGGACCCTATAATCGTTGAATTTTGTAGGAGATATAATATTACTTTGGGCCAGGTCCACCCCTCTGTATGGCGTATAATTTATCTCTTTCGCTTTTTTGTGAGTAAGGTCGAAGGAGGACACCCTTTTACCATCGATCATCTACTCCGATTATACAGTCCCCGGATGTTCCGAGGGGGATTGATAAAACTCGCTCGCCAGGCCAGCGAGGCTCCGTTCTCGAGCATCGATGAAGATAGGGACCGGGGCTGGATGAGCCGATTTGTCCGAATCAAGACCTCCGATCTGATCCCTGCTGATGGCATGCCGTTCCCTGAAAAGTGGAACATGAAACGTAAGTGTTCCTTTACTTAGAATCGCCTATCGTTTTCCCTCTAATGATTAACCAGTATATCCTGTGAGATGCAGTCGTTTCCCAGGCGTCGGCCGCGATTCAACACTTAGAGGAGTGGGTCCGGAAGGTCGTGGCCCAAATGTCCTACTCGGAACGGGCCTGGCGGGAGATATCGAAAGGCCTTTGGGAGGCCAACAATCATGGTGAGCTTCAGCAATGTTTGTTTATATTATTTGAGATAATCGGTGTCAGCACTTAGCTTTTTGAAAACTCATTTTGCAGGTCTCTCGGAGGATGCCGAGTTGAGGTCGGCACTTACCGGTGGGGCAGTTGCTCATCGCAATTCTGTCTGAAAAACAAGCCAGGTGCCTACAATGTCACCTGGTGGAGGTCGGCATTACATTGATGACTCTGTCGGGTGCAGGAGGAGTTAATCTGGGAGGTAATGTTGCAACAAGCAGGAGTAGCATCTTAAATGATTTGCATATTGCCGCTGAAAAGACTCATATGCAAGTTCAGTTGATCCATTTTCTTGATCTTTTCGATAGCGGTAGAATAGCGAACATTGTTAGTCTGATAAGGACCGGCCTAAGCTTGATTCATATGTTTGCTTCAATGGCTAGAGACTTCCTCAACTGGTTGAGGGAGGGGCATGGTGCACTTACTACTGTTACTCCAAATAGTTGATTCTGGGGGCTATTTCTTAATGATTTGCATTGGGATTGTTTCCCTTTTGTTCATTGTGCTCTATCACAATGAGGGGTCTTTTTTATGCGGGGCGGATCTGATAATTAAGATACAATTGTACATTCTTTGTGCTACTAGAGGCAGAGCGAAAAAAAAGATTCTATTGTGTACCTTTTCTCAATACTAGGTGCTATATCCTTTATGCCTGATAATGCTACCATTATGACAATTTCTAGTAAATGACGGGTTGCAAATTGTGTATGAGGATTATAATTTTGTTCAGTTACTCTTAGGATCGATACATTTTGTTACTTGATGCTGAAGTTGTCATATAGCTTGCAATGAATCTCGAATCTCTTAATGGCATATTGGTTACTTGGAATGTAATTGGATCCTTTTCGGTGAGCAATATACTCATTATCAGTCTGATTTGAAAAAAAAAAGGATACTAATTATTATATACGATAATTTTATCTTATAATACGTGCATTTACTAGCTGTATGTTGTTCTGCCTTCTTTAATCAGCTAACCACATAGGCAACCACTCGTTACTATGAGCTTCAAAAGGCCTAACTTTATGCCCCAGAAGCTCCCCATGACCTGAATAGTATAAGAAGAGAGTATTCGTCTAACATCCTTCTATGAACCAATTGAGTACGAGGCGAGAGTATTTCGTCTAACTTCCTTTTATGAGCCAATGTTTTCAAGATTAACATTCCTCCCAGTGATTTCCATGGATGTAGGGACGAGATACTTTCGTCTAACATTTTTGTTTGAGCCAATTGAGTGCAAGAGGAGAGTATTTCGTATAACATCCTTCTATGAGCCAATTGAATGTTCGCAAGATTAACAGTCCTCCCAATGTTTTCCATGGCTCTAGGGTTCTACAATGAGAGTAGGTTCTAGGTATTCGGGACACTGGATGACTGCAAAATATCACTTTAAGCTGATCGGATTTTTATTTCAGTTAGATTGAACTTGTGACCAGATGCTCCATAAAATATAATTTCTTTAAAACTAATACAAACAGTGAACTAAAAATAGTTCGGCTCAATTTTTAGCACTTCGGCTCGGTTTTTATGGTTTTTTCTATTTAGGCCATTTTTGAATTTAGACATTTCTTCCTCAGCATCTCATTAAAATGGTAAAAGGCCCACCATATAAGCAATAAGCGGAGAAGTGCACATATATCCAATTTTCGGATCACCATTTAAGCCATAGCCGAATTTTTAAGTTTTTGCTAATTTACCTGCTTTAGAAACAAACTTAAGACATTTGTGTCTGTTTACCCTAAAAAACGGATAACAATTAAATTTATAAGTGATTTTAGGATATAAGGGTTAATTCAATACAAACAATAAATTGCGTTAGATTAAACAGATAAAGGACGTAATAAATTGTCAAACCAATCAAGAGGAGTGATCCCGGACATAGTAACAGCTTAATGAAATGTCTGCCTTCGATCTCGGACTCACGTTACTGATGATTTGATGAACAAAAGTAAGAACTTTGAATAACAAAGAAAATAAAAGTATATTGCCTTGATATGCGTGTTACAAAATAATCAGACCCCCCTTTATATAGTAGGAGAATTTTACCCCATAAAAGGTAAAAGTCTTCCGTTTTACTAATCACCGATTCTCTGCCGATACGTGCTGAGATTCACGCCGTGACATCCGACTGGTCACGGATATCACGATCTTTTGTTGATCGTGCTTGATTATCTGGTAATGCTCTCCAAGGCCTTTGGGATTCGAACCTAGGGTTCATGGTCCCGATACTCCCGAGGGCAGGCGTTTTGCCCGGACCCCGGTTCGAGGGGCTCTTTGCCTCGACTCTGGTTCCTCACCGTCAAGCATCTCGCTCTGTTTACTTCATCGAAAACCGAAGCATCCCATGGGTTTGGTTTCGCCTGTATATAGTGTCCTAAGTTGATAAAATTCATGTTTGAAGTTTTCCCTAAAGTTTGGAAATATTTGCTTGTGCAAGAAAATTTTAGACACACGCGATTGAAGTTGCAAAAATTTGCATATGAAGTGACAAAATCTGTATAAAGTTTTGCATATTTCTTGTGCAATCAAACTTTAGACATTTTTAATCGGAAGATTGATGTGGCAGTCTCAAACTTACTTTAGACAAAAATGTCTGGAGTTTAGCCTAGCAATCCGAACTTCACTTGTCTAAGTTAAAATGTCTGAAGTTTGGCCTAACTATCCCAAACTTTAGACTGGGGTTGTCACCGGTTAAAGGGATAGCTACTACAGTGGTTTATGATGGTTTATATGGTGTTTTCATGGTGGGTTTTATCGTGTTTGGTTTTGAAAAATGAAGAAGAACAAGGTTTTTTGAAAGTTTTAGTGACTGGGGACAATGATGTTAATGGATGAGAAAAGTGCTGGTTTTAAGGATACACTAATTAGTTTGATACAACGCGATAAATTAAGTCAAATTGAACAAGCAAAGATAAAAAAAAATTCAAACCACACAAGAAGGATAGTTACAGCCTCAGTGAAATTATTCGCCCTCGTTCCGGGCTCACTATGTCCAGCACTGATGAACAAGACAAAGAGCTAATAACAGGAAAAAGAATAATATATTGCTTTGGAATACGTGTTACAACGTGCTTAATGTATTGTTAGACACCCCTTTATATAGTAGAAAATCCTACTCTAAGTATAACTCTATAAAAGGTAAAAATCTTCTGTTTAATTGATTGCTGGTTCTACATTGATACGTGCCGAGATCCACGCCCAGATATCCGGCCGGCCATGGATATTACGGCCTTCTGTTGGTCGTGCTTGATTACCCGGTGACGCTCTCCGAAGTCCTTCAGGTTTTAGGTCGGCCTCGAATCATGACCCTGACATTATTGAGGATAGATGGTCGGCCCCCGTACTCTGACTCGAGGATATCCTTGCTTCGGTTCTGATCTTTCGCAATCATATCTCGAGCTCGTTTTATCCTGTTGAAGGACGGAGTGTATCGTGAGCCTGGTTTTTACCCGTACACAGATAGTCCCCTCGTTTCTCAGAAAGTAAGCTGATGAGAAACAACATGAGCATCCTGATTTCTTCTTCGATACACCGTGACATAAACAACAAAAACCCGAAACATCTTGTCAGTCATGTCATAATAGCATTAAATGCATGTCAATCGCCGGTCCACTGTCCCTGGAAGTGAAGCGGCATGGCACCACTATAAATAACCCCTCTCTCGTTCATTTTTTACTTTGCGTCAAATCTTCTACCTTCGTACCTTCAGGATTTCAATACTCTCTAGCGTTTTTACCTCCGTTACTCAAGGTTCTCCAGTACTTTGCAAAAACTTTTACTCATCTCCTACTCAAGCCAACAAATCTGATCTTTCAACATTTGATCTTTCTCCATCTTTTCCAAGATTTTTCTTCCATAACAATGGCAAAAACCTCGAAATCTGTTCCCTAAAAGGTTACTTCTACTTCCCAAATGACTGCCGAAACTACTTCCGATGTAGTAGACCTCGGGAGACCTGCTGCTAACGTGGCTATCGATGAACTGACTCCTGAACCTCCCTTGAAGATGTACATTCCCGGAGGTTGCTCGATTGTTGACGACTTCAAGGTCGAGAAACCCTCCTCGATGCAGGGTCGGTGTGAAGAGGCATCGAGATTTATTTGCTCGATCACCGAAGATTATCTCCCCTTAGTCTGAAAGGACTGTAACTGGTCCGATAAAGACGTAGTGGTCCCCGACTCTGAGGAGGCCATTAGTACACACGTTGAAGGATACCTAAGTGTCTACACTTATCCCTTTACGGTGGGCCCGGTGGATCCGGTCATCATAAACTTCTGCAAGAGGTACGAGGTATGTCTCGGCCAAATTCACCCTTCACAGTGGAGGATCGTGATCCTCCTCTGATTTTTTGTAAATAAAACCGATTCGCGCATCTTCAATATCGATCATCTGCTTCGTTTATACAGTCCCCGAATTTTTCGGAGGGGGGGCTGATAAAACTTGTTCGCCGGGCCAGTAAAGCCCCATTTTCGAGTATCAACGAGGATCGGGACCGAGGCTGGCAGGGTCATTTTGTCTGGATGAGGACCTCAGATTTGATCTCGGCCGAATTCATGCCATTCCTCGAGAAGTGGAATACATCACGTAAGTAAAAATTTCCCCCGAATGTAGATTTCATATTGCATCCCTCTTTTTATCATTGGTATTCGTGGTGGTGCAGGTGTCACCCGAGTCCCAAATTTTGTTCCTCGACTCAAGGAGTGGGTCGAAGGAATCGTTTCACAAATACGCTACTCCGAGCTCTCATGGTGCAAACTCTCGAAGGGCCGTTGGGAGGCCCGTTCCCATGGTAAGATTTTTCTCGAGTAGATTGTGTTAGGCTTCTTCTCTTAGCACCATGTTCTCATTTTCTTCTTTACTTCCCTTCTGCAGGTTTGCCTAAGATCGTCGAGCTTAGGCCCTCGGTTTGGAACGAGGACTTACCTGCCGGTTCTTTTGCTTTAGGACAACCCAAGGCCACAGCAGGGGAGAAGAAAAGAAAACAGGCTCTGAGTTCACCGAGCTCGGAGAAAAAAAAAATAAAAAGGAGGCTGGTTCGTAAGCCAAAAGAAACCTCTAGCTCCCGAGTGCTTGACTCGAAATCGCTCCTCCGTTTAGAGACGAGATCGAGGAGGATGACATCATCATGGCCCATGAGCCGCCTTTCTTCGAGAAATGGGTGGCAGCTGAGGAGGAAATGACTTAATCCCCTCAAGTTTGCGAGGCTGATGCTAGGTAAGGGCTGAGGACTCGCGAGATGCCGGTCCTGCACCGCCCGGCGATATAGATATCTCGGGATCGCCTTCGTTCACAGAATCAATGTTTGATGAAGCCCGAACAATGAAGGATCAATCCTAGGAGGAGGTCCATGGAGTGGATGATCCCCTCCGAAGCTTTTTTGACGGTATAAACTCATCTGCCCCGGAGGATTTCACCAGGTTGGGTGACTTAGAGGTGCCGAAGAAAAGTCCTCCTTCGGCTCTTGGCGGGCTGAGCTCGAGCCCGAGATTAACTAATCGATTCGCCGCTCCGAGCACGAATCCTGGTCGAAAGCGGACTGTCATTATCACTGTTCCTGAGGATGCCCGGATCCTTTCTGCCCCCGTAGGGATAGCCAGTTACCTCCGGTGCCTGGTGCCTGAAGAATACTAGGCCAAAATTAATGAGGTAGATGCGCCATTCCTGTTCAATAAAGGACAACAGGCGCTGAACCAGGTAACTCTTGATAATTCCTGATGATTCCAATATCTCTTCTGATATTTGAACTAATTTTTTGATAATTCTAATATCTTTTCTCGTATTTGCAGGCCTCGATGCTCTACCATGAGACCTTCCTCCGGTATCGGGATGGTTGAACCAACTCTAGGTCGAAGTCAAAGAGCTTGCTGAGAAGAGAGGCATATATAAGCTTCTTAGCGAGCAACGTGAAGGAGAAGCCAAGAGCCTCCGAGCCGAGTTAGACGCGGCTCAGAAGGAGCACGCCGACCTGTTGGAACATGTAAAAATCTTTGAAATTAGTAATGATGAGCTTGGCAAGGTGTCTAATTGTCAGAATCCACAGGTCCAGCAGAAGGTCGACGGGGTCGATTAGCTCCTGGCTGAGATGGAAGAAGTCAAGGCCATGGTCGAGGAGTGGAAGGGCAAGATGGACTGGTTGGCTTCTAAAAAGGAAACAGTCCGGGAGCAATTGACCTCGGCGGAGGCCCAACTTCGATTGGTAAAGGAGAAGGCAGAGGCACGGTCCCAGAAAATTGAATAGCTCCAATCTCAACTACGCTCGGTTGTTGCCGATCGGGAGACCCTCGCCAAGAAGCTTTAAACAGCCAAGTCAGTGGCTGAAATAACCAAGGTCGATGCCGATGAGATGGTGGCCCAATACAAAGTTGATGCTGAGGCAGCTCAGGAACGCCTAAAAGCCATAGTCGATCATGTGTAGTGGTAGTCCCGAAGGGAGGCTCTCGAGGAGGTTCATGCCCGGGGTTTTGATTATCGACCGAGCTTGAAAATGTTAAGAGGCTCAAGGCCGAGGCCAAGAAGTTAGCATACACCGAGGATAAGGAAGATTCCGAGGGTTTGGGCTCCGGTGAGGATCAGGCTTCTTAGGTGCCTTGTAATTTTTGCTTTTGTACTTCTGCATTTCAGATACCTTAGCACATAATAATTAGGTCTTATTCGGAGGTTCGAACATTGCTCGTTGTCGATGTTATTTTGCTTAAGACTCGTAGAGGGCTTGGTATGAGCAGAAGCTTTCCCCGAAATGTTTACTTAGAATTTCTATAATTTTGCCGAGGGTAGCCTTCGCACCAGTTTAGAAATTTTGAAGGCCTTGTGTTGTGGTTACAGATCTCGGACATCTCCGAGCCATTCTAGGACGACCTTAGCCTTTTAAGTTCGAGTGTTACCCAATGGGCTTATTACCTCGAGCCATCTGGGTTTGCCCGAGACAATAGTCCCCGAATAGATATGGTCATAACCCTTGAAGTTCGGGTACTGGCCAATAGGTTTTATGCCCCCGGGCTTCGTAGCCGAGTTGCCGGGCTTGCCCATGGCGATAGTCCCCGAGCAGGAGTGATCTCTTGAATTCGGACAGAGGTGGCCCTTGGGCTCGATGTCCTTAAAGTACAAAATACAATATTTTTTCAAGAGGCAAAGTATGTATCTACAAGGTAGAAACTTTCTTTTATTTTCGTGCAACATACGAGACTGCAAATGTTTACAAGTTTCATCCGGGCTTAAGTGGCCTATGTGGGAACGGTTCATTTGACAATTTGGCCCTTACAACAGTTCCTATCCACCAAGCCTAGACTCGTTTGAGCACAATGTTTCCTTCCTTGCTAAAATCAATATCCGAGGGTGATGGCCCCCAGTGTTCGAGGTCGATTTTAGAGAGGGCTAGGATACTGTTGATGTGAACCTTAATGCCGGTTCATAGTCGGTTTCCAATTCTAAGTTAGCACGATCCAATGTTGCCTCGTTAAAAACCTTGCCAGAAAACCCATTTGAGACAAAACTGGTTCGAAGGAAAAAAGAGTGCAATGCGTGCTTTCAAGCCTAATAGTTGTGTCGCTTCTTGGTGTTACCTGCAAATGTCAGCCCATCCGTAATATATTTAAAGAAAGGCAACGAATGGGGTCGTACCTTAGGAGTAGTATCGTTTTAAGTGGGTTATGTTCCAGTTGTTTGGTAGCCGTTCACCCTTCACTGTTTTGAGTTTGTACGATCCTTTGCCGGTGATCTCGATAATCCGATATGGGCCTTCCTGATTCGGTCCCAGCTTCCCTTCGTTCGGGTTCTGGGTGCTCAGCGTCACCCTTCTTAACACCAAGTCCCCGACACTGAAGTATCGAAGGTTATTTCTTCTATTGCAATACCTTTCGATCCATTGCTTTTGGGTGGCCATTCGGACGAGGATGGCCTTGCGCCTTTCGTCTAACAGTTCTAGGTTCGTACTCATGGTCTCGTCGTTTGATCTTCGGTTGCATATCTAACCTGGAGACTTGGTTCTCCTACTTCGACCGGTATAAGAGCTTCGGCATCGTAGACCAACGGAGTGGCCCCGATACTGGATTTTGAGTGTTGTACGATATGCCTATAGGACTTCCGGCAAGATTTCCTTCCATTTTCCTTTGGCATCGGTCAACCCCTTTTTGAGGTTTTGAAGTATGGTTTGTTCATGGAATCTGCTTGCCCGTTTCCACTAGGGTGATATGGCGTTGATAGGATCCTTTTGATCTTGTGGTCCTCGAAAAACTTGCTCACTTTGCTGCCGATGAACTGCTTCCCGTTGTAGCACACGATCTCGGCCGGCATTCTGAATTGGCATATTATGTGGTCCCATATGAAATCAATGACCTCCTTCTCCCTGACTTTCTCAAATGCCTGGGCTTCCACCCACTTAGAAAAATAATCAGTCATAAATAAGATAATTGAGCCTTACCGGGCACCCAAGGCAGGGGACCAACGATGTCCATCCCCCATTTCATGAATGGCCAGAGCGACAAGACCGAATGCAGCGGCTCCCCGGGCTGGTGGATCATCGGAGCATGCCTCTTACACTCGTCGCATTTTCGTATGAACTTCTTTGCATCTTTTTCCATATCGTTCCAGTAATAGCCGGCTCTGATTATCGTCAAAACTTACTCGATGTCTCTCGGTCGCAAACATATGGAAAGTGGGCCATCGAATGCTCTTCTGAATAGGGTACTGTCTTCGGACAGGCTGAATCGAGTCGCTTTCGTACGCAAAGCTCTCAATTCTTTAAGATCTGAGGGAAGTTTTTCAGTCTTCAGGTAATCTATGTACTTGTTTCTCCAGTCCCAGGTTAAGCTTGTCAAGTTTATCTCGGCGTGGCCTTCCTCTACTACCGATTTCATGAGTTGTATGACCCTTCCCGAGTTGAATTAATCGTCGTCGACCGACGATCCCAAGTTAGCAAGAGCATCGGCCTCGCTATTTTGATCTCGAGATACATGTTGTAAAGTCCATTCCCTGAACCGATGTAGCATTACCTGTAGCTTATCCAAGTATCTTCGCATTCGTTCTTCTTTGACTTCGAACGTTCCATTGATTTGATTCACCACGAGGAGAGAGTCGCATTTAGATTCGACCACCTCAGCCCCCAGGCTTTTAGCCAGTTCAAGAACTGCAAACGTGGCCTCATATTCGGCCTAGTTGTTAATCAATTTTACAGTTCTAATAGATTGTCTAACTACATTACCTGTCGTGGTTTCAACACGATACCAAGTCTGGACCCCTTTGCGTTCGAGGCACCATCCGTAAAAAGGGTCCAGATTCTGAAAGAGGTCCCCGAGTTCAATAGCAACTTTTTTTCTACCTCAAGAACTAGGGCCGACGTGAGGTCGGCCACGAAGTCCACTAAAATTTGTGATTTGATAGCGATTCAGGGTCAATATTCGATGTCGCATCGCTGATCTGCAAGCCCATCCGGCCAATCGTCCCGAGAGCTCGGGCTTATGCATTATGTTTCTCAGGGGTAGGTAGCCACAACGCATATAGGATGGCATTGGAAAAACGGCTTTAACTTCCTAGAGGCACTTAGCAAAGCGAGCCCCAATTTTTCTAGGTGAGGACACCTAGTTTCGGCCTCGCCTAGAGTTCTGCTAACATAATAGATAGGAAATTGCATACCTTCCTCTTTTCGGACTAGGACTCCACGTACCGCTACCTCGGATACCACTAGGTATAGGTAAAAGTTTGTCTGCCTTCGGAGTATGAAGCAAAGGCAGGCTCGAGAGATACCGCTTAAGTTCCTCCTAGGACTATTGGCACTCAGGGGTCCACGAGAAGTTATTCTTCTTCTTTAATAGTGAAAAGAAATGATGGCTCTTATAGGAGGACCTCGAGACGAATCGACCCAAAGCGGCTATGCGCCCGGTCAACCTTTGTACGGCCTTGACACTATCTACGACGGTGATGTTCTCGACGGCCTTGATCTTATCGGGATTAATCTCGATCCCCCTGGTTGGACATCATGAACCCAAGGAATTTTCTGGACGCGACTCCGAATGTGTATTTCTCCGAATTCAACTTCATGTTGTACTTCTTCAATATGTTGAAGGTTTCCTGCAAATGTTTCAAATAGTCCTCTGCTTGCAGGGACTTAACTAACATATCGTTATTGTAAACCTCCATCGATTTTCATATTTGTTCTTCGAACATTCAATTTACTAAGCGTTGGTAAGTGGCACCTGCATTTTTTAGTACGAATGGCATTACATTATAGTAGTAGGTATCGTGTAGGTACCCTATTTGGTGATGAAGGACGTTTTTTCCTGGTCGTCCGGGTCCATCCGAATTTGGTTGTACCTGGAGCAGGCATCAAAAAAACTGAGGATCTCGTGGCCGGCCGCTGTAGCGATCATGCAATCGATGTTTGGCGGGGAAAAGAGTCCTTGGGGCATGCCTTGTTCAAGTCTTTATAGTCTACACACATTCTTAATTTATCTCCCTTTTAGGGACTACTACTACGTTTGCTAACCAAACTGGATACTTAAACTCCCGGATGGACCCTATTTTAAGGAGTTTAGATACCTCGTCCTTGATGAATGCATGCTTGACTTCGGACTGAGGTCTCCTTTTCTGCTTGATCGAATGGAACTTCGGATCCAGGCTTAGCTTGTGAGTGGTAATCTCTGGTGGAATCCCTGTCATATCGATATGGGACCAAGCGAAACAATTTATGTTAGCTATAAGGAAATGAATGAGTTTTTTCTTGAGCTCAGGCCCCATGCCCAACCTTACAATCAGGCAGGTGCTCGATCAATATAACCTGTTCCAGTTCTTCGACTGTTGATTTGGTGGCGTCAGAATCATTGGGGACAATGAAAGATCTGGGAAATCTGTAGTCGTCGTCTTCATCCATCCCCTACTTCTCCAGTTCCATCTAGGCTGGTATCAGTAATTACTATTTGGTCTCGTCTTCGGCCATCAGGTTCAGACCCTTCGATGTCGAAAGTGCGGATACCGGGATCACCTAGTCGACCGTGAACATCTCTTTTGCGGCCGGTTGCTCTCTATAAACTATTTTAATTCCTCCAGATGTTGGGAATTTCAGCACCTGGTGTAGTGTCGAGGGTATTGACCTCATGTTGTGAATCTATAGTCTCCCAAACAAAGCATTATACCTCATGTCCCCTTCGATCATGCAGAACTTTATTTCTTGAATGGTCCTGGCGGTGTTCACCGGTAATGTTATTTCCCCTTTAGTGGTCTCGGATGCCATGTTGAATCCATTTAGAATCCTGATCGCAGGCATGATTTGGTCTTGCAAACCTAGTTTTTTCACGACCCTCGATCTAATGATATTGCCCGATATGTCTGGATCAATCAATACACGCTTAAATCAAGATTTATTTATGAGAACAGATATTACCGGTGCATCGTTGTAGGGCTACACGATGCAGTGTCGTCATTGATAGACAAGGTCCCTTCTGGTACGTAATCTCGAGTCCATTTTTCTCTCGTGATGGATACTTTCGTGCGCTTTAACATCGGCCCTTGGGGAACGTCGACCCCATCGATGATCATGTTAATGGCGTGCTGAGGTTCCTCCTGCTCGGTTTGTTTATTAGAATCTCTATTCCTGAAATGATTTTTAGCTCGATCACTCAGGAACTCCCGGAGATGTCCGTTGTTGAATAACCGGGCTATCTCCTCCCTTAATTGCTGGCAATCCTCTGTTCTGTGGCCGTGTGTGCCATGATACTTGCATATTAAGTTGGGATCCCTTTGGGCTGGATCAGACTGCAGAGGTCGAGGCCACTTGGTATTTTTGATGCGTCTGATGGCGGATATGATAGCAGCAACATCGACGTTAAAGTTGTACTCTGATAACCTTGGTGCTTCCCTAGGGGCCTGTCAAAACCGTTTTTTGCTCATGAGTCCCCGGTTATTTTGACTCTGATCGCTTCTCCTTTCTTTTCTCACAGGGTTTCATCCAGAACCGTTACCCCTACGATCACCGTTATACAGCTGATATTGGTCCCTACTTGGCCTTGGTTCACGATCAATGTCTCTTTTGGGTCTGTCACTAGCTCAGATAGGGTAAACAGACTCGGAAGGGGCCCCAAGTTGATCATCTTCGACTCTAATTTTTTACTGATATTGGTTATGCACATCGGCCCAAGTTACAGCCAGATATTCTATCATATTTTGCTTCAGCTGCTGTGAAGCCAACGAGCTTCGAGTATTGAGTCCTTGGGTGAAGGCCTGAACGGCCCAATCATCTACCACCGGCGGCAGGTCCATCAGTTCCATTTAAAATCTTGACACGAACTCCCTGAGCATCTCGTTATCTCTTTACTTTACCTTAAAGAGGTTCGATTTCCTGGTTTCGACCTTGATAGCTCCAGTGTGTTCTTTCACAAAAGCATCTGCAAGCATGGTAAATGAATCAATAGAATTGGGGGATAAGTTATGATACCATATCATAGCTCCTCTTGACAAGGTCTCCCCAAAATTTTTCAGCAAGACAGATTCGATCTCATCATCTTCTTGGTCATTCCCCTTGATGGCACACATGTATGAGGTCACATATTTATTTTGGTCAGTAATACCATTGTATTTAGGAATTTTAGGCATGCGAAACTTTTTAGGGATCCGCTTCTGGGCTACGCTCGGAGGGAAAAGGTTTATGAACAAATTTGTTGGAGTCTAGGCCTTTCAATATCGATGGCGCTCCGGGGACTTGGTCGACCCTGGAGTTGCAAGTTTTCACCTTCTTGTCATTGGCTTCGATTTTTCTTTTCTCCCGTTTCCACCAGCTTTTTCAATTCTTCGATCATCTTTATTGTCTCGGGGTTGGTTCTGGGTTCAGCTTCATTTGGCCTATCTGCAGCTGGTTCATTTCTGCGAGTGTTTTCCCGGGATGATTCAGGCTCCATTTTACTAGGAGCGCGGCTTCGGTTCTGCACTTGGGCTATCACTGCCTTCTGAGCCTGCAGCATTTCGAAGATCACCCATAAGTTGATCTCATCTCCTTCACCGTCACGAGCATTTTGAGCTACTGATCGGACTCCCCTGCGGATGCTGTTCTCAGGATCGATGGGCAAATTCGTGTTGATGGCCACATGTGAGCTGGCGTCGATCGGGTCCGCGATCATAATTTCGTTGGGATGCAGGGAGCACCCGATTACCGGGCGCTATATTATTGTTCTCGCCATGGTGGCCAAACTCAGCATCCATGTTTAGAGGAGCGAATTAGGAGTTTGGCATTTTAAACACAGACCTGAAATCAAAGACACTTCAAAGAACAAGTATGAAGTAGGGTGTGTTATGGAAATTTGTATCAAATTGCCACTATTATCCTTAGCCCCCCACGGTGGGCGCCAAGCTATTTACCCTCAAAATTGGATAATAATAAAATCTGTAAGTGATTTTTAGGATACGTGGATTAATTTGATACAAAGCGATAAATTAAGTCAAATTGAACAAGCAAAGATAAAAAGGATTCAAACCACACAAGGAGGATAGTTTCAGCCTTAGTGAAATTATTCACCCTCGTCCCGTGCTCGCTATGGCCAGCACTGATGAACAAGAGAAAGAGCTAATAACAGAGAAAATAATAATATATTGCTTTGGAATGTGTGTTACAACGTGGTTAATGAATTGTCAGACCCTCCTTTATATAGTAGGGGAATCATACTCTAAGTATAACTCTTTAAAAGGTAAAAAGATCTTCTATTTAATTGATTGCCGGTTCTACATCGATACGTGCCGCGATCCACACCGTGATATTCGGCCGGTCACGGATATTACGGCCTTCTGTTGACCGCGCTTGATTACCCAGCGACGCTCTCCGAAGTCCTTCATGTTTTTGGTCCGTCTCGAATCATGATCCCGATATTATCGAGGGTAGATGATCGGCCCCCGTACTCTAACTCGAGGATATCCTTGCTTCGATTTCGATCTTTCGCAATCATATCTCGAGCTCGTTTTATCCTGTTGAAGACTGGAGTATATCATGAGCCCGATTTTTACCTATACACAGTGCTATTATGAGATTCTAACAATTTTCAGATGACTCAGTCTGTATTTTATGTAATTCAAAGTGTGCGCGAAAATAGGGAGCATAAATCATGTAGGTTCTCTGTTGTGCTGCCACGCTACATGACTTAGGAGAAGGATAGTTGGGTGTTTCCTGATGTCGTTAAAATTGGTACAAGTTAGTGTCCAAGTAGAATAAGCCGTGAAAATTTTATAATTTTCGTTTAAAAAAGAAATTTGCTGTGGTGCTTGTCTTCTTCTTCTGGTTATTAGACGACAAATCTCTGACGACCGCGAGTCATCTTTTCCATCCTTCTCTTTTCCTTTTGTCTTCAATTATTGGTCTTATTATTCAAAAACCCGAGTAAGTAACTTGTGGATACTTTTTGTTTCTCCATGTAAGTTTCAAATGTAATATACATAATGCGATAATTATTTTTGAGTCCGGTTATTCGGCTTAACTGATTTTTCTTTTTTAAACATTAAAAACCGAACCGAAAATTTGAAAATTCTAAAACGAAACCGAACGAAGAATCGAAGAAACCAACTGGAAAAACCAAAATTTTGGTTCGCTCTATTTTTTCGGTTAAACTCGAAGTATGCCACGTCTATATTATAGTTTCGAAGACTAGTTGATTTCGGTCATCATAAAAATAAAAAAAATAAAAAAGTTCTTGTCTCTGCCTCTGTCATGACCATTTTCCATCTGCACTACCCGTTATTACTAACTTACAAATCATGAATTCAATTTGTTCATAACCATCTTTCATCCCCTTTATTACTAACTTCAAATCCTGAATCAATCTCTCCACTGAGAAGTTTAACATAATCACCTTAATTCATCTATAGCAGAGGTCCAGAGTGCCTAAATAGGTAACTCGGGTGGCATAACTTGATACCACAATGAAAAAAGATAAAAAAGATCAGATCGATGTACGCATATGGTCATGCCTATATAGCCTTGTGGACAAAAGAGAAAAACATAGCATTCAGACAATCCATGTACGACATGGTAACATAAGTTGAATAACATAAAGTTGGCAATTTTGTATCCTTCGGAAAAAACAAGGTAAAAATGTTATGTTTATTAAAACAAACAATAGAAGAGAAAATAAACACAGAGAAGTCTCAGTATTACATAGCTATGACACTTCGAGAGTTTTTGGATTGGCCAAAAGCTTGTCAAACCAGCTTTAAACTATTTTTTTGGCTTATTTTGGTGTGTGGCCCGTTTGGATTTGCTGAATTTTAAGTACCAAATGCTGCAGAAACGACACAATCTCAAAATTAATTCGCGTGCAGATAGTATTATCAGATGTACTACTGTTAACTCTACCTTTTCATTGAATTTGAGGTACCACAGTACTAGTGCTGAATTTTCGCATACACTAAAAAATCAGCAAAATCTGAATTGGAAATTTACGAAGCCATATTTAATACATCCTGTAATCGAGTCCATGGCACATATATGTGTACGTTGTATGAGCTATAAAAAGCTAAGCTATTTGTTTTAACGGTTTTAAGATAGGACTGCTAGCTTCTCTTTGCATTTGATAGTCATTAGTTTCCAGATCTGTTATCATCTCCTTTCCTATCAAAAAGAGGGATATTTTCCCGCAAGTGCAGGGAGTTGAACTCTAGGAATGCCCAGCTATCATCTGCAAATCCTATAGTGAAGTTGAGACTGCTCAATCTCAAAAGTTGGTCGCAGTGTAGGTAATGCTGTCAGTTGTTGTATTTTGTGCTGATTTCATAATAAACTAAAAAAATAGCAAAATACTACATGTATCTAAATCGGATATTTACAGGCACGTATCAAGTACATATGCATAATCAGAGTCCATGTTACAAAATTAGGTTCCTTGTCTGAGCTATAGTTAGCTAATTGTGTAACTTAATTAGGGCAGCATCTCTTTCAATTTAATTCACAGTCCAGTCTACTGTCAACTTCTCTCCGATCTCAAAAAGGGATATATTGGGCTTTGAGCTTTAGCATTTGAGCAGAGGTTGATTATGATGCGATGAAGTAGGTCACGAGGATAATACAGCAACTTTGTGAAAAGTTGATAGGAGTGAGACATTAAGGAGGACTTTAATTTTGTTCCCAGCCTTGTAGGGAATTACAATAGAGGAAACTGGAACACTCTATTAAAAAGAGTAGTTTCAACCATTTCTTTTATCTCTTATCTTGTTCCTATGATCCTATCTATCACAGACAGTTGTCAAATTGGCACAGGCTGTCTTCCTTTCCAATAAGAATAGATGTTTAAAGCGTGAACAATTTGGCACTGCTACTATTTTTTCTACGCGGGACTACATTTATATTTCTTGTATGACTGTTGAGGACACCCTTATCTATGCAAGCTCAATAATCAAGTTTTCTACCACAAGCTTAATGTTTATAGTATTAATCAAATAGAAGGCTCATTCATAGATCAGCACATAGCTTTAATTCAACTCAATCTAAGATTAGGAACCGAGTTCTTCTTACCATTGTTGGCACGAGAATACCTCTCAAAGGGGAATAATCAGATTCAATCTCTAGAGTTGAGATATTAGTAGATTAGGAACACTCACTTAAAAGGAAAGGTCAGCCTGAGAAAACACCTTCCTAAGCTGGTAGGAGAACTTCACTCACTAAACTTCTTGAGTAGAGAAAATCTTTCGTCAGATTGCTTGAATGCGAAAGGTCAAATAATTGATTTTCAGATATGTCTGCTATTGTCATAAGACCTCCTAGGTGAGCCACTCGGCGGTCTGGTATTCAGTGGGTTTTACATGAGCTATTAACGATTAATTTTACAAAGTGTAGTCATAAGATATATTGAGGAGAAAATATCATAGGTGAAGAAGATAAAATGATGACCAAAGAGCGGATGTAACTACTATCATCTATGTTCATCACAGTTCATTTTCAACAGTTGGACTTGGATTTAGAAAAAATTTCTTACAATTTTGGTTGTTCTTAATTCTTTGAACCATCCATCCTGGTTACTTTGCCAAAAACAATACTATTAACAACAACAACAACAAAAAAAAAAAAAAAAAAAAAAAAAAAAAAAAAAAAAAAAAAAAAAAAAAAAAAACAGTGTAATCCCATAAGTAGGGTCTGGGGAGGATACTGTGTACGCAGTCCTTATTTCTGCCTTGAGAAGGTAGAGAGGTTGTTTCAGATAAACCCTCGGCTCATGAAAAGATGAAAAAAAAGCAGTAGCAACAAGCAGTAATATCAGCAAAAATGATAAGAAAGAAAAAGGAAAATCTAATTCATGAACAGGAAAAACAAAGGATAATCAGGCCTTACCATTCACCAGAAGCTGCATTCTGATTGAGGATGCAAGGCTTCCAAAGACGGTGAATTATCCGAATTTCTTTTCAAGAAGGGGAATCCAGGGAATCATTCTGGGCTCGTAAATAGTAATGGTTAATATAGAGTTTAACTGCTAAATAGATCCCGTCATGTTACATTGGTTTTCCCCTTTTCCTACTGTTACATATTTCAATAGAGTTTGAGAAATTGTTTCTCTCCTTATGTGCCAGATAGCTGCAGCCCTGCAACTTTAGATTTAACCTTATGAGATATATTGGCGAACAATTTAATTAATGAACTAGGTTTGAATAGTTTCTTACAAAAATGAGACCTTATTTATAAAATCTTCCCTGAAAAATAAAAACCTAGTCAAGGAAAGAAACTAAACAATGATCTGAAAATCAAGAAAAGTTCAGCAATGACTTCCTTTCCTCTTCATCTCTCTTCTATCCCTTCTCTTTCTTGTAACCAAACATGGTGTGAAGAAAAAAATCTGAAAATTTATTTCTCAGTTTTTCATAAACAACTGCACCTTTTGCTCAATTTTGCCTCCAATCAGTGCTGACATTTGCTCAGAATCAAGGGTTGTCGTGCGACTGGTATAGTTTGATAGTTTAACAAGTTACTAAACTAAGATCTCTTCGTTAGATGCTCCAAGTTTTGTTAGTACATGAGTGGAGAATAAAACTGGAGCCATCATACCAAAACGAATATGTACTTGCTCTAAATAGAACCACTGAATCACTTTTTATTTTTTTGTGTGGCAACAGATTGAATTGTGACCAAGTTTTCTGGCTATTAAATATAATAACACTTAAACTGATTCCAAGTATCACTGTATTCATGCTTCCAACATCTATGAACTTCATATATCACAAAAAATACCATGTACAAAACTGCTATGACACAAGATCTGTTTTCTGTTTTTGGAGAAGAAGATGCTAGTCGTACCTCTACCAGAAGTCACAGCAAGAACATTTACCATCCTTAAAGTGGTGAAAGCGGACACCATCTTTTAGGAAAATCTCTCGCCTCCTCAGCAATGACATGTATTTTGCAACTGTATGACAGTCTGAACATATTCTTGTATTATTGATCACTCTAATAGGTGCAGGACTTGTGGTCCTGATTAATCCATATGTAATTGCCAGTTTTTCAGTGTGAGCAAGTAGCACCTTTTCTTTCTCCACTTCAGGAATGTTCTGACAAACACATTTAGTATCAGGTGCATAGCCCAATTTCTTCATCTCAGAGATTAACTTGTACAGTTCAAAGTATATCTCTCCTTCTTCTTGATGAGTTTTTCCTGCTGTAGAGAAGATGTGAATCCTCTGATTGACTTGTACCCAACTCCATACAGGTCCGATTTTCACTCCCATTGCTTCCATCTTGTCTCTGATACGGTCAACATCCTTCCATCGGTTTGAAAGTGCATAGAGGTTCATCATTAAGGCATAGTTAGCTGCATTATATGGTTCTAACTTGAAAAGGTATTCTGCTGCAATCTCTCCAAGCTCCACGTTTCCATGGATCCGACATGATGTAAGAAGAGCACCCCAAACAGCAGCATTTGGCTCCACCGGCATTGACTGAATAAAATCCAATGCTTCATCAAGGTAACCGGCTCTTCCCAGTAGATCAACCATGCAAGAGTAATGCTCAATTGTGGGGGTAACTCCAAAATCTGTCTTCATATGATCAAAATATTTCCAACCTTTATCGAGCAAACCATAATGTTTACAACTAGATAGAAGAGCTATGAATGTTATGGCATCTGGTTGGATGTTTGCTCCTCTCATTCTATCAAAGACTGAAATTGCTTCAGTACTACGGCCATATATGGCAAAACCGGTGATCATGGAATTCCAGGAAGCTATTGTTTTGTCCTCAAGTCTTTGGAAAACCTTCTGAGCATTTTCTAAGTTCCCACACTTACTATACATGTCTATGAGAGCCGTAGATACATACACATCATCTATAAAATCATTTCGTATACACAAGCAGTGTATCTCTTTCCCAATATGTAACAAAGAGAGACCTACACATGCTTGAAGTAAGCTTGAAATTGTAACTGAGTTGACTTTGATACCTTCATCCTGCATCTGAATTAAAAACTCAAATGCTTCTCTAAAATATCCTTGCTGTGAACAACCTGATATTAAAGAGGTCCATGAAATGACATTAGGAGACATGCCACAACTTTTGATCCTTCGAATCATACCCAAAGCTTCCTTAATGCAGCTAGACGTTGAATACCCAGAAACCATGCTATTGTATGTCACTATATCTGGTTTAATCCCTTCATCCTTCATCTGATTCAAAAGAATTCCAGCTTTTTCAAAATGTCCCTTGCAGGAATAACCAAAAATTAATGAATTCCAAGCACAAATATTTCTGTTTGTCATACAATCGAAAACAGCTTGAGCAGATGTCAAATCATCATTCTTCACATACATATCTACTAGTGAAGTTTCAACATGCAGGTCATAGTCAAGTCCAATTCTTATAACATGGCAATGGATCTCCTTGCCATTACTCAAATAGCCTAATTCAGTCACTGCTTGAAGAACGCTAGTTATAGAATTGCGATTTGGCTGATAACCAGCACTCTGCATTCTCCTGAGAATCGCCAAAACCTCTCGATATGATCCATGAAGAAAATGACCAGATAAAAGGCAGTTCCAGGTTATTATGTCCGGTTTTATGTTGGAAGTTATCATTTCATTAAATAGCTCCCATGCGTCATCAAGGTAACCAAGTGCAATATACCCCGAAATAATACTGTTCCAACAAGGCAGATTACGATTGTCTGTTGAATCAAAAACTACTCTAGCAAGTTTGAGATTGTCATTTTTTACATACATGTTGATGAGTGCAGTGCGTATCATTATATTCGATTCTAAGGCATATCGGATAACATACCCGTGAATCTGTTTTCCTTCATCAAGAGCACCCAATTTCCCACATGCTTGCAAAACTTTAGAAATGGTTAAGCTATTGGCCTTAACATGTAATGTCTGCATTTCATCAAACATTTGTAGACCTTCTGCCCATTTCTCATTCCTTAAATTAACCAAAATTGCTTCATTCCACAATAAAGAGTCACGGATTGATGTATCTTTAAAAACCTTATTAGCACTCTCTGTCCCACAACACCTCCCATAAAAATTCATCAGTGCACATTGTGTATAGACATCTAAATTAAAACCTTTCTTGATCAAACAAGCATGGACTTCCAATCCTAACCACGTGTCTCTTAACTTTGAACAGATTTTCAAGACAAAAGCTAGAATTTCAGTGTTAAAGTTCACTCCTTTACTATGTAACCCACTGAAAACTTCAAGAATTTCACATGGGTTTCCACCAAAATAACTAAATTCTTCAAGGAAAGAATTCCAATACAAATAGTTCTCTGCAAACCCCACAAAGAATAACACTGCAGCTGATTGAAAATCACCAAATTCCAAGTAAGCTGAGATAAAAGACTGCATATTTCTCTTTGGATCCAATACACTAGACAATTTTATCATCTTGGCATGCATTGCTCTGACTGAGTTTAGTGAATGGAACTCTTTTTCATAATCAAATTGCAATGAAGAAAGTGGAGAAGGTGAGGTTGAGGGTGAAGTTTCAGGAAGTGTTTCTGCTACATTTATAAGGCCAAAATTTGTGGAATATCTTCTGGGTTGCTTTTGGGTGAACGGCTGATGTGAAGAAATGAAGTGGTACAATGGAGTAGCAGCCTCCATTGTGGCTTTAAGCTTGAAGAAAATTATGGCATCCACTCAAGGTAGTTGATTGTAAATAATGACAGTTTAATCAGTAGGATTTGGAGGGCTCTAATAAAAGCTGGAGGACTAACTAGAAGGAAATTCCAGAAAGGGAAAGACATAGGGAAATAAATAATTATGTCTGAAAATCAAGAATCTTTTAGTGGATAAGGTTTATCTAGTGCGCATTTTATAGATAAGCCACTCTTACAATGCAATGGACCTTCCATACCCTAAAAAGGAAAGGGCTTAGTGCCAGCAGCAACTGTTAAGCCTATTATTTAAAAAATATATAAAATTTATATAATATTTTTAAAGATTAATTCATTCATTCAAACTTTATGACTAAGTATTCTAAATTTTTATATCCTGTTTGAATTGCTAATTTGAAATTCCGGACTTAGTGTCTTAATTTTCTAACCTGTTAATTTAAAATTCAGGACATAAGATTTGAATATCTGGACATAATTTTCGAACTTTAGGACACGATATCCTAAAGTTGTAGTTTTGGGTTTAAACTTTAGGACGGCGTGTCCTGAAGTTTGAGCGAATTAGCTAATTAAATTTATTTTAAATTATGAATATATTTTAAACAGCATATTAAAAGTGGTTATCTGGTGTCATTTCCGCAAAAGAAAATCAATATAATTTTTTTTTCCCCAAAACTTCAGGCCTCAAAGTTTATTCTCTCTTAAATTTCCCTGTTCAGCAACTGGGATTCAGCTAGCGGATAAATTAAGAATTAAAAGGTATACGACTGAGAAAAACTTTAATAAAGGTTACGAGTGTAAAATTTAACAAGATTAATGTGAACTAGTGTGAACATTTGGAAGCCTCGTTTTAGGAAGAAATTCGTACATGTATTTTTCATGCATTTTGTAAATAATCACACTTTATGTGATGTCATGCATGACATTATTAAGGTCATTTCCCTTCTATAAATAGCAAGGTTTTGTTCATTTGTAAACACCTCTCACTTGCCTTCCTATCTTCTAAGACATTTGTATCTTCTTTCTCTCATGTCGTATTTTACTTGTATTTTTGGAGTGAAATAAAGTTTGAGTTGATTGTAGACAGAAAATCAAATTTTGCCGAACCTCGTAAATTTCTAGTGTTCTTTTTATTATTGTCTCATTTACTATTTGTTAGCTACCTTTAGATATAGTAGTTGTGATTTAATCACTCTCTATATATTCGGCTTTCGCAATAATTGGTATCAGAGCCAAGGTTCTATCTGAGTATTCTATTTGGTTGCAGCATAGTCTAAACTTCCACATCAGAAACGAATTACTTTGGTGTTCTATGGTGTCAGCAAATAAATAGTATCTGTAGCAAAAATGGGAGAAAAGAAAAATGAAGAGTCCACATCGAGTGTGAGTAATACGTCGTTGGCATCTTTGTTTATGACAAGAATAATGTCAAATGCGAAATTTGCAATTGAAATTTTTGACGGGTCAGGACATTTCAGGATGTGGCAAGCTAAGATTCTTGATGTTCTCTTTCAACAAGGGCTAGATATTGCCATAGAAGAAAAAAAACCAGACAATATAGGAAAAGAAGATTGAAAGACTATCAACCCCCTTGCTTGTGGAACCAGTCGATCTTATCGTGCAAGAGAACAGAAATATTCATACACAAAAGAAAATTCTACAGGTAAATTGTGGAAAGCATTGGAGGATAAATTCTTGAAGGAAAACAGTCCAAAAAACATTTATATGAAAAAAAGACTATTACGCTTCACATATATTTCTGGTACTACAAGGAATGATCATATCACCAGCTTTAATAAGTTGGCGACAGATTTGCAAAATATGGACATGACTTTTAGTGATGGAGATATGGCCTTAATATTATTAAGTTCACTTTCCGACTAGCACGAGCACCTCGAAACTACTCTACTTTATGAGAATTATGAAGTATCTCTCAAAGAAGTTTGTTCTGCCTTATACAGCTATGAACAAAGAAATGGAGAAAAACAAAAGAGTGGAGAAAGAGAAGCACTGATCGTGAGAGGTCTTCTCAAAAACAGATGAGAACAAAGAAAGGAAGATTGAAGTCAAGATCCAGACTCAGCAAAGATGAATGCGCCTTTTGCCGAGAAAAGAGGCATTAGAAGAAAGACTGTCCAAAGTTGAAAAACAAGGCCAAACCTGACAATGGGAAGACTGTCATGGATTCAAATATAGTTGATTATGACGAATTTGATTTCTCACTAGTTATAACAAAGCCATTCAAACCATTTGACATATGGTTGATGGATTCGGCTTGTAGCTATCATATGTGTCCCCACCGGGACTGGTTCCTTGACTTTCAAGAAAGAAAATGTGGAGTTATTCATATCGAAAATAACAATTCTCTTACCGCATATAGTATTGGTTCAATCCGATTAAGGAATCATGATGGATTGATCAAAACATTAGTAGATGTTCGATACGTACCAGATTTAAAGAAAAATCTAATTCTGTGGGAGCCCTGAGTCAAAGCGGTTCAAAGTCATTGCAGAAAATAGGGTAATGAGAATATGCTCAGGTGCGCTAGTGGTAATGAAGGAAATTCGGAGAAATAATAATTGTATCACTATCATGGTAGTACAGTTATTGGGACAGTGACAGTGACATCTAGTAATGACAAAGAGGCATAAGCGACCAAGTTATGACACATGCGCTTGGGACATGCGAGAGGAAAATCCTTGAAAAGTTTATCAGATTAAGAATTGTTAAAAGGAGTAAGACTTGCAATTTGGAGTTTTGTGAGCATCGTGTCAAGGGAAAACAAACAAGGGTTAAATTTGGAACAGTTATCCATAATACTAAAGGTATTTTGGATTATGTTTACTCTAATGTTTGTGGTGCTTAGAAAACACCTTCATTAGGTGAGAAATACTATTTTATAACCTTTATTGATGACCTTTCCCGGAGAGTGTGGGTGTATACGATGAAAATCAAAGATGAGGTGTTGAGAATTTTTTGCAAATGGAAGGCGATGACAGAGACTCAAACAGGCAGAAATATAAAGTGTATTCGCACAGACAACGACGGAGAATACAAAAATGATCTTTTCCATAAGATTTATGAAGATAATGGCATTTTGAGATATTTCACCGTTAGAAATACACCACAACAGAATAAAGTGATAGAACCTATGGACCGGACTTTGCTGAAGAAGGTTCGGTGTATGTTGTTCAATACTGGCTTGGACAAAGAATTTTGGGCTGAGGCAAGAACATATGCATGCCACCTCATTAATCGTCTACCATCTGCCTCTGTTGACGTTAAGACACCATTTGATAAATGGAATGGAAAACCTACTGAAGATTATAATTTTTTCCATGTAGTTGGCTCAATTGTATGTTATCATGTGAAAAAATCAAAACTGAATCCGAGAGCAAAGAAAGCTATATTTATAAGGATTATTTCTGAAGTTAAAGGATACCGCTTATGGTGTCCAAATACAAGAAAAATTATATTCAACAGAGATGTTACCTTTGATGAGTCTGCCATAACAGATAAGGTAATAGTTGAAGATGTCAAATAAACCGATGGTGGTTCAAAGCAGGTGGAGTTCGAGAGAAAATTCATTTTTTCAACACAGGGAGAAAACGAGGAAACAACAAAAGATTTTCCTTTGGAAGAAGAGTCAGTGGAGAGGGAGATTCCAACTCAAGAACCTCAACAACAACTTGAATCAATAGCAACTAGCAAGCCAAAAAGAACAATAAAGAAACATGCTCGTTTCATAGAGATGGTGGCTTGTGCAGTCTCGATTGAAGCTGATGGTATTCCTACCACTTATAAAGACGCAGTCCAAAGTTCAGAAGAAGATAAGTGGAGGATTGCCATGAATGAAGAAATGCAGCCCCTTCATCAGAATCGCACATGAAAATTGGCCAATCTCCCGAAGGGAAAGAAAACAATTAGGTGCAAATGGATATTTGCAAAGAAAGAAGGATTTCCAAGCCAAGAAGATGTTCGCTACAAAGCAATATTGGTAGCCAAAGGATACGCTCAAAAGGAGGGAATTGATTATAATAAGGTATTTACTTCAGTCGTGAAACACTCCTCCAGTGGAGTTTTGTTAGCTTTGGTAATGCATTTGGATTTGGAACTACTTCAATTAGATGTAAAAACTATATTTTTACATGGAGACTTGGAAGAAGAAATCTATATGACTCAGCCAGAAGGATTTAAAGTTGCTGGAAAGGAAAATATGGTGTGCAAACTTGAAAAATTATTGTACGGATTGAAACAATCTTCTAGACAATGGTACAAACGATTTGGCAAATTTATGTTGCGGCAGAAGTACAGAAGAAGCAAATACGATCATTGTGTGTACCTACGCAAGCTTGAACACGGATCTTTCATATATCTTCTCCTATACGTTGATGATATGTTGATAGCTCCAAAAAGTCAAGAGGAAATTGAGAAGTTGAAGATTCAACTTAAAAAAGGAGTTTAAGATGAAGGATTTGGTTGAGGCGAAGAAAATATTTGGCATCGAGATAAAAAGAGATAGACATTCAAAGAAACTCTATCTATCTCAGAAAGAATACTTGAAGAGAGTAATAGATTGATTTGGCATGAATGAGAACACGAAATCGGTTAGCACTCCGCTTGCTCCTCACTTTAAGCTTAGTGCTGCTATGTCGCCGAAGAATGAAGCTGAACGAGAATATATATAAAGAGTACCATATGCGAATGTCATTGGTAGCTTGATGTTTGCAATGGTTTACATAAGACCTGATATTTCACATGCTATTCGGAGTTGTAAGCAGGTATATGCATGATCCAGGAAAGGAGCATTAACAAGCTGTAAAATGGATTCTACAGTATATTCGTAATACTGTAGATGTTGGCTCGATATTTTAGCAGGAAAATAGTCAGTATCTGATTGGATATTGTGACTCAGATTATGCAGGTGATATGGACAAGTGTAGATCAACTACTGGTTATGTTTTCACTTTTGCAAATACACCAGTTAGTTGGAGGTCTACTTTGCAGTCAACGGTTGCTTTGTCTACTATTGAGGCAGAGTACATGGAAATTACGGAGGCTGTAAAGGAGGTAATTTGGCTTCTAAGGGTTGCTTAGAAAGGCTGGTATTGGTCAAGAAAGCATCACACTATTTTGTGATAGTCAAAGTGCTATCCAATTAGCAAAGAACCAAGTTTATCATGCAAGGATGAAGCACATTGATGTTCGATGTCACTTTGTACGAGATATTATAAAAGAAGGTGGAGTCATGGTGCAGAAAATTCGGACTACAGACAATCCTGCCGATATGCTAACAAAGTAGTGACTACGATCAAGTTTCAACATTGTTTGAACTTGATCAACATTGTTGAGCTTTGAAGATTGAAGTTGAAGACACAATCAAAATTTATCGTGAGAGAAAACTGAAAGTGTGAAATCTTGCCAAGGTGGAGATTTGTTAAATTTGACAAGATTAATGTGAACTAGTGTGAACATTTGGAAGCCTCCTTTAAGGAAGAAATTGGTAAATGCATTTTTCATGCATTTACATTGCATAATCACACTTTATGTGATGTCATACATGACATTATTAAGGTCATTTCCCTTCTATAAATAGCAAGGGTTTTGTTCATTTGTAAACACATCTCACTTGCCTTCCTATCTTATAAGGCATTTGAGTCTTTTTTTCTCTCTTATAGTATTTCACTTGTATTTTTGGAGTAAAATAAAGTTTGAGTTGATTATGTCTGAGGACTAGGTAGAAAATAAAATCTTGCCGAACCTCGTAAACTTCTGGTGTTATTTTTATTATTGTCTCGTTTACTATTTATTAACTATCTTTAAATATAATAATTGTGATTTACTCATTCTTTATATATTTGTCTTCCGCAACAAAAAGACCATATGATAGTTCTAGGATCAGAGTGCATCATTTATTTATTCCTCAAGTCAATAATTCAACTGCCCCTTAATAAATTAGCTGGACCACCTATATGATATCCTCCCATTTCATTTTACTCAGGCCAATTTTCTTTCCAATTCTAAATATAATTTGTTTAAGGTAATTCCTGAAAAAGGAAAACTTGAACAAGGTGGACCGCAGCGTTGGGCTAAAATAGCTTTAAGTCAAGCTCGTATAGCCTTTTGGGAGTGGGTTTTTCCCAAAAGGCTAGGAAACAGAAACCTGGGAATGATTTGAGATGGGTAAATTGCATAGGAACAAGAACAACAATCTTTGATTATCTTCCTCTTCGTTTTGTTTTTCCTTCGAATATTCTTTATCTTTACTATAATACTTTTTAGAAACTCAGAATGTTTTGCCTCTACTGCAAACACAGTCAATTTGGTGATCCCTGAAACTTTGTTCTTTTTAAGGAGCAGAATATATATAAAATGCAGCATCTCAGCGGGCAAGATTGGTTACTTTGTGTAAATGTTGATCCATGATTCTCCAATTTGCAAATGCATCTCATGGCCTTTATACCATTTTTACACAATTAGTTTTCCCAGCGATCATCGACAATTGTAATAGAATTGAAAAAGAAGAAGTACTTACCACTTAATGTTTATGCTATTTTAAATAGTCTCAATGAGCATAATCTCTCACATCGGCATTTGATCTGAAATTGAGTAGGTTTAGGCACAGCATGTCAGGGCAAATAACTAAACAGTTGTCTGCAACATCACTTAGGCTCTTACTTGACCAAGCATACAAGTGAGATTTTATTAGCGAAGTGGTTCTTTATGCCGCGATTGCAAACGTTAGCTGATCAATCCTTGGTTTACTGCACTGCTTATGATCAAATATGTTTAAATGTGGATACTATGATCCATATTATTGGCGCAGTCTACCCATTCTCATTTCAGCTTTGAGCTGTTTCTGCAGTCAGCGTTTTTGCTAAGCCTAGGGCCGTTTCTGATTAAAAGGCAACTGAGCACTTATGAGTGACTTCAAGCTCCAAAACACAAGTAGTAATAAGTTTTCTTGCAGAGACAGAATCTTAAAATTTTCGGGCACGTTCAATAATTACCAAGGAAGATAGAATACAGACAGACACTTCTCAACTTCAAGAGGCCGATTCAAGATTTCAAGTCAGTGGATCACAGCACCTACTACTCCTTCGTGATGAGGGGTACTTTAAAATTTTCGGCTACACATACATATTTCAAGCCAAAGGTAGTTAATGCAGACGAAATTACAGCAGCCCCTACTCAACTCAATTTAGGCCTTAGTATCATAGCTCAGGGTAAAAAATAGATCCTCATTTGTTTTGTCTTGTGATTGTAGAGACACTTTTGAGCCAATGGTACATAGTTGATCCACCACAACTGCATAGAAGAATAAAATCAGTTAATAGAAGGGAGACGAACATTATTTTTTTGTTTATAACAAGAAATTCCAAAAGGCTAGTGACGCAGGGTTCGAAACTTGGTGGATAATGGGCTATCCTCTCCACCTAAATACCAGGTTTTTTTTGTGCGGAAAGGGAAGAAGAGTAGCTCCTTTGTTGAGCCAAAATTCTGCAACAATATATATCATAGCAGAATTTATCCACTCTCACTCAAAAGACCTCTGGCACTTAGCACAAACCAAAGATTAAGGCATTTTAAGCCAGAAGCCCTTGAGGGAGAGTGAACAAAGACAGCCCTGTTAAGAGAAACATAGTTTCTAAATCCAGTTGTGAGCAAGACACTTCTTATTGGCTCTTCCCGCTCGAGCTTCTTTCGCTGCATGCTTTCTACTTTAACCTTAAATCATACTCTCTAACCATTGCAGGAGAGAAGCCCTTGAGGGAGAGGCAACAATAACTGCCCTGAAGAGTTAAATTTCTTATGAGCTTAATGTGTTTTGATTGGCAAACTGAGTGATTTAAAAGAGTAGTAGAGCAGCCTATTTATAGGCAAGAAAAGATACAGAATGGAAAAAAAGAAATTTGTGGGACCTTTGATATCTTGGCTCTTGATATGAGTGGCAAAACCAGATTCTTTTGATTCATAACAGAGCCCCATTAAAGTGGGACTTTATATAATCTTTGTTCCTTAGAGATAGAAGTCAACCCCCTTGTGATTAAAGAATAAAAGCATCTCATCCTCTTCTCTATTTTATCATATTTGACCTATTCCCTGACGAATAATTCCTGCTTCTAATAGTTTTCTATGTTCTTTATCTCAATAAGACAACGAAAAAGGAAGTTTATATCTGAAATTCTCAGCACAATATTCGAATACAGTACAATTATAGAGAAACCTCAACATTGATAACAGCACATGAGCTCAAAAAAAGCACAAATAGTGAACGGCGGCTTCACAATTTATCATTCCCCTAGATGCAGAAAAAGTAATTCCCAGCCTTGTGACATGAACTCATTTTTATGTGCACAAGGAAGTTGTATGTATCCAATAGACCTTCATCTTTAAGCAGAAATCTTGTGTTTGAGCCCTGAGAATAGAGAAACTCCTAATAGAGAGTGCGCTTCCATCCTTTAATGGCCCCTACAAGGCGCAAAACCGGATTAGTCGGGCTAGTATAATTCGGATACCATATGGTTATACCAAAAAAAAGGTATCCAAGTAGCGTATATTTTAACAATTTCCCCAACTCATAGCATGTCCTTTCAACATTTCCTGTAACTTTAACCAGCCATTACACCGCGTCTCCTGCATTGGCCTATAACTGAAAGTTACTCATCTATTTTTAAATTGAACAGATAGTACTGGAAAGGTGGATGAACTTTAAGAAAATAGGATCAGAAAGATTCTTTTCTAGGCAAAGTCGACATTACATGGAAATATTGCTCGTTTCTTTGGGAAAGTCTATGTATAGCTCGACGTGGATCACCTTATCTACATTAATTTTTCTTTGGTCTATACACGCAACTTTTTTTAAAAAAATTGTACGATAATCACTGTTAAAGATCAAATATATGACAAAGTAAATGATCTTCTTTGTTTGGAACCAAAAAACAAAGTGTGAGGTCCCCATATTCCCACAAATAACTACGCTGCTAGGTTCCATGTTGAAAAATCGACCTAACATCTCCTAATGACACATGTTAAGTGTGATAATAAAGAATGATCCAATCAGAGATATGGATTTGCTTTTTTGATCAGAATACTCTAATGGTGGCAGACAATATTCATGATAAGACAATGGGCTGTAAAAGTTTGGACATTGTGGTGAAGCTGCTCAAGAATAATAGAGCAGAAACATGGAAAATTTACCTATCATAGCTAAATCTAAGAGCTATTAATGGATCATAGCTACCTTTTAATTTAATTATTTTTTATAGCTATAATGAATTCTCAGTTTACCCCCAAGTACACATAGTTATTCCACTGTATAATCTTTTCTCTCAACCCTTTTTCTCTCTTCTCCCTCAACTCTCTCTCTTTTTCCCTCTCTTCTCCCTCGGCAGCAGAGAAGTCACCGCGGTCGTCTTCTCCAGCAGAGTTCTACGGAGCTCAACTAAACATCCACCTCTTTCTCTCTTCCCCACACATCACCAACCCTCCTTCGTATACCCACTTCACCGCGAATCACCCTTAAACACTGTCGCCACCCACCGTCAGATCCAGATCTGAAATCACAAAGTTGCGCAATCCATTATCTGTGGCGAAAATAATGGAGGAGGAAGATCGGAGGTATCACTGGATCTGGATCTAACGGAGATGCCGGAATCCATAGCTCTTTCTCCTTTTTTGTATCTCACATCTGAGTGTATTCGTCTGACCTAAGAGTTATTCCTCCGCCACTATTTTTCACATCGGAAAGAGAAATCGTCTCTTTCTTCTCCACTGCCTTTCACGCGGAAAATCGTTGTATAAATACAGTGTATTTTACATTTTCGTCAGATATCTAAAGTGTATTTTGGATTTTGGCCGAGATCCGACAGGGTTTGATTATATTCTCCATGTTTAAATACAGTGTATTTTGTGTTCTCGTCAGAGATTTGACTGTATTCTTTATTTTTTTTAGTGTAAACACAGAGATATTTTGTATTTCACCGGAGATCCGAGATGATTGTATTCTTCCTTTTTAAATATAATGTATCTTGTATTTTCGCCAGAGAGTTGACCGGATTTGACTATATTTTTCATTTCGTCATTTTTTTTTAAGTGTAAATACTACGGTCGAATGTGTTCAACCTTGCCACATCAAATAAGGTTGGATACAACGGAACTATGTATTCAAATACATTCAAATACAAGCAAAACATAAATAAATAATGAACAGTGTATTTAAATACACTCAAATACAGCGAATTGTTCAAAACTAGCTACGAAATGTAAAGACATAAAATGTAACTATGAATTGTTAAAAGCTCCTTCAAAAAGAGTCATTGTTGAAAGTTCCCGTTGAAACATTGGTAGTAACAAACAACATTAGTAAGCTATATTATCTGATTACATAATTGTTACCACAGAAATATAAGACAGATATATCGAGTTTCTCTGTTTTCTGAATAAAGAGAATGGTGTAATTCTCCCATGATGAACGAACAGCGCCATCTTATTTTCTTTGATCTTGGTGTCCGAACCAGCTGGTGCATACAAAACCAATACTGAGAAGAGTACGAAATAAACAGTGCAGTACTGACTTTGTCATTCTTTTCGAACCCACTAAATCACTCTTAGGCTTATATAATTGATAATTCAAGCATCCGTATCTTTAAACACTAGACTTGTTCACAGCACGACTCGCACTCATAACATGCGGCAACCACAAATCCCCCACTGTAATATGATGTCCCTGACGGAGCGCGGGCTGATGAGAGCGGGTCAAGTAGGACTGGCAGGCTTCTAGACTGGCAAGCTTCTGAAGAAGGGGTGCACATGTCACCTTAGGGGAATCCCACATCGGAATAGGAGAGGAAAGTGAAGAGCTATATAAGGCATGGCACAAGTTCACATGGTACGCACGTTTTTGGGGCTCGAGGTAGCATAACCCAAAAAGACAAATCCGTGCGGGCCTAGGCCCGCAACGGAAAATTTAGTGCCATGAGCTTGGGTCGTGACAAGTAATACCTTTGTCATTAAACCAAAGAAATGGGAGAAATATATGCCATCGATCCTTAAGGACAACTGAGCTAAGCAGGGGTTTTCAAGACTAGCTAGATGCTCATATGTTTCAAATGACAACACACAAAAGATCGCAAGTCACTAAGCCATGAAAATCATGTTGTATTATGTAAAGAAGCTACATTTTACAATCTAGCAAATAATCTGAAATATGAAAGATTTAGTGCTTAAATAGTACAGAACTAAGAATTCACAAACCACTTCCAGCAGAAGCTTATAAGAGCTATATAATCTATGAGATAGTGAACTTAACGACAACATCTAACCATAAATCTAATGTAAAGATGCTTAGCAAAGACCTATTAAGAGAAAGCAATGTGCACGCAGGGTTTTAAAAGAGTGGAACAGCCTGTTACCCTGGGATTTTAAACCTGGTGCACATGTAATAGGCTAATAGCAGAAGTTGTAACTTAAGATATTTTATCAATGTCTTTCATGCGTAAAATATCTCAAGCACAAGTATATCTTTGTCACCAGCGTTCCCTGGGGCGGCCATCCGGAAAAACAGGGACCAGAATCTTTTCTTCCTTCTTCTTTGAACCATTAACTTGTGTAGTTGGTTTGCTATCCTCTAGGTTAATAGTGCCTTCATCATCACTTAAGTTGGGAGGTATATCATCACCATCATCACTCCAGTCATCATCCAAATCTTCGTCGTCGTCGTCGTCGTCGTCGTCGTCGTCGTCGTCGTCGTCGTCGTCGTCAAATCCGTCACTCCCTAAGTTATCAATGTCAGACCATTCTTCACCTTCCTCAGCATCAGTTCCATATTTGGATTCTGGTTTTTCTGCTTCATCAGAATCAGTTTGTGGAGTGCCTCTCCGGTTGAATCTCGTGACTGAAACAAGGGAGCGAAGCTTTTCCTTGATGAGCAATAACCTGTTCTTTTCTATCAAGTGTGAATCGTGATAAGCTTCACGGAGAAAAACTGAGTCCCGATCCCCTTTCAAAGAGACATAGAACATATCAGGATGCCTTATCAGCATGCCTCTCAGCTGTTGAGAGAATTTAAACTCTTCCCTAAAATGAGTAAGGTGATCAACAAGAGTCCTCTTCTCGACTGTGAGGCTCAGAAGTTCATGAACCACACCACATGCGTGTTTCTCTTTCTCCGGAGTACCAGGCCTTATTTCAGAGAAATCCTCATAAGGAGAAATGTAAGGAATGTCTCTAAACTGACTAATCCTTCTCATCTCACCCTTTGAAAGTTTAAGACCCTTAGGAAGCTTCACCCTATTGAACCTTGGTGGTCTATCGATGATCAAATTCTTCTCTTCCAGCTCTCTTTGCCTAGTCTCCTCTTCTGCGATCTGTGCAGCAGAAACAGCAAGCTCAGGGTCCCAATGAGTCAACTCCAATGCCGGCCCTCGTCCAGTTGGAACTACCTTGAAGTATTGTGGATATCGCCTACAGATTGTATCCTGGAATTCTAAAGGAAGCCCTAAATCAGTCTTCAGATGTCCAATCTTCTCCAACAGAATCCGCTTGTCCAAAGACATCATCAACAGTTTCCTCAACTTGACAACCAACAAATCCTCCATTTCATTCCTAATCTTCATTTCCTCCAAGTAAAGCCTCTCGGCCTCAGGAGTCATTTTGAACTTAAGTGAATAAGCCCCTTCTTCCATAATCTCAAACACACCAGGAAATTTCTTCAATAAAGCAATAAATCTCCTTTTTTTCTCCAGACCCAATGCTCTTCTATACCTACCCAGTTCGCGAAGCGACATAATTCTATCAGGCTGACTCACTAGAATCTTCCTAATCTTCATAACCAATTTCAACTTCTTGTCCCTTTGAATGACATTATCAAAAGGAAGCTCTTTCCTTCTCTTCACAGCACCAGCTGCTCTAATGGGAAAATTCGGCACCTGGGTTTTCCTTAAATTACATAAAGATTTACTCTTTTCTCTAAAAGATAAACTTTTGCCCAAAAATGGAGTCTTTTCTACCTGGGATTTCCTTAAATTACACAAAAATCCATTCTTTTCTCCAAAAGTTAAACTTTTACCCAAAATTTGAGTCTTTCCTAACTGCTCTGCTGATATAGCCAGATGGGTCATTGGACAAAGTCTAGTTTTATGAAGAAAAGATGATTTATGGGAAAGGGAAAAAGGAAAAGCTCCATTTGAAGCAAAGGGTTTTGATGCTGTGGAAAGAAGAAACTTGGGTTCCATGAGGAGTCCCAATTCTTGGTAGAATTATAAAAGGAACAGATTATAAAACATGAAACCTAAGGTTTTAAGCAGAATTTAGATAGCAATTATGTTTGATAAAGCAGTGTGAGAGAAAAGAGAGAAGAATAGGATACACTGACCTTCGTGTGGTTCGAGCAGAGCGATGAATGCTGGAGATGTTGATATGGTTAGGGTTTATCAGAAAGGGTAAAACCCCCGAGAAGTAGATAATGTCTCTATCTATATGCACTATCTTCTACGTGGACTGGGACAATGTCACCTAATGCTGATCAGTTTCTTTGGTTCGAATGTAAAAATTGTACATATTTTTGCTCGTAACTAAAATTATTCATTTGATGGTTGAATCATTCTTTTAAAAGGAAATAGCAAACTATTACACCTTATTTATTATAAAATAAAATAATTTTAAAATATTATTACTTATAGTTATCTTTTTTATTTTATAGCAAAATAGTTATTTATGTTTGAGGCATGGAATACGCCTGTTTTTTCTCTCTCTTCCTTCTCTCTCACCAAGAATTTAGGAGCAAATTTCTCAGCAAGATTCGACCACGATTTTGCTCCTAAAAATCGTGGGTTATTACTTATTGGTAAAACTTTTCGTCAGTATTTGCTTTCTACTCTGTCGTTTTTCTTTATCTCTCCACTCTCCTTTTTAATTTTCGCCATTGTTAGGTTTTGAGCAAAAAACTTTAATTTTCTGTCATTGCTGATTCAAGAAATCCGAGAGAGGGTTACACAAGGTATACCCACTAAAGCCCTCAATTTTGATGGGTCATCTTTTGATTTGCAAATCACTCAAGAGGAAGCTGTATTTGCAGCAACCATTGAAGCCGAGAGGCGAACCAAACTACGCAATGACCCTATGAAACTAGTTGTGCAAAATCCTCGAAAAGAGCCACAGTTGCTAATGTTTCTAAAGTTTTGGTACACAACATAAATGTGAAAAAGAGAAGAAAAATTAGCGATGTTGCTTCCGGGAGCAAGGGAAAACAGGTCGCTAAAGGAAGTAGCTAGAAAACACGGAAGGACAAGGTGATGTAAAAAAAAAATTTCCGAACACATGTATTCTGTGTATTCCTATAACTTGTATGCTTTTTAATATACATGTATTTCTGTTTGTTTGTCCTCATATACTTAATTTAGTTTGTATGGGATTTCGCATTTTTTGTATCTTTTTTTTGTATTTATATGTATTTAAATTCGAAAAATAATAATTTTAAATACACCAACAGTTCTGTATTAATATTGTCATGATTCAAGCTTATTTTGGGATACAATGATATAGATGTAGTATTCATATATACGTGTATTTTATTTTATTTTTTTGCATATATGTATGTTGTGTATTTCACGTTCTGTCTTTTTTATATATACATATGCTCAATTTTGATTTTTTATACATTATACATTTGGAGATATCTGGGTGTTTGTCCTTATACAATGAATTTAGTTCGTACAGGGGTTTTTCTGGTTGTGTATATAGTTGTATTTATCTGTATTTGAATTCAGAAAATAACTATTTTGAATACCCTAACAGTACTATATCAAATATTCTTATGATTCAAGCTTTGTATCTTGTCTCTACTGTATTTTGAGTACTATGCAAATAATGTATTCAAATATACTTGTATTTATCTGTATTTGAAGTCAGAAATCACATATTTTGAATACAGCGAAAGTACTGTAACTACCTAGTTGTATTTATCTTTATTTTTACTTTTGTGGTGTTTGTATGCAGGAATTAAAATTCTTTATTGAACACCCTCCTACTTCATCAGAGTATTTACTCAAGCATATGCAGAGTATTTGAGCACATGTGGATTGGTTTCACAAACAGCCTTTGATCCTAATTTACTTCGGCAAAGATATGGTGCACTTCTTTGGAACTATGATATTAGGAAGTTAGATGCCGAGGCGATAGGCGATAATGAAGCACCGACAAAGATTGTTAGGCAAATCACATAATCGGATACATATATAAATATAGTGATTGAATAGTTTTATGTTTTCCATATTGTATTTCAGCTTATGACTGAATTTTTCATGGTTTTTCGCAACTTTTATTCTGAATACATGAATGTATTTTGTTGGATTTCCAGAATAGTTGATTCCAAAATCTACATATGTATTCATTTCATTTGCCTTATTTTATTCTATATATTGTTTATATTGAACTTTTGAAATGTTTTGTACAGAGTGTGTCTTCAGGCTATATGTAACACACACATATACTGACAGTATTGTATCAATTTTCTCATGATTTATGCATGTATTTTAAATACTCAGAAAATAATGTATTCATATGTAGTTGTATTTATCTGTAGTTTGAAGTCCAGTAACAACCTATTTTGAATTTGAATACATTGAATGTACTGTAATCATCTAGTTGTATTTAACACCATCCATATACATATAGTATGTACGGATGTATACATATAATTACTATATATATGCATGTTATGTATCCACTTTATGATACAGTAGTTAAGTGCAACAATATGTTGCCAATGGAAATACATATATATACATATACATACAATCAATGAATACATCAGTTCAAGTATCGAAATATAAAAATTTTAACAAAACAAACAAACATGAAAAGGAGGAATTAAAATCAGAGCATTGACGTTGAATACAATGCTCTATTTTATTTTGCTAAATGCTTGAAAAAATCTTCTAATTATGGCATCATAATGAGACGTGTTTGAGTTGATTGGGTTGAGATCGTTTAGGAGTGATACATGCTAATCGATTGCTCTGTCCACTATTATACAGCTATACTCCCTATTTATTAGGCGAATTACACGACTGTATTTATGAATACAGAATCGTGAATAATTCGAATATAGCCGGGTACTTAAAAAGAACAATCTACACCGTAAAGTCTATTGAGGCGTGTTTGAATTGATTTTGTTGAGATATTTTAGAAGTGCTACACACTAATTGATTACCCTTTCCGTTATTAAACAACTGGAATCCCTATTTTTTAGGCGAATTCCCCGACCGTATTCATGAATACAGCCGCGCGAATACAGTCGGGTAACAACAAAATATTAGCTATAGGAAGTAAATATGTATATGGTAGCTATAAGAAGTTAATAGCCACTAAACTATAGTGCTTTCTAAAAATTCCCTCTTGTTTAAAAGATATAAGTGTGTGATATTTCCAAAAAAAAAAATGTTGTCATATAAAAGTGAACATAAAAAATAAGATATTGATCAACATTTGATTTTCAATTTGTACTTATGAAGCATTTTATAATAAGTAAATAAAATATACATATTATAAATTATAATGAAACAAAATTGTGAATAATGTGTTGTTTGATCGCAAAACTGTACAGTTAAATTTATACGTGATTTCTAGACAAGTGAATTAATTTGATCCTAAAATAATAAAAGAATTGAAGAAATATGCAATACTTAGCCTTGAGATGAAGATGAAATAGCAGAAATAATAATTTCGGGAGCAAGGCTTCCAGGCACAACAATAATGAAATCAAAAAGTAAGAAGATAAAATTATATAGAGCTTTGAATAGATTATAGCATAAGTTTGCCAGAAAATTCGTATCCCCCTTACAATGATAACAGAGCTCACTATTTATAGTTGCACCTAGGGAACAAGGTCCTAGGATTATGCCCTTCTTTAATGGCAATTATGAAGGCCATTGAAGAATGTGTAACGGTGAGCATAAAATTACAAATTCCTTGTAACGGGCGATGTACTAAATGTTGTAGAATATTCCCCATTAAATGCTATCGGGTGGCAGGTATTTATTGCATCTTTATGAGCGTCATTCTTTTCGGTAACGAATGGAATAGTTGTCTCAAGTTTCATCTATCCTCTGCATTCGGCTCCACGTGTCACTCTCTTATGCAATTACTTAGCATAGCATATTTTTACCCTATACAGATAGTCTCCCTACTTTCCAGTGACATAACTTTGAGTCACCAAGAAGTTGGTAGAAACATTCTTTTTGGCGGAAATTTCTCTGACCCCTTCTGAAAAGCTTCTGATGGTTGATTAGACGCATGCCTCTACGCATTTAATGCCCCGACCACCCGTCATCCCACGATTCAGCATAACTTTTATCGGTTATCGAGGTAATTATGGCCACGAATTTAGCCGCATAAACCTTTACTTATATGCATCACTCTCCTTTATTCACATCCCATAATTCTCCAAACTCTTTCGAACTCTCTTCATTCAATTTGTACTTTGTTCCTCAACCTTTCGTTAACTCTCCTCATACGAGAAAAGTTTTTTCCTCTTTTATAACATATAATGGCTTCTTCTTCAAAATCTACAAGTTCCTCAAAGAACAAAAACAAAGTTGATGAAGCTGCTCCTTCTACACTGAGCACCATCATCCCTAGAAGTCTTGTCACAACTAAAGACTTTGAGGAGAAATTTCCTTCTGTTAGCCCTCGTATTTGGGCCGTTATCATATATCCTTTTTCCATCAGCTCTTCCAGCATCCTGCTATGAAAGAAGACTGTCGCTGTAAAGATTTAGACATTATTGCTCATGATCTGGCAGAGCGGATAACCTTATCCAAGAAGCGTTCTACGTACTTCTATACGTATCCCTTCACTTTGGGGACATTTTCTCTGAGTGGAGATCTTGACTCCGTTATTGCGCAGTTTTGCCTCTGCTACCAAGTATTTTTAGCGCAGGTGAGCCCTTCGATATGGAGGATGATTACTTGCCTTCGACGCCTGTACCAAGAAACGGGGGAGGAGCTATCCGTAGCTCACGTGATGAACCTTTATTCCCCCAAGATCTTCTGTGGGGGGGATGATTAACTTCAGGAAGCGAGGCCACCATGTACTGGTATCTAGCATGGATGATGATAACGATCGTGGGTGGATAGAACAATTTGTTTCAGTTGTCACCGGCGAAATTATCCCGGCCTCGACTCCTTCCTTCTCGGAATTGCGGAACCATACTCGTAAATATATATTTTACTTATACTCCTGTTAAAGATCCTTTCCTCGTCATTATTAACTTTTCTCCTTTACCTGCCTCAGCGACTTGGTGGGTTCCCCTTACGGTTGAGGGCTTGGACCAATGGATTCAGAAAATTTTGGACGTTACTACGCCTGAAACCCGCTCGTGGAAAGAGTTGTCCCTGAAATATGGGTGGAAGGCCAAAAATCATGGTAAGTTGAACTCATCTTGTCCTTACCTTTTCTTATGAGAATGGTATCTGATTCTTCTCTCCTATTGAATATAGGAGAAAGCTTTTTCACAGACAGGTGTCTCCGGGCCTGCTTCTAGTGCAAGTGCTTCTTCTCGGAGTCCTCGACCGGAGAACAAGCAACCAAAAAGAAGGCATTCCTCCGCAGCCGGAGGAAAGAATAAGAGGGCGAAGAATGTTGCGCCTGAGTCATCTCCGGAAATCATGTTGATGAGCCCTCCACCTGGGGTCGGCCATAGATATTGTGATGATTAACGATGATGAAGAAGCTAGCAAGGAAGGAGCTTCTCTACATAGAAGACGACGACCTTCCTCAACTCAACAGATCGTTCAATCTGTTGAGTTAGTTACACCAACCGAGGATGATGTCTCGACGCTCTGGGGGAGTATGAGATAGTGGAAAATACCAACTCTCGTTTCCGAATTCCAGTCGTTGCACGCGGTATTGTGGGGCTGAGTACCGGGTCCCTGTCATCTTCAGTTAATGAGCAACCAACAACCAGCATTGCGTTTGTCGCAGCTGCTTCTCACCTTTCAACACCATCAACTTTATCTCCATCTTCACCAACTCTTCCACCAGGAACTGCTACATCATCTCCACCAACCGATCTGTCCGAGAAAAGAATGTTCCTCTCCCCCAATCCCTAGTTCATAGGAATTTGGGGCAAAATTATGTTGCTCCCTCATAAGATCCGCAAAGGAGGAGGCGCGTTACTCTCTCGGTCTCCACTGGATGCAATTTGCTATCCCGGCCGGTGGAACTTACTAACTATCTTAAGCCTTTGGCTTCAGAAAAAGATTGGTAAAAGATACATGCTCTCTCTCGAGAGTGCTTGTTGAACAATGCCATGCAAAACGCCACAGCGGTACATTCTTCATCTCTTTTGTCATTTCTCCTATCTTTGATTGAATAAATATCCTGAGTTTGTCTTTCTTGTTTTACAGGCCAATTTCCTTATTTACGAGGGCTTCCAGAGGTTGATTCGGGAAAAAGAAGAACTTACCTTTGAATGGGATCAACTTTTGGCCGAGTGGGATCGAACTGTTGCTCGCCTCTCAGAATTGGAAGCCAAAGCTGCTGAAGTCATTGTGTTGGAGACTTGTTTGCAGCAAAGCGAGGAAGAAGGGAAACCCTTATCCAAGAGATTGGCCCACTGAGGGTTCAATTTGATAAGGCCAAGGCCAAATGGATTGAAGTCCATAGTGTCGTTCTTGCTGCAACCGACCGCGAGGTTACCTCTGCTGAAAGATTGACCAATTTAGAGCAACCTTGAACTCCAAAACTGAAGAGTTTGCTGCTGCGGGGGTAAAATATGCCTAATTGGAGGAGAAGTATAAGAAGACCATTGAGCATAATAGAAATTTCAGCTCTACTGTCCGCGAACTCGACATTAACCTCAAGTCCATTAGATCCGCCCGAGAAAACCTTTCTGCTGAAGTTAACCAACTTAAAGAAGAACTCAAGCGCCGAGCGGCTTCCCTCGTTGTTGAGAAAATTTACGTTATGTACAGCATGAGGAGAAAAACCTTGGAAGAGGCTAAATCGGGTATCCTTGACTTTGATGCCGAAATCGCTAAAGCACGTGAGCTAGAGTAAGCTGCTAAAAGAGGTCTCCTGGTAGGGCCTGATGCCTTCGATTCTTCTAGTTCCGATTCCGAAACCTCGAGAACTGAAGAAGGACCTGAGGGCGAAGATGTTGAAGGCCAAAGTGATGAGGGCCAAGATGTTGAGCCATTGGCAGATCTACCCACTTCCCGTGGGAGCGCGGACGCTTCTCTTCCTCCAGGTTCCGGAGATGCAGCAGTTTAGCTTTTCCTTTATTTTCCCAACTTTTGTATATGTGCCATTTCGGCACATTTATTGTGAATAAAAACATCTTTTTCTCAAGTATTGCATGAGTCTTTTTTCGTTTGAAAATTTATGCAATTTTTAATCTTTGCATTCTTTTTTGCTTAAGTGTTTTGCGCAAGTTTTACTGTTTGCGTCTGATTATGCAAGGCCTTGGGTGTATTTTTGCCCAAAAGCATTTAAATTTCGGACACAAGTTCTTCCGAAATCAACCCTTTATCGTGAGGGTTTTATATAAGAGAGGGCCCTCTTATGTTTACGATGTTCTTGAAGAGGACGTCTCCTGTTCATTACGGCACTAGCATTTGAAGTACTTGTTTAACTTTCAAATGATAAAATCAATTCATCGTTCAAGCAAAAGACAAGATATAAATAAAAGAACTTTACTTTATTCCTTCCATTTTCAAAAAGTACATAAGCATTCGTTATGCTAAAAAGTAATAGTCATTTCATGTGGCTAGCTTATACAACTTATTTATACGGGGCTGGCTGCACATTTCCTGGTCCTGATGACATAACTATGTTTCCGATTTTCGTATTCCGATTGACTTGGCAGTCATTGTTGATGTGTATCCTCATATCATCC